>VZTR01008866.1:24496-143333 GCA_013400775.1 Chaetops frenatus
TTATTTCTTTTTTTTTTTTTAAGTGATACCTGTCGTTTCTGTGCTTTCTTGCCAAACGGTCCTGCGACCTCCTTTCAGATTTACGAGGCTGATGCACATCTCTCAGAAAGAGTTATTTTGGGTGTGCGGGTGGGTTTCTTCTGTATCTGCGGGAGAAAAGGAGGGGAGAAAAAAAAGCTGCTGCAGGAGGCGAGAGGGAAGGGGGAAAAAAAAGAAAAGAAAAGAGAAGAAAGCAGTCAGCTGTGCCAAAATGTGGAGCCCTGATCTAGACGTATTTTCCCGTAGCGCTCCCGAACTGCGGTAAATGAATATTTATAAAGCTTGTTCAACATGGCGGGTTAAGGTCTCTTCAAAAACTGCAAATAAACATTTTGAGAGGAGAAAAAGAGGTAAGGCGGGGTGCCACGCGTTGGGTCCAACTCTCTTTTGTTGCTCGGAGAGGTGCGCTGGTGAATTCAGTGCGGAGGGATGAGGATGGGATCCCAGTTCGGGGTCCTCCCCCCGCGGGACCCAGCGGCAGGAAAAGTACCGGGGGCGTTTGTGCGTGCTGGGAAGGGACGTGTGGAGTTGGAAGCGCGGCCGATTTGCCTTTGAATGCCAAAATTGCAGGCGTGCCATNGCTGATTTATTTTTGCATTAGCAGTAGACGCGTCGTGGGATGAGATGTCCTGTTGGAGCTGTCAAACCTTCCTGGGCGCAGTCAGCTGGGGATGTCTGGGGTGTTTTTTTGTTTTGGTTTTTTTTTTTTTTTTTTTTTTTTTTTTTTTTTTTTTTTTTTTTTTTTTTTGTTTATACTGACTAAGGAAGCCTTGCTTTTNGCATGTTTTTGTTTAGCAAAAACACTCTGGAATTGCTCCACGCGGAAATTTGGGCGGCAAACAAGTGATTTGGGCAGTGCAGCCTGCACCTCTGTTGCACAGAGACCCTAAAAACCCCGCGGTGACGGAGGCGAATCGCAGCTTTTGCAAAGCAAGAGAAGGAGTTCGCGGAGAGTTGTCGGGGAGTTGTTTGTGCCCTTCCTGGCTGCCTTTTCCAAATGTATTCTCCAGGGGAGCGGAGGAGTGAGGCTGCCTCAGAGGCAGGGAGAGCTTCCCCGTTCCCGTGCAGGGAGCACTCTCGGTGCTGCTGTTCCGGGGTTGCTTTGCCGTGGTTGTAAGATGTTAACTTGGGAGCATCTGTGTTTTGAAAAGTGTGGGAGGCGATGGGATGCTCACTGACAGGCTGTCAGTGCCTGGATGGGGATGGAGGAGCCGGGGAGAATCCAGGAGTGGCTGAAGAGCTGATCTGCTGCTCATTTCCCTGTGCCTCTTGGAGATGCTCTCCAGTGATTTAATTTAGCAGGAACGGTTGGAGATGCTGTTTGCACACCTTGTGGTCCAGGGTGAGGTTTCCCATTCCAAAAGGGCTCTGTTCCATCAACTCACCCATTTTCCTCCTCGTTTTTCCAGCCCTTGCCAGGACCAAGCTGGCTCAGGGATCCAGCAAACTCTCATCGCAGAATGTGGTGGTGGGGAGGGGAGCAGAGGAGAAGACGGGGGGTGAAACTGATTTCTTATCAAAATAGCAGAAAGTGGCATTAATTATAAGCAGAGAGGCTTGGAAGGCAGTTATCAAACTGTGATAGGATTGGGGTGGCAAAATTAAGGGGGTGCAGTGGGGTTTTCTTTGGGGTGTGAAGGGATGCAGTCATTGCAGAAGGGGAAGGTATTTTCTCATCCCTCTGCCTCCCATGCATGTCCCCATCCCCAAGTCTGCTGTCCCTTGGTCAGGACAGCTTCTAAAATCAGCTTGTGCCCCTGGTGGTGTGGGGAAGAAGTGTGGTAGCAGAGTGGTGAGCTGGTGTGTGAGCAGAGAAGCAGATCCAGCTGGTTGTGTGATAGGGATGTGGAGATGGAGGGGATTTGGAAAGGTCTCTGGAGATCCCTCTGAACCTGGGGCAAACCTTCTCCAAGGGCTTTCTTCCTGCAGTGGCAGAGAAGGGTGCTGGCCAGGATTTAGTGCAATTTTTTTGGTCTCCCTAGAAGCCTTTAGGTGAAAACAAATTTGATTTCCTTTGCTGCTGGCAGAGTAAGAGCAGGTGAGGCAGGTTCTTTCTCCAGGGCTGGGACTGTTGCCTGGGTGAGCAGGGGTGCAAGTGGCTTTTTTCCTCCTCTTTTTCTCTCTCTCTCTCTCCGACAGATTATTTATGAAAGGGAAGAAAATATCCTCACAAGCCTAATAACTTCAGTGCTTATAAAGGATTAGGTCCTAATAACTCCTGTGATAAGATGGAGGCTCGGTGTAATCTGTTACTATTACTAAGTGAAAATCTAAAAGCCATTTAAATAAATGCAGCAAAGAGCTATTGAGATATTGGTGCCTTGTACACAGCAAGGAAATACCTTTTTAATTATTTTTAAGGGGTGCACGGGGTAATGGGACAGTAAATACATTATAAGCAAGACAGTATAATTTCAGCTCTATATTGAGAAAACATTTGCCAAATATTCAACAGATGTTACATGTGGCAGAGGTGGAGAGTGTGTTTTGCACAGATGTAAGAACATCTGTAGAAGACAGTATACAGTTACATAGCTGTGATTATGAGTGATAATTGATTGGCTGGACAGACAGCTGATGTTTTAATGAAGCATTTATTAAAACTTTATGGAGGTGTTACCAGAAATAGGGTAAACACCAGAACTGCCAACACTTTAGGCTGGGGATGCTTTTCCCCCACTCCTGGCTTGTGCTGTGCTGAGCTGGGGTATTTTGGGTCGCTGTTCCTGGCCTTTCAGAGCTGTGGGATGCAGGTCTGATAGGAGTGAGGGGATGTGATGTTGCCTTGCTGAAGGACAGGACATGGTAGAGAAGGTGCCATTTTGTTTCTCCAGCAGATACTGGGGAGAAATTCTTGGCTGTGAGGGTGTGGAGGCCCTGGCACAGGCTGCCCAGAGAAGCTGTGGCTGCCCCTGGATCCCTGGAAGTGCCCAAGGCCAGGCTGGATGGGGCTTGGAGCACCCTGGTCCAGTGGAAGGTGTCCCTGCCCATGGCAGGGGCATGGAATGGGATGATCTTCAGTGTCCCTTCCAGCCCAAACCATTCTGTGTTTCTGTGAGTCTTCAGGGGCTTTTCACTGCTTGAGTTCATGTTGGTGTGGGCTAAGCAGAGGCATGGAGAGCATCTGAAGAAGTTTACAAGAATGGTGATGGTTGAAGGGGGTGGCTGGTCCCTGACTGTGTCCAAGAGACAAAGTAAAGGAATTGTGGAAAACTTCAAAACTTGTGCGAAGTAGCCAAAACTTGAAGCAGAGGATCCAGAGGTGTGTTCACAAAGGTTCACAGAAAGAAAATGTGATGACCAGAGGGTCCATGTTTTAGATGAGCTGAAGGTGTCAGAAGTATTTTATATGCCATGAATATTGATGCAGAGTCTGTCAGCCGGTGCAACAGGGTCCTCAGGGCTGAAAATGAAATGCTGTTGATAATAGTGATGCCACCTGCAAATACGAGTTTGTTCTGTCATTGTAACATCTGGTCCCTGTGGGCAGGGTTTTCTTAGGATTAGATGGTACCGTGTCAGTATTTAAAACTCATCATTTGGAACTGTTGATCTTTGCATGACAGACCCTGATGAAACCTGTCAGATCGGTCCTATGGCTTTTTTTTTTGCCAAAAGATTTATCTTTCCTTTATTTTCTGTGTCTTGGGGTATGACTCCTACAGTGGTTAAAAATGTTTGAGTTGCAAAATAAGGAAATACAGAAATAAGAGCGAAGACTTCATCACTGGCATTTAAAAAACTCCTGAAAAAGTTTATTTTGAGATTGGCCTTTCGTAAGACCTCAACAAAGCATTCTTGTGAAGGCTGATTTGGAAAATGTGTTCACAGTTGCTCCCATTTTTATGAATCAGAAGTGTTGCTCTGAAATAAAATAGTAATGAAAAAAGGAAAAAAAACACCAAAACCAAGCAGTTCTTGACAGCTGACCCAGAGATCAATTCTGAGTAGGTGTGAGGCTTAAAAAAAGTGTCTGCAGAATCCTTGCTATTTTTGCTCCCAATTCCTACTTTCATGACTAATACTCTTAGCATCACAGGGTGGCTTGTGCAAAGGAGCCCTGTTTTTCTGGGTAAAGTTCTGAGACTGAATTGAAATATAAATTAATTAGAAAGCCTTGCATTTATCTGCTTGGCAAGGAAGTGGAATTCCCTGCCAAAATCCAGGAGGTGACATTATGGTTGCCCCTGCGGTGTAGGAGATGAGATAAGGACAACCACAGGCTGATAATCCTTAAAGTCTAAAGGGACAAAAATGCCTTGTGGAGATATTTGGGTAGAAAGCCATAGGTCTCCCAGGTGGATCAAAAAGACATCTTTAAAGAAAGTTCAGGGAAAAGCAAGAATTAAGTGGTTCTTGGAAGGTGTTCTGAGTGTGGGAGCTGAGTGCAAGTGCACGGTTGGGCCCCAGGATGCTTTGCTGGGATGGTAGTGGGGCATTCAGCCTGGATGTTTTGCAGCAGTTCTCATGTTCACATGAAAGGGGGAATCCAGCATGTTTTACCTTGGAGAAATTGGGTGGGATTAGCCCTGTAAATGTGACTTGCAGGACTCTATGAGTTAAAATGTCTTGTACAGTTTGGTTCTGGATAGATCTTGGCAGGGGTCTGCTGGCTGCCCTCACTTGTGCTTGGCGAGGGGAAGGGTCCTCCTCCCCCTGCTGTTGTACTGTGAGGTGGGCTGGAGATGGTTGTGAGGGCTGGATCTTTGTAAAATTTTTCTTTTTTTGGCAGATCCTGCCAGTCAGTGAAGCTGCTTCTGGATGTAAAGCACTGACAGGGATGTAAGTGCATGTAGGACTAAGCCCAAGTGCTGATCAGCTGTGCTGTTTAAATGAATCAAACAATGCCAAGATCTAAAATGTCATTTTTTCCTAAAAAGTGCTGGAATCAGATGGCAGATGTTTCCTGGATCCTGGATTTTTTTTTTTTTTTTTTTTTTTTTTTGGTTTTTTTTTTTTTNTGGAAGCAGCTCTGACTGCTGCAAAGGCATAGAAGGCAGAACTGATTGCCTTGGACAATGGGAGTTTGGTTGATGAGGGACTCCTGAATTGGGCTCTAAATTAAGTCCGTGAAAACAGTGTTTTGTGTTTCCTGCTGGGTGACTTCTGTCGCTGGGCTGATTGGTCCCACTCAGGGGGTCTGACTGATTAATTTGGTCCATGTGGCTGGTGTTTGGAGGTGATAAGCATCAGATGATGGGGGTTGGAACTCTGTGATCTTCAAGGTCCCTTCCAGCCCAAACCACTGTTCTGTGATTTAACCTAATGAGATGAGATGTCTCAGGATGATAAAGCAGCTCTGTCTTCCCATCTCAGACGTTTCTTGGTTTCAGCTCAGTTTCAGACACACAGGTGTTGCACATGATTGTTGCTGTGCTTCTTCCTTGCAATTCTTTTTCCTGTTACAAGGGGCATCAAGGACGTTGCTCCACTCTTCTTCATAGCCCTGATTCAGGTGAGAGCCTTGGAAGATGCCCAAATTTAAAATATGCCATATTTCCAAGCAATTGGTGTATGTTGGGTGCTTAGCATGGGTAGAAGTGCTTTACCAAAGTGAGGGCCAACATCACAGCATCACAGAAATTGCCTGTTGAGTCATGGAGAGGGTGACAGACACCTGTTAGGTGACAGAACAGCTGGAAATAGGAAATGTTACTACGTGGTGACCTCTTTCTCCTTGGTGCACGTGCTTTGTGGGATGCTGAAGGTGGGGATGTCCAGGGTTCACAGGGGTGATGGCAGGTGTGCAGGTGGGGCAGCTTATAAAACATCCAGCTCAGTTGTGAGAAGGAAAATCTAATGAAGAAGTGCTTAAATTTTTGAGGTTTGATCTAGTCCTCAGAGGAGTTTGTGTCAGGTTTTGGCCTGAAGTCCATCTCTAAGTCCTTAGGTTTTATTTATACACAGGACAGGTAAGAGGGGGATACATACCCAAGCCTGGGTGTCTGCCTGTCATCTGTCTCTCTTTTTTCTTCTTAATACTGCAGGGCTTTTTGCTGTAAACAGGTTAGGAGTCTCTAATTAGGTTTATTTTACTTTCTGTTATTTTACCTTACTACCATTTATCTCTGTGTGTATCCCAAACTCAGGAGTGTGCCAGGTAGGGAGGATTAGAAAATTCCTTTCTGGAAAAGGTTTGTCTCTGTTGGTATCAAAAGTGTGAAGCTTTTGGCACCAGTGCAGGAAGTGAGGAGAGCAAGGACCAGCTAAATTACAGGGGCTGCCACCACCTTGCCCAATCCCTCCTCCACCATGTTTCTTCAGAGAAGTTTGGTTCCTGTCCTTCTCTGACTTTGAGATAGACAATCCAGACCGTCCCTGCTCTGGTGCTTCCCTAATTTCCTGTTTTCACATGTTTTCCCTCCAGGCTTACTCATTTATTTTCTACTGCTGCACAAATGTTGACTTCAAGAGCAGCAAGATGAGCCCAGTTGAGTGGCTGGAGCAGGAGGACTGGAAGGGGCTTTGGAGAGACCATCCCTTACCCCAGGGCAGAATTAACTTTACCAAGATCTTTTTCTGGACAGATCAGCATCCTAACTCCTCTAAAAAGAAAAGCTCTGTGTCCTCCCCAGAGTGTATCCCACTTCTTCACCAGATTCATTAGTAGTGGTTTCTTTTCCTGCTCAAATCAGATGTCCCCTCCCTGCAGTTTAAACCAAGCTGCCTTCTTCAGCCCACCAAGGACATGGAAAACAGATTATATTCTTTCCCCATTCAGCTGGTTTTTATGTATTTGAATATTGTGAACATTCCTAGTTCTCCAGAGTACGTGGGATTTGTTTCTTCCACCCCAGAGTACAACACAGAGCTGTTCAAAGCAGTAAATTTTCCTTATTAAAATCCTGTGGGGTCTTCAAAATGAAAGAGAAATTGTCAGTTGATATAAGTGAAAACATTTGGCGAGGGAAGCTCTCAAATAAATAATAAAAAAACCCTCACAGGAATTTGGAAGAAAAGGTCCTTAAAATGTTTCCAACTGGTACTTTGCTGAGAGGAGAGACAGGCCCTTTTTCTAGGAGGTAGAACTGTTACTTGATGTGTTCAATGGCCCTTTTGAATGAGCTTCCACTGCATTGTGCAGATGCTCAGGGATGTAAATGTTGTGGCAGGCTGCCTCTAGCAGTGCATCCTGGATCATGTCCCCCAGGGGTGAGATCCCCTTCATCCTGCTCCACCAACAGGACCGGTACCTCATGGCATCTCAGCATCTCCCTTCACCTGGTCTAGTGGAAGGTGTCCCTGCCCATGGCAGGGGGGTTGGAACCAGATGATCTTTAAGGCCCAACCCAAACCATTCTATGACTCTGATCCAGCTTATCTGCTGGGAGGTTTGGATATTTAAAATCTTAGCAGGTGCTGTGCAAGAACAGGAGCCCCCCGGAGGTTGTTCGTCTCGTCTGAGTTTCAGGTGTCTGACTTGAACCACTTAAGTTATCCCCTGGGTGTGATGTTACATGGCTGGGTTTGGGCTGGATATTTGGAAAAGGTTCTTCCCCCAGAGGGTGGTTGGGCAGTGGAACAGGCTCCCCAGGGAATTGGTCACAGCCCTGAGCCTGACAGAGCTCAGGAAGTTTTTGGACAACGCTCTCAGGCACAGGGTGGGATTGTTGGGGTTGTCTCGTGTAGGGCCCAGAGTTGGACTCTGATGATTCTGGTGGGTTCTTTCCAACTCAGGACGTTCTGTGATTCTCTGACCCTGCAGCCCTGCTGCCTCTCTCAGGTGTCACCCTGCTGAGAGGTGGGACCATCTCCAGTCAGCATCTGTTGCTGGATTTTGGAGGGGTCAAAATCAATCTGAGATCACTGGGAAAGCAGTGGAATATATTTGTCCACCATTCAGGACTCAGCATTGCATGGGCACACCTGGTTCCCTATTTAGGCCAGAGGTTTCAAGGATGCAGGATCTTTTTTGTCTTCTTTGTGTCAATCCTGATTAACCCAACGTGCATTAGAGGGAAAAAGTAAGTTTTTCAGGAGTAACTTTAAAGAGGAGCCCTAGGGATGCTGGATTTGTGTGTGGGTGAGGGACCTCTCCCTACAGGGAATTACTCTAAGGAAGAAAAACCAGGATGGAGCTGACAAGAGATGAGAAATGTAAAATAGTGTGAGGAAGCTGATGCTGTGCTTGTACAAAGAGCCAATATTGATACAGATGACAAGGCAGCACGTTGGAGATAAAGGCAGGGCTGAGACTGACAGCTGTGGGAAGAAGGAAATAAAAGAGATTCTTTATTATATTGCCTGGCTTTTCCTGCCTGTGAGTTAAGAGCTTGGATCTGAATTAAATACCAAGGGAATGGGAGCTGCGTGGGGGCAAGAATCGGATCAGTCTGAACCACCACTGTGCAGAAACAATGAGCAAGGGATCTGAAACAGGGAATTTCCCCCCTCCCTGCTCTTTCAAATGCATTTCACAGAATTTTCCTTTGTGCTCCTGCCTGGTGTAATGTCACCTTGAGTCTCTTTTGGTGCTGTTTCCCATCACCTTGTTCCCAGGCTGGCAGTGTGGCTTGTGGTCCTTGATTTGGTTTCCAGTGGATTTCACACTGGCAGAGGAGTTGGAGTGCAGTGGTTTTGTGCTGCTTGTGTAATGTTGATGATTGCAGGCCAGCCAGTGTACTACTGTTAACAGTATGGCTGGGGACTCTGTTTGAAGTGTTAATTAGCAGCAATTAATAAGAAGTGAAAAATTAATACCCTGTGTCAGCTTTCTTTGCTAGTTAGTTATATCAACACTAAAGCTCAGAGCTATTTTGAAGCTGGTGTTTGCATAAGAGTTTGATCATGTTGTCACATGGTGTTGGGAAAACACTGAAGTGCTCTCCTACCAGAACTGATAAACTTGTTATTCCCCAAATCAGCCAAGTAATGGCCTCTAATAGATCCAGTTTGCTTGGGATGTGGATGCTCTCGACAGGACGTTTCAAAACCAGTAAGTTATCTGTAGCTTAAGCAAAAAATGTATTAAATTAGGGCTAAAACTCCCCAAAATGTTGATGATATTGCTGAATGGGTCTGAGAGATTGTATATTTACCCCTTTTAATTGAAATGGGCTCAAACTGAGTCCCAGGTGGGGCCACTGAGAATGGGTCCCAGTTGTGTTGCAGACACCCGGGGCAGGTTCCTGCTGGTTTGCCCATCCACTTTCCATTTCTGATGGGAAATACCATGATCTAGGGGTTTTAGTCCCTCTCATGGGTCTGGTGTCAGATTTGGGGCTTGGCTGTGTGGAAAAAAAAAAAAAAGCAAATACTGTTGTTTGATTGGGCACCTTCAGCTTTTTTATCAGCTCATAACTTTGTTTTATCAACATCATAGGGACAATCACAAGATTGAACTACAATACCAAGAGGATTATGTTTCTTCTTGGTATTTATATTGTTACCCCTGAGCTCTCTTTAAGATGATGGATTTGTTGTGTTTAAATTGATCTCTCTGTTTGCCCCCACTCTTTGAATTTTTATTTGGTAGGGCTGGGTTACCTTCCATCCTTGTCTGGTCCCGGGCAAAAACTAAAACAGCCACGTCCACCCAAGGATTAAGTTCAGCTGGCATCTCCCCTCCTCTCACATTTAACAAGCCTGATGTAAAGTCCTGCTACTTAACTAATTTATTATTAATGATATTTACGGAAGTGTTCTCTACCAAAGGAGAAGTGTTGTTTTTTTTTTTTGACTTTCAATAAACTGATTGCTTCTAGTTTCATGGTTAATTGAGACTTAATATACACTGGGGATGAGTGATGTGTATGTTCTGAGGTTAGCTGCACTCAGAGTACTCCGAGTCTGTAATATACTTAATTCATTAGCAAGTCTCATGTCAACAGAAAATAAAGGTGAAATGCTGCAGTGGCAGTGGGAAAAGGGAACTATTTGTGGAGTACCTGAAGTCTGCTGAGCACTGTGTGAAGAGACCAACAACCACATTGCTCTGAGCTGGTTGATGACCTTCATTTTTAAAAATACATTTTTATTTTTTTTTTTTTTTTTTTTTCCATTAGCAGATTCCTTTGGGGTGGGGAAACACAAATTTCCAACTTTGCCTGAACAGCCTTCAGTGGGGGTTGAATCACCTGCCTTGGTAATTTGCTTCCACCAGTGATTTTTTTTCTGAAACACCCGTGGGTTTTGCAGGTTTTAATTGCAGCTGTGATTGCTCCAGCAGACAGTCCCACCATGGTCCAGCTCTAATGGATATCAAGGACTTGACATACTCCTCATATTTTTCAGTTCTACTGTAACTGCTCACACACGTCCATTTCTTCTTTTAAATTGCCTTTGGAGCGGCCTTAAAAGCTGGGAGTGAGAAATCCACGGCAGAACGCTCTCCTCCTTTCTGTTTTATAACCATCATATCTAGTCTTCTAGAATATGCCTCCAGAGTAGTAAAAGTTGAAAAAATCCCATCTATTTTTACAATCTTATTACATCCTGCTTTGCCTGGCCCCTGGCAGTAAACTTCTTTCCTACTTTTAGTCACACATTCTGCAGAGCGTTTGACGCTGGTGCTGCCAGCACAGTTCTCTCTGTCATGCAGGGTTTGGAGGCTCCTCTGGTAAGCAGGACCAGTCCTCCCCATCAGATATTCTGGACACACACCTTCCCTACTGCCTGACTTTGCTTTAGCATATCTTGTGTGGATAGCTGGTTCCCTCTGTGCCCATAACCCCAGCTCCTGGTTTCTCTCTTTCAGTTGTCCTTTGACACCTCGTAATTCATCGGCATCTCAGAGTTTTACTGAAAAGCTCACTTTGGAGTTGTTTTAATCTACTCCTAAAGGTGTATCTCGGGGTATTGCTTGTCTGGTGGCTTACTGTGGCTGGAAATACAGTTCTCATTTAGCCTGGTGTCTGATGCAAGATGTGACATTCCCATTCTCATATCATTTTTCATTTCTGTGTGTTTTTATTCCAGTTCGAATTTACTGTGGTCATTCCTTCTAGAAGAATCTCCTCTGCTAACAAAACCCAATTTAAAATGAGTTAGTGTTTGCTGCCCTGCATGTTAAAACTGGTAGAGTTACCTTAGGCCCATCCTCATTCAATAAACAGTTGCAGCCAGCACTATTTCATGAGGGTGTCTGCATTTTGCATGCTCAATTTTATTTTCTAGAGTTACTCCAGTCTCTCTCCCATGAGTATTTTCCTTCAGTGTTTCCTCTGTTTCATTATCACACATCTCCTCCTTTGGAAGTTTGAATATCTATGGAGTGAGCTGTACCTCACACAGTGTTAGCCTTCAGAAAGCTGGAAATCTAGGGCTGAAGTGGCTGGAGGATGGTGGAGATGGTTCTAACCTCTTGTTTATTACTTGTTTTCTTTGGGTTTTTTTTAGCATGGGTTGTGCTGCTTTGTGGGCTGATCTTTCTCTCTCTGTTGGTGGCATTGGGAGCTGTAGGGAACTTTGAGATGTGAAGCCTCTGGATGCTGTTTATTACCTTATTATCTTCTCTGTTGTAGTTTTTTTGCCGTTGCTCTTAAGATAGTCCTGGCACTCCGGTCCTTTGTTGTGGTTTTCATCCACCCCCAGCTTCAGCTTGGAGACAAGAGCAGGATGGAAGGGTCACCATCAGAGAGTCATGGAATTGTTTAGGCTGGAAAAGATGTCTAAGATCTTTAATTCCAGCTGTATCGAGATGGGATGACACGAAAACTCTCAGGAAAGGCTGAGGGAATGGGTTGGTAGAACAAACCACTCATTGCTTTTTTTTATTATTTTCCTTTCAGCTTGTCCTCCTTGCTGCAGGATGAATTAGGAAGGCAAAGCCTCTTCCTCTGAGCCATGGAGACGAGGGCATCCTTCATTGCCAGCATGAGAGAGAGCCAGCACCTCTCCCCAGAGAAGGATCCCAGCCCGGCCAACGGTGATGGGGAGCAGTTTGATTCAGGTGAGCTCCCCTTCACCCCCACGAGTCCTTCCCACTGCTGCAGCTCCTCACAGGTAGAGCTGGGAGCCAGGGAGGAACTGGGAATGGTTCTGCAGCTCCAAGGCCTTTTTTTGGGTCTTACAGATTGGATGTGTCCTGTGAGTGATGGGAAATAGGAGCTCTTGATCTCCTGGATAGCTGTGTATCAGCTATCCAAAACTTAAACAAAAAGCCATGGAAAACCTTTCCCAAGGCGCCATATCGTGTTCTCCCAGCTTCCCCACCGTTTTTTATTGCGTTGCAGTTTTGTGGTTAGAGAGAAACAAACATTCAGAAATTTACAGCATTTCTCCTTTGATCTGACCTTCCCCTTCATTTCCTTCACAATTTTTTTTTTTGAGTTTCAGGTGAGGGGGCTTCACAAACATTAGATCAGCCAGAGGACAGCTGGTCACATGTCCTTGTGCTCGTAACTGGATGCTTTTTCATGCTGTGGGATGGACTCCTGAAGGTGTGAGGGTTTGCTGTGCTACATTTGGGTGTTCTGTGGTAGATGCAAAGAAGTAGATGCTACATTCTGGTGATTTCTGGTGGAATTAGGTGCTTTAACTTCCCATATCCAGCCTTAACAGGAGGAGACTGTGTCATGAAGAAGAAGTACAGACGTAACCTACTTCCTTTCTGATGCCAAGCTTTTCCCTGCTTGTCCCTCAGCATGTCAGAAATTTGGCCACCCAGCCTTCAGTTTCTTCACTTCTTGAAGCAGCTCAGTGGTTTTCCTGTTTCCTTGGACACCAGATCCTTGGATTTGCAGAGTGGACACATCCAGGCTGATCTAGTCACCACTGGAGCTATTTTTATCTGTGGTAGAGAGATAGGAGCCTCTAAGATGAGGTTCTGTTGGACAACCATAGATAAATTTTTGGGGGGGAATGAGAAGAACTGGCCTGCAATGCCTAAATTTCTGTGGGGATAGGGACTTTGATGACTCTCCCAAAGCTGTGCCAGAGGTTTGTGGTTGATCAGGTGTTTTTGTGTCTCCCTCTCCCCGTACCTGGTGTGTGAGTATTTCAGTGCTTTATTCACTCATCAAGTCATGTCTGTGTATTTAGGTGCTATAAATAAGATGTCTAAGCAATTTGCCTTAAGTACTTTCTCCTACAGTGAAGCCTGGGGGAAAAAAAAAAAAAAATCTGTGTTTCTGGAGCCACAGGGTTTGGGTCTTTTTAGTCCTTTTCTTTTCCATAGCTGAACATCCCAGGGGGCTGTTAACAGCTGGAACAGTTGCATTTTTATAGTGTCAATGCATGAGCACTTTAAAGCCATTGAGAGGCTCGCAGATAATGACTTGTTGATTTTATTTGCCATCCTGGGCTTGTTTATACATCACCGTATTGTAAACCAGCCAGCCTTGACTCTTTCATTAAGAAAAAGCTCTGGACCTAAGTACCAATAATTGGAAAGGGAGCTGGTATGTAAAATAGGTTTAATGCCAGATTTATCACCTTTCAGGGTGTCCTGTGCTCCTCAGCAGTTGGGTTTTTCTGATGGGTGAGGAGGTTTGTGGGCAGCCCTGTTGCATGTGTGGGTGATGTTGGGTCCTGTGGACTGATCTCATCCCTGTGCCACACTCTGTCTGCTCTGGATGCTCCCCTGCCAGAATTCCAGCAGGCAACAAAGTCCATTAAAAAACCATTTTGAAAACATACAGTTCCTTCAAAATCCGTTGTGGTGAAATGAAGCAAAATAAACCACTGATGCTGTGATAAATGAGTACTCTGACATTATTTTTACAGACCTTGTAAAAGTAATTTCCTGATAAAGTCTGCAGATAAAACATGGTAGAGGAGCCAGGCTGGTGATGTGTCAGAGAGGAATGAGCTGACAGGGAGGGAAGGCTGCAGCTCTCACTCTGCCTCACCTCTGGGCCTTGAAGCCTCTTTTTTTGGGGTTTAGAAAGGAGAGATTTGGGTGATATTTTGTCAGACAGGTGCTGTTGTGAGTTTTGCTGAGTGGCATGTGAAAACTTGCCAGTGAGTGTCTCTCTGCTGGCCTGTGGCAGAGTAGGTCAGGGTTAACAAGGTTGTGAAGCACAGCAGGACTGGATGCATCCATAACTAGCATCTATTTATATTTATTTAAAAGCTTTTGCCAGATTCTGGAGGAGACTTTGACCCTCCTGGAGACATAATCCTCACAAGGGCTGGAGATTATGCACTGAACTCACTGAAAACCTCTGCTGCCACTGCTCTATGGAATGAATCTTTCCCATAAGACTGCTGAGGAGGGCTGGAGAAAAGGAGGCATGTGCTGAAGGAGAGATTTGCCTTGGCTCACACAGGAGATAACAGCAAAAACAGGAATAAAAACTGAGTGTAGACAGAGAGCATCCCAGGCTGAGGGAAAGGGCTCATGCTCTTCTGGGGTGGAAGTGTCTGAGCAGGAGAGAAGAGAGCCCAGGGCTGACCTGGAAGCCACAGAATCACAGAATTAGTTAGGTTGGGGAAGACCTCTAAGAGCTTTGAATCCAACCATTCCCCCAGCACTGCCAAGGCCCCTGCTAAGCCGTGTCCCCAAGTGCCACATCCGTGTGTCTTTCAGTCCCCCCAGGGATGGTGGCTCCACCACTGCCCTGGGCTGCCTGGTCCAAATGTCCTGTCCATCTCCTGAGGTGGAGATGCCCTTGGGGTTGTTGGAACAGCCCATCCCAACCCCACAGACACAGATGGATGCAGGAGTGGGGAGCTGTGGGGCAGAGGGGATGATGCACTGTAAGCTTTTCATGTCAGGTGCTTCTGACTTTTGTTGGGATGGGGATTGGTTGTGCTCAGGGTAAAAAGCTGCTGAAGCGATTTTAAGCCTGGGGTGGGTAATCATATCTGCCCATCTACTGCTGGACTAACGTGCTTGGTTTTAGAGGCTCAGCTTCTGAAATCTCTGCGCCCAGCTCTGCTCTGTAACATGAACTCTGCAGGGTTGCAGGCATGAAGGCTGAAAAATGTCCCTGTTCATCTCGATTGCCTGCCTGCATGATACAGAGTTTGTCCACCAAGCCCCTACCTTGTGGTTAGGTTGTGGCTTACATTCAGTCAAGGTTGAACAAACCCCTCATTCTGGGTCAGATATCTCAAGTAGAGCCAGCTTCTGTGCCTGAAGGGTTTTGCAGTGATTGCAAAAATCAAAACAAAGCCCATTCTTTATTCTGCATTGAATTTGTCTATTTTTGGATTGTAATCATGGAGTTGGATTATTTCTTGCTGAGTTGAAGAGTCATATGGTAGCCTCTTTATCATGGACTAAATGTTGATTTGCATCTCCATATGTAAGCAGATTATTTGAGTTTAGGGCGAGGAGTCAGATTTGATGTGGCAGCGTGCAAGTGTTTAACAGTGTTGACAGCTCAGCTTTGAACTCCCAGACAGATCTTTACCCTCCACCAGCTCTGTCTCAAAACCCCTCCTCTGATCCCTCTTTTTCCCCTCACCTATGTGGATCTGGTGCCAGAAGCAGCAAATAAAAACTATGTCTTCCCCTTTTAATAATGAGAGATTCCCCTTGCACAACATAATTTTCTCTGGTCCTGGAAACTGGAGACCTGTAGCAATACTTGCAATAAATTAACCCTGCCTTTTTCTTCATAAAACTGTCTGGGGAGGGTTCTTAATTCAGTTTGTCATGAGTCACTTTAATTACATCATGACCACGCTGATGAATGTTTGGGCAGGTAAAGGGTCTCGCAGAGTTTGCCTGATAAATGCTTATTGCAGAGAGCTCATTGCTAGACTGTAAATATTTTTGCTCTGGGGATGGAACTGGGCTTGCGAGATTGCTTGGGAACAAAATGAAAACAATCAGATTTGGCTGATTTTCTGTAAGTGAAAGAAGATTTATTTTTAATTATTGCTGTGTGAGTTTCAGCGATGGTTTGGGGCCTTGGCTCTGCCTCAGTGTGGTTATAAAGAAAGAAAAGAAAGAGTGGTCATGGCAAGCCCTTCTTGTGGGGAGGAATTATGTGGGGCAGTGGTGTCGATGGGGGAGAGAGGGTGCAGAGCCCCAAATCTGAAGGGGAACAGGGAGCAAGAAGGCAGTAGGGGTCTAGTGAGGTGTTCTGGGGGGTCTGGGGAAAGCAGCTGTAGTCTTGGGGGAAGAGAGATGCATGGGGGATTTATCTGGGATTTATGGGTGCTGTGAGGAAGGAGAAAAAGGGGGTGGCAGGAGTGAAAATGTGTCTCCCTCACCCCAAGGGTGGGGGTGTTTGCTCTACACATGGCTCAGCCAAGAGAAGCATCTTCTAATTTATCACTGGGGTACTGCTGTAATTAACAGTGCTGGGGGAGCCACTTTGAGGGCACAAGGACATTGCACCTCAGTGATGGTGGGCAGGCAGCCACCTCCCTCGCAGCCAGAGCGTCATCAGATGCAAAATAAAAGAGCACAAGTGCCTGTTGCAGTGTGTGACAGTTTTTGTGCCCCCACTGCCATGGAAGCAGGGTCATTTCTGGTCTCGGTGTTGGCTGCTGAAGCCCCAGAGTCTGCTGAAAGCATAGTGAGAGCTGGTCAAAACACAGAGCCCTAAAGCAAGCTTTCTGTTTTCCCTTCTGTTGATGTTTATACTGGTTGATATTCTCACCCTGCACTCTTTGACACAACTTTTGCCTTCTTTGGCTGTGTTTTAGGCTGCTTTTCTTCCTCTCATTTTTAATTTTTTTTTCTTTTTTTTTTTTTTTCTTTTGAGCAGACGAGGGCTCCAGCATTGAGGATGCAGACTTCAACTGGGACGAGTTCCTGGAGGAAACAGGAGCCAGTGCTGCTCCCCACACCTCCTTCAAACACGTACGTGCTTCCTCTGAGCCTTGTGGGTGTCGTACATGTTCCCTCTCCTGCTTTTCAGGGGCTCCCTGGAGAACTGTGGTGGAGCCTGACCATTTTGGGGACAAATTGTCCCTCCACAGACGTGACAACCTAAGTGGGAATAGCTCCCAAGCTGGTGTTAGGTGACCTTGGTGTGTTTGCAGTCACAGCTTGGAGCTCTGTGTCTGTGCCACTCCCTTATCCTGTCTCTCTGCATCAAATTTTCCATTTTTGAGGGCTTGTGTTGCTCTCCTTTTGCTTATAATGCACCCATTTTTTATTCTTCACCTGTTTCCCCCTCTGCATTCATTGTTGTCCATGCCAGCCTTTAGAGATACATCTCACAAGAGTGTCTTATTTCCCCAAAGCTCCTTTTAATGCCTGATTTACTGACTGGCAGAGTCACCCAGCACTAGAGCTCATTGTGGCTTGTAGGAAACCATCTCTGAGACTCCTGGCTGGAGGTGCTGTCCCAGGGAAGCAGGGGCTTGGGCAGGTGGTGCTTTTTCCTGGGTGAACTTGGAACCTGCAGACAGCTGTGGCAGTGTCAGGTCTGTGCTCTGCTCTGTCTTAGCACAAGCAGCATTTGGAGGGACCTTCGGAGATCACCTGGTCAAACCACCTTGGTGTCCAGGTGATTTTGTGGCTTGGTTCATAGGGGTAAGGAGCTGCAGGGATGAAAAACGTGGCTTTTATCTAGGTCTGAAGAGCCAGTGCAGTCCTCCATTCCCTATTTTGCTTTAATTTTAAGTGGAGCACTGCAGGGGTGAAGGATCATAATTCTCTGTACTGGAGAATTGCAAGGCAGTGCTTGTTGTGGAGTTTATTCTTGATCCAGCAGCTGTTTGGAGAGAGCATCTTGTCCCAGGTTTCTGCTCCAGGGTCAAAGGAGAAAGTTTTGTGCCTCGTGAAGCCTTTAAGGATGTCTGCAGTTGTGTGGAGATGCCCAGCTGATCCTGCTGACTGCAGTGTCTCACAGCACCTCAGTGCTGGGGCTGTCACTGTGGGACAGCTTGGTGCTGGCAACAGTCCTTGGTGGCTGCTCCACGAGCTGAAACCTGATCCTTACAAATCTGGCCAGGAACCTGAAAGCTGTCAGAGAATATTGTATTTTCTGTCTGTCTGATTCCACTCTTGATGTGATTTCCAGTCACAAGTTCCTTGCCTCCAAAGTACCATGCTGGTGTTATGGTGAGCACAGGGAGAAAACCAACAAATGAATCGTTCTGTGCAGTCACCAGGCTCAGGTGCTTTGAGCTGCAGCTGCCAGTCTGTACTGGGAGGAGGCCAGGAGACCCAGTTTGTATTGGGATGTGGGCCAGTCTGTACCCTGAATTATTTATGAGGCCTCTGAGCATCACTGTGATCCTGTCTTAGCACTAAGTGAAGCAGTGAATGTCACAGACCACCCTCAGTCGTAGACCATCTCCAGAGGTCCCTTGCAGCTGTTCTGTGACTCTGGGCATTGATTCTGCTGGAGATGCCACACAAGGAGAGGCACATGGAGTGCTGCCACCTGCAAATGATAAATGGGTTTGGCTGGGCAGCCCTGGGGTCAGAAGCTGGAGCTGGAGGAGTGAGGGATTACTGCTGATGGGCCAGAGGAGTGTTTTCTCAGCAGCTTGGCATCCTCACACCTGTGAAATCCCCAGTTGGCCAAGCAGAACCTGTTATATTTATCATTTGAGTAAAAGAGGTATTTTAACCTACTATTTCAATTGGAAGTTAATCAGAGACTGGCTTACCTAGATTTATAATCCCTCTGGTTTCAGTAGCTGATAAGGTTTAAGAAGCCTGTAAGAACCTGTCCCTAAACGTGTCCTAAGGAGTGATAGGTCATATTTTGGATGGTTTCATGAAGACAAGGCTGGCACTTGACCAGGGAACTGGCATCCCCCTGTTCTTTATCAGCAACAGCTAGAAGCATCCCACTGGCCCTTGGAACACAGGTTATGCTGCAACAGGCCCTGGTGTTCATCAGCAGTGTCCCAAAAGAGCTGCACTGACATCTTCAGTGTCCAAAGGCAAGTTACAGGTGACCTGTCACTGCTGAGATAAATGGGAGTGACATCTCCATCAGGTGGCAGGACAGGGACCCAGACAATTTACTTCTTTCAGTGACAGGTCATACTTCATTTTCCAGGGTGCTGGGAGGGGAATTGGTTGAGGCTTGAGCTGCTGAGGATGGGTGCAGTGGAAATTCTCTCCTTGATCTGCCTGGTACAGCATCCAGCCCTTGGTGCTTGTCAAGGTGCTTTGGTGTTGGCATGTGACTAATTTTTGTAGTTGGGCTTAACTCCTAGAGGTGCTTCATACCTGCCTTTCTGCCTTGCATGTGTCCTGTGATTTGCCTGGTGGAGCTGTGCAGTGTGAAATGAAACTTCATTTGAGTTATGCTGACTGTACCCCAGGCATGAGGGAGATTCAGGGAGTGAAGATGGGTGCCAGTCCTCTCTTGGGTGCAGTACACCTGAAGGTACCACTCCTGCACTTTGGAACCTGTAGGACTTGCATGATGGGATATGAGCCAGTGAAGTAGGAGTGGAGCTGCCCAGGCAGATGGAGAAGGAAGGAGGTGCTTGGATTAAGAAGCACAATCAGCTCATGTCCTGTCCCAGGGCAGCATATCCAGGTGAGAGGGGGTCTCCCTGCAAAGCAGAAAAAGTAACACCATGCCTTTCTCATTTTGCAAGGTTGAAATCAGCCTTCAGAGCAGTTTCCAGCCAGGGATGAAATTGGAAGTGGCCAACAAGAGCAACCCAGACACGTATTGGGTGGCTACAATCATCACCACCTGTGGGCAGCTGCTGCTGCTGCGTTACTGCGGCTACGGGGACGACCGCAGGGCAGACTTCTGGTGTGATGTGATGACAGCAGAGCTGCACCCCGTGGGCTGGTGCACGCAGAACAACAAGGTCCTGATGCCTCCAGATGGTGAGTTCTGCCTGCTTTGTTGGGGTTGTGCTCTGGTATTGGGCTGTGGGTTCACCTCCAGGTTGGTCTGGGATGGATGCTCCGGGTCCTCAGCTGGGTGATGAGGGCAGGATTCAATTTGCCAATCAGCCTCCAGCAAAGGCATTTCTGCTCTAGTTGGTGACAACAGAAGGCACTTCCATAGGGAGCTGTCTTCTTGCTGCTGAACTGCAATGCTGTGATTTTCACTCTGGGGAGAAAACCATCCTGTTCTTTTAGAAAGGAGGGGTGAAATTCAAGAGTGAGAACAAACAAAATTCAAGAGTGAGAACAAACTAAGCAAGATCTGTTTCAGTGTAACCAAACTCAGAAGCTGACTTTGCACTCAAAAGTGTTTTGCCCTGAAAGTTTAAAACCTTCCACTGCCAGGCTCTGGCAGCTTTTAATTCCAATGGTAGATCCACGTGATTAAAGATAGCAGAATTTGGTCATTATTGGTTAGCTCACGTCCTGATTGTCAGCTCTTAGGTGCACAAAAGCTGAATGGAAGTGTTGTAGGTTCCTGAGTGGCCCATGTGGAGCAGTTTGTTAATGATATAATTTGATCCCCAGGGTATAAGAGTGTAAATATATATATATTTATATAGCTGTGTGCATCAGCAGAGCAGCTGTGGTGCATCCTTGCTGCTACACTGCTCCAAGCAGAGGCATATTGTCAGTGCTGCTCCTGCCATATATCCCATTTATTCTGGAAGAAGAGATGAGTATTCAGCCTCCAGCTTGTTCATACATTTAAGAAAAGTCTCATTTAAGGGTTCTGCTGCTGAAGTTGCTCTTTCCCTTTCTGCTGTGTGTGGCCATTGGAAACAGTGCACATGCCAGTTGTGTGCCACGTGGGATTTCTCCTGGAGCAGGTGTTCCCTGACTTCCCCCTGAAGTGAGCTGTAGACACAGTCTTTGAATCAAAGCTGACATTCCTGCCTTGCATATGCCCAACTCTGAGCTAAACTTATCTTTTTGTTCTGGTCTGTGTACTTTGAATGAACACAAGATTGATTACTGTTAAAAAAAAAAAAGTCTTGAAGATAAATACGGCTGGGAAATATCTTGGCTTAGCACCAGTAAATCAAGCTGATGTGAGAGGGGTGAGGTGTTTTATTTTATTGGCCTCTTAAACTATGTTTTATTATGTGGATTACAATCAGCGTTACCAGAAAGGTGTACTGTGCTACTGACTAAATCTCAGAATGTGAGGGTCAGGGGGGTAAGAGAACTTACTGAATGTCATAATAGAAAATAACAATTCCCTTATAAATTGTTTTTCATGGATCTGTTGGAATTTGCCCTTTGGGTGTGAGTTGCCTTGCTTGAGTGACTGCCAGTGTGCAATGTGTCCAGCATCCTTTCTCCTCTGGTGGGTGATGTAATTGTACACCAAGGTCTTAAATGTGGGCAACTGCCCTCTTAGTTTGGGGTTTGAGGTTTTGTTTGTTTGTTTGGGTTGGGGTTTTTTAATGTTTGTTCTGTTTTGTTTTGTTTTCCCCTTCCTACTCCCATTTTCAGGGAATAAACTTTGTTGAATATGTCACAGTAAAATTTTCAGAAAGAATAAATTAAATGCATGGGTTGTTATTTCAAAAGAGATTTAAGCATTTATGAGCTTGGCTTGTATTTTGGAATGAGGCATCTAAAATGCCTAACAGGATCTGAGCCTTCAGCACTTAGAGAATCATAGAATGTGTGCAGTGGTGAAAGAGAAACTGATGTTCTCTATGAACTCTGGGGAGATTTTTTAAACCTTTTTAGCATTGCACTTAATTTTTTTGTCAAACCTTTGGAAGGAACAAAAACCATCATCAAATTGCATGGACCCGTTTCTGAAGGGATCAATTCTGCAGATCTTGATTTCAGTGAGTGTATCTGTTGGCTAGACCATGCAAACAGCATGGCTGGGGCTGGTTATCTGTCATTAGGCTGTGATTTTAATCAGGAGCTGAAGGCTTTGGTTAAAAAGCAGAGTTGCCAGAACGGACTTGTTTAACAGCCAGAATGACAGCACTGGGACAATGCTCTGTTTCTGCTCACAAGTCAGGTTGGACTGATTGGTGCTCATCTCATAAATGTGATGCCAGACAAGAATGGCAGAGTGATGGGACAAAGAATTTCATTAGATGGGAGAGAGATGCAACAAAATGGGCTGGTTCAGTTCAGCAGATCAATAGAAGTTGATTTAAAGTCCAGCACTCACGGAGCTTTTAAGAGACGGCTGCCAAATAATTGTTGTTTATGATCCACATCGAAGGAAGTTGATTAATTTACAGGCTGCTGCTCTGTTATTTATGGGGTGATGTTAGTGTTGCATCATGATGCTGTGGCCTGTGAGTAAAATGTCAAGTCATGTTCTATCCTCCTGTGACGTGATGGTGCAGTCACCAGATCAGGAATACCTGAGGTGGCAATAAAATGTCTTGGTTTATGGCAGGATGGTGTGACTGCACGTGTGCCTGTGAGCTTCACCCTCCAACCCCCTCCTCCACAGGAAATCAAAGGAGTAAAATTGTAGTTACTTCAAGCCTTGCCATTAATTATATTTTTCTCATTACAAATCGGTGTGTAATTTGAATTGCAAACTCAACTATCCTGGCAGAATAGATCTGTTTACCATTCAAAGCAAAATGAAAATTATTTAAATTAGTTAATATAGAACTCATTTGAATGAATTGGATGTTTATTCATGAACTAGCTGAGGCAAGTGTGAAGCTGTCCTTATGGTCTGTAGCTTTGGCACTGATCAGCTCTAATGTCACGTCCTGGGACAGAGATTTCTTCTTTATTGCATATTAGCTGTGGTGTAAGCAGTGGATAACTACTGCCTGATGTAGCTGAGTGTGAAATTTTCATCCTTCCTGACAAGGCCCTTCAGCAATTGTAATTCATATGAGGAAGGACAACCTGCTTCAAAGTTCACTGGCAGTGGCAGGGCTGTGGTGGTGTGGGAGGCTTTGTTTCCTGCACTGGAAGAGTGGGATGTAAGGTAGATTTTCCACTGGTTAGTTAAAATTTCCCCATTATATCAGCCTGCATGGAAACAGGAACAGCATTGATCCCCTCCTGTGTCTTACCCAAACACTTTCTTCCTCCTCAAAGTGCAGTTGTTTGTCTGCATCCTTCATCCCTTGGGCTATTTTACCCATTGAGCATTTAAGATTTAAGCCTAACTAAACTTCCCTGCCTAGTGAAAGGGAAGGAGGTATCTTGCCTCCCTTTAGCCAGCTCGTTTCCATGTGCTGCTTTCCTCTGTTGGTGGCAGCTGAGTTCATGGACGCATCCACCGTCGGGCGCAGGAGCGGCGTGGATGGAGAACCTGACAAGTGTAGTAGCTAAATTATGCACTGTGAAAGAGCAGGGACGTCCTGTGATTGACACTCGGGGGTTTTTTGTACAGATTGCAGATTTACAGCTGAGCCAACAGAGCCCAGTCTCTCCTGGCACTGTTCTAGTGCATCCTGGGATGAGCTGAAGACAGCGGGCGATGGGGTTGTTGTGTGCTCTTGTAATTGCAGCGGTGGCTCAGCTTTCGTGTTATTGACAGATGGAAATTCAAACGGGGCATTTTCGTGTGCAGATCTGTGAGCTGCAGTCTGCTGGCCGTGCAGACTGGAAGGCTGGAGGTGGAAAGAAACACAGCAGAGAGAGAACCCAGGTCTTATGTTTTGATTTTGCAGTGGATTGGTGTGCATGGTAAAACCTCTGAACACTAATTGTGCCTGGGCTTGGTGACCAAGATGATCAGACTGTGATTCTGTGTAGGAAAACAGCTTTTACTTCCCTGTTGCATCAATACAAGGAGGATTAAAGTTCCGAAGTCTGATCCTGGGCTGAAATAACCTTCTCTTTCCTGGTGCTGAGCTTTATAAAAGTTTCGTCATCAAATATACCATTAACAAGGGTATACTTAAAGCATTTTGCCTGTCCACACTTTCTGTGAAGGCAAACACCATCATTTGGTCACTATTTGAGACATGTTTTCGTGTTTCTCTCAGGTGAGATTAGCTCTATCCCAGAATTAGGCCAGAGGAGGGAAATTTCACTGTGCTGTGATTCCAAGTACTGGGTCAGATTCTGGGCAGCAAAACCCTTCTCTTTGAGGTCACTGGTGTAAACGAGGGGAAAAATGGATCTGGTTTGCCTTGTCAGAATTGGCAACGTGAGGACCCTGAATGGATTCTGAATGGCCAGAAGATGGTCTGCTGTGTTGCAGGTGTGGATTTGGTGTCACTCCAAGGCGCACAGAAGGCTTTTTCTCTGGTCACAGCTCAGGGTGGTGGTGATGTGGCCCATACCCTTGGCTTTCAGCGTCATTCTTGGAGGTCCCTTCTGACTGCAAAGCTTGTCCAGGGGCTCTTAAAAGAGGGACACAGATACCAGAGATAGTGTTTCTGACAATGGATGAGGGCGTTCAAAGAGTTGCTTTTCAGAAAATACAGTAATGGATATTGTTGTTTTTTTAAATGAAGGCAGCTTCTTTCTGGTAATCTCATCCTAGAGGAAGCAAAAATTAAACTGTGCCTGCAGGTCTGTGATTGCAGCACAGGCAGAGGGATCAGGTGGGCAGGGTGGATTTCTCCTTTTGCTTTTTAACTGGTATGGAGAGCAGATCTGGCCCCCGTTTGGCTCTTTCACCTGAAATTTTACTTCCTGAGAGCTTGAGGCTGGAAGAAAGAAGTAGGCATTCACTGAGCTTATGCTGTTTTACATCAGCTAAGAACTGGGCCCTCGAGCCAAGTAAAATGAAACTCGGAAATCTTCTTTGGCAGGTTGCACTGTCAAAGACTGTGGATGTTTCTAAAGCAGTATACAGGGCTGCTTTTTAAAATCTCTGCCCAATCTTTATCCTATTATTCCATCAAAACCGAGTTTAGACTAACCTAATGTAAATAGATGGCAAGATTTCTTTATTTTAAATGCTGCAAATGACTCCTAGTACAGTGTTTTATGTATGCTTTTCAAGTCGACTTTAGCAGACTATTAATTATGCAGGGGTGACGTTAGCATAAATAACTAGTCAGCAAATAAATGTCAATTAAATATTCTATTAGCATAGTAGGCAGCTTTATGCACTGGCATAGAACATTTAGCAGATTATACTTAACGAGCATATGAAAAAAAAAAGCTTTTTTTTTCCTTAGCTCTCCTGATGACGGCAAAGGGGAGGAGAGGAGGTAAAAATGCTGGCTTGGGCTGAAATTCACTGTAGTAGGAGTCAAGTCAGTTGACTCTGGTGTATCTTGGGAGTTTCCAGGAGCTGGAAGTCACTGGACCATGTCATGGCTTGGCATTTCCCCCCAGCCCCTTATAGCCCTTGCCCCTGAGAAAAACATATTTTCCTTACAGCACCCTCAGTAGTTTTTCCTTCCCTTCCTTGACGTGACTCAGATCCCTCAGTCTGGGATGTGAAAATTCAAGAGTTTGCCTGTGGCTTGTGCAGCATCAGGTTAATGTTGTCTTGATAGGGAAAATGGTCTTTTCACTATTGTGTGAAACTGCAAATCTTTTGCATGTGCTGCTGGCTGTAGTTACTTTCAAAAGACTTAATATTGCCAAGTGAGGCCCTTTTGGGGTAAACTGAACATAACAGGGCCCCACGTGTCTTTTGGGCATGTAATTAATTGTTGAGCTACTGTGTAAATGTGGCACAGCCTGGCCAGTGGGTCAGGCTTTGCAAGAAGTTTGAGTTGTAGACGACTTTATCAAATGCAGAGAGTTTTGATCATTTCCAGGTCTTCTGGGCTTGAGGTCAGCATTTTCTGTTTTGATTTTCCTTTTAATATAATTTTTCAGGTCTAGAGGTGTAACTGCAGAGAGTCTTGAAGGGATGAGATGCTGGCAGGTTTCTTGGGTGGAGTGTGGAGTAAATGATTTATCCCGATGTTCCAGTTGTGAAACTGAGACAAAAAAAACCACTTAACTGAGTGGGAAATGCGAGGTGTGCACTGCTCTGGCTCTGGCTGGGACTGCTGTGAGTGATGGAGGAAATGGGGGGGGGGGGGGGGNTAACACAGGCCTTTTTGTTGAAAGGTTTTTGGGAGTAGAAGTGGTCTTCAGGAACATACACAAGGCTCCCAGCCTTGGCTCTGCAGGGGCCCTGTGGCTCAGGTACCTGGCCTTGGGGCACTCACAGCTCTCTGCTAAGGGGACAGTTTTCCCTGAGGCCAAGTCTCATCAGCTGGTGCCACTCTTGGTGCTTCTCTTGCATATCTGGTGGACCTGGCTTAGAAAAGTTTCTTTTTCCCGTTCACAAAACCATAAACTCAAAGCCTCTGCTTTGTGCTCACCAAAATTTTCCTTTGGGAAAAAGTCAGCGTTTTTCCCCTCAAAAACATGAGGATGGCTGTCTTTGGGATTAAACTCCCAAAAAACTGCCCTGAGTTGCAGCAGACTCAGCACCCCAGAAGTGGGTGCTGGTCCCCTCTTGCCCTTTTGCCTGGGTTAGACTTTGTCTCAGGAGGCTTTGGCCTCTCCTTGTGCATTCATCTTGAGATCCTTCTCCTTGAGGCCCCACAAGATGCTCTTGTGGCTGGGGAATCCAGCCCTTGCTGAGGATCAGGCATTAGAAAAACTGAAACCGTGCAAGATTCTTCAGTTTTCCAGTGAAAAAAAACAAAGCCCAGAGCTTGCACATGAAGTAGGGTCTGTTTATTAAAAGCAAGACAAGAAACACACTTTAATCAAAACCCAATTTTCCAGTAAGAAGCCGTTTCAGCAGAAACATGCCCAGCAAGCCTAGTTTCCAGGGACAACGACATCTGCTTGTGCTATATTTATATTTATTTATGCTCACAGACAAATGGAGGAAGGGAAAGGGGAGCAGGCCTGACCAGCCAGCCTGTGGTCCAGTGAGTCAGGGATGTGTGCAGTGACTGTGGGCACCAAAACTGCTCAGGACCTTGCAGTGCACCTGAAGTGCCTGTTGAGCATCCATATTTGGGTGCTTTTTTAATCATAGAATCCAAGATTGGTTTGGGTTGCAAGGGATCTTACTGATCATCTCATTCTACCTCCTGCCATGGGCAGGGACACCTTCCACAGAGCAGAGTATTACTAAGGATAATTTGGAAAAATCAAATTTGGCTTACACCTAGATCAGATATCAGTGCAAATCCTTAGAGAGTTGACAGTTTCACTGGTGCAGTTGTCCCCTAATGGAAATCCTGGCTTTTTGCAGATTTATGGGTGGAAAATACTTTTAATCTGTAACTATAGCCTGTTCTTGTTCCTGTACTGGACTGAACCCTGTAGTCAGCAAACCTTGTAAAAAAATATTACTTAGTTTTACAGCTAACACTGAGGATAATGCAGCACTGTTTACTCTAGTGTGTTATTAACCCAGCTCGGAGCATGGGTTTAATCTGAAGGTTGGCTGGCAGCCAAGGAAGGGTTCACAAAGTGCTTCTCCAATGGGGTGAGGTTTGAGAGCCAATGACTCAGACATGGCCCTACTGAAAGGAATCTACTCTCTGCCTGCTTTTCCCTTGCTTGGGTGGACTCTCTGTCCTGACTTTTATCTCCACATGCTGCTGCCTTCCTCCCTAAATGAGTGATGCTGCCATTCCCACGGCAGCTGGATGGTTTGGAGCATCATAAGGGTCCCTTTTGGGTGGTGCAGGGGAGGCTGAATGATGAATCCTGTAAAGAAGCATCACCTTGTGTACAAGCAACAGTGGAGCTGAAGATCAGGGATATTGCAATGAAAACTGAAAGCCTAATCCTTTTATAAACAGTCTGGAGGGGGGAGAAAGAAAAGCAGTGATTTTTGGGGACTTTGACAAGTTATAAATGTATCTTGAGTGAAACCAATAGTGTGGAGCTTTATGAAAGATTTAATGAATGAATATTTCATGCCCACATGGTGCTTCTTCTGTAACGTGTGCTGTTGGTAAAAAGCAATAAACAAAGAACCTCCTTCAGGGTTTGTTTGGGCTTTTAAATTAAACTAATTTAATCAACTTTTTCAGTCAAGCTTGATATTAGTTCATTTCTGTACACAGCACTGTACTTGGTTCTGTTTGTTTTCTCCTGATACCTGTTCTGCTGTTTGGAAGATGCTTGAATATCAGAGAATGATTCATTCCATCCTGCCCTTATGGTGCATCTGGGTTTTCAAGGCAGAGAGCACAGTCCTGACTTTTTCCTTTTCCTAAAACCTGAGGAGCCATCCATCCTCTACCATCACAGCTGGAGGTGTTACAGGACTCCAGCTGAGGTTGTTATCCAGCAGGAAAATCACTTGAGCATGCTGGTCATTTCTGATTTGCAAGCAAGTAGGATTTTTTTGGGTTTTGTAAGCCTTCAGCACCCAGTTTTGCTGCTGCTTGAAGGACTAGAACTAGCCCAGAGTGCTCGGGAGTCTGGCCCCATGTGGCCAGCGAGGCTTGGACATTTCTGCACTGGATATCAGAGATTTATGCAGGGAGATTGAAATTCTCCTCAGGCTCAGGCTCTTGGCAAGGCTGGGGCTCGGGTGTGCTCGTGAAGTTTCTTTATGGTTGGCTGTCATGACAAATGGCCAGGAGGAAATCAGGGTATGTGTTAGCTCTGTGTTCCATGTCTTTTGCAATAATTTCTAAAAAATCCTTGGGGATGTGATTTCTCCTTAGGAACAGCAGGACTGAAGCCAGTTGATGTTTTCACAGCTGGACCAGCAAGTGAAAAGCAAATGAGACACAGTAGGGAGATGAAAGCAAGGGTGATGGGAGGGAGAGTTAACTTTGGGAGGGCATCAGCATGAGCTGGGGATCCTCTCAACCCTACAGCTTGGATGGAGTAGTGGGGTTGGTGTTGCATGAAATGGGCCATTTCTTAGCTGCTTTTGCCATGAGAAGGAGCAAAAGTGCTTTTTTTTTTTTTTTTTTTTTTGGTCTCCCTGTGGAACTAGTTGAATTTGTAGTGGGCAACTTTGGGAACTGAAATTTATCCCTCTTGGCTGGATGGACAACGGCCTCATGAGGTTTCTGCTGCATATGAGCAGGACTTTGTATTAGAAGAGGGGTTATATTCGAAATTGAGAGTTTTGCTTGTACCAACCCACACAGATCCAGGTTCCTTTTTTNATTAGGCAGTGTGTGAAATCCTGTCTCTATGGGTCAAAGCTCAAGCCCATTGCACAGCAAAAAAGTTAAACTTCAGCAAAGACTGATGCAGCAAAACTCCTTGCAAGTGATGCTGAGCTGCAGCAGTTGATTTATCCAGCCCGAAACGTTGGCAGAACCAATTTCTGTGGCAGCTCCTGACCTCCTGCAAGGAAAGCTCATTTCAGTGGGACTCAGGCTCTGTTCAGGATGCTTGGAGCACTTGAGGTGAGCAGCTGAGACCCCATGGCTTTACCTTCTGTTGCTCGTGATTCTGGTCACAGTCTGCAGCCTCTACTTTGACCAAACCATTGGTTTTGGGCCTGATGTTTAGTGCAGGCTGTGCTGGAGGAGCAGAAATAGGGCAGGAAAGGAGTAATTGCAGTGTGAGGCACAGACTGTGAATGAGAAGTTGCATTTCCTGGGAAATACTGCAGGAGAAGGCTGTGAGCACACACCAGACTTTCCTGTGAGTAGAGATTTCCTGACATTTCCTCCTTCTTTAGCAGTGAGTGGAACAGGGTGGATTTTTGGATGGTACCTTTGAGACCATTTCAGAAAAAAATCTCCCTTTGACAGCTGTTGCAAAGAACTGCTTCCATCCACCGAGTGCAACAGCAAAATCCTCCTTCCAAGACGGAAATTATTTCATAATCAGCCTCAATGAGGCTCCTTAAAAAAAGAGTAAGTTTTAGAAGTACTGGCCCTGTTGGTCTGAGTTTAACTACCATTTGATGTCATCCATGGTTCAGACCATGTGAATATGAAACAAAATGCAGAAAAACTGAGAATCTGTTCAGTATTGAACAGAAGAATTACAGCCCCATTTGTAGGCTTGGTGTTTTGTCATTGAGGAGACTACAGTGTCATTATTCATTGTTCAAGCAAACAGCACTGACGTGTGCACCTTTCTCATGACTCTGGAGATCTCCACACCTTGAATATCCAGCTGTCAATACCCACAGTTGTTCTTCCACACTCACATTATATCCTGGGACATCTGCTCTGAAGCTGTGGAGCTAAAAAAGCTCAGAAACCATAGAAAAATGGGAGGATTGACCCTGAAAGCATAACAGTGGGTGCAGACCACTCATTTTTGTAATTGTCAATTTAATTAATGTCTGGCTGAATGCATTTTTAATAAAATACTCTTTAAAAATTATTAGTTTGAGAGATTTTGAAAGAGTCATTCTTGATAATTGCATTTAATTTCCCTTCCCCAGTCTCCTGTAATTTTCCCCAGAGGAGTTCTGGAATGAAAATACCACCTCAACTGTAAGGCTAGACTTAGGTAGTTAATGATATAATAGGTAAAACATGGTCAAATGTAATTAATCTATATTGGAGACATCTGTGGAGGCTTAAAAAACCTCTGTACCTTTGCTATTCTAAGTTAGACACAGTTTGGGGGGTTTATGTCAGAGAAGGAGGTGATTTTTTGGTGCATTGGATAGGAGCTGGGAAGGGTGAGTAGCACAAGGGATTTGATCCAGAGCATGCCAGAGTTGAAGTACACTTTTTTAAGTGGACCTTTTTTGATCAGTTTGGAGATTAAATTACGTCTTTTAGTCCTGAGCTGAGGGAGGATTTTCTGAGCTCTCTTAGGCCAAGGACAAACCAACATGTCCAGTGCCATGTCTTCAGCAGAGCTTTCCTTCAGGTGTGCCAGGGGCACCTCGGATTTGTGAGGAACAGGCACAGGGAGTGAATTTGGGAAGCTGCTAGTGGCAGATGCAAGCACCAGCGTGATCCCGAGCCAGCTGTGACTTGCACTTGATTTTTCCTTCATTATGCATGATAATGTGGGCTCCCAGTCACCGTGGAAGGGGCTGGGTTCCTGGAGCAGACCATATGCTCCTGGAGCCCGTGGAGGTGGCTGATAACGCAGTGTGGGGGTTTGAGGGATGGTCCTACAAAGCATTTCCCTGATGGCCCTTAAAAATCAACCCTTCTAACCCAGATACCAAATTCTGGGTCAGTTCTGGCTCTTCTGCGTGACGTTGGGAAACTTTTGCTCTGAATTCCCAAATAATCTGTTTCTGTGTCTCTGTGTGTGTCTGTGTGTGCTCTTGCTTCCATTTGATTTCAGTCACAGAAGGAAAAAAAGAAACCAGACCCACAAATGAGCTTAAGGACATGCTGAAACCCATCCTGATTGATGGTTTATTTTGTGTTGTGAGGCAGAGCATCCACCTCCTGTGTTTGTAGCTAAAAAAAGCTTTTTTCCCCCATGCTGTCACTTGGGAATGAGGAAAGGAGGGAAAAGTCAGCGTTTTTAGGTGTAAAAATGTAGCTACTCCCTAAAGTGCTGGAGTTGATGTAGAAGATTAATTATATCCAGGGAAAACCTTGCCAGATTCAGGAAATCATCCTGCTATGTGTTGTACCATTTTTACTGAAGAGGCTCTGCTGTGATGAGTACAGAACCTAAAGCAGGGGAAATCCTGCAATTCTCCTGTGCCAGACAACCCTGGGAAGGTCAGTGAGGGGTCCCTGCCCATGTGAAGCATCAACACCCTGAATATTTTGACTGCTGAAATTACCTCTTCCCATGGATTCCTGCTTTGCTTTGAGCAATTCTGCTGTTGTCCTTGACCTTTTCAGCCTGGACAGCAGCAGGTGGATCTGTTGGGAAGGCCTTTCCTTGTAGAACATCTAAGTTCATTTAGAAAGAAAGAAGCCAAAAAAACTTAGAGGAAGCATTGTAGGATGAAGATGAGATTAAGGGCTCACAAACCAGTTGAATAAACCATAGCTCTGCACTAATATTTGATTTAGCAGTGAAGACATTTGGATTCACTAGAGCATCATCATCTCCAGTCAGAATATCTCAGCTTGATGGAGAAGCTAAAGTTTTATAATTCAAAGGAAATTTAGAGCACTGTAGAAGAGCTGCTTCCATTTCAAGTCCTGCAGCACATCGTTATTCTCATTTCAGACGTTGCCTTGCATAATATTCCACGTTGATCTCCGATTCAGATTTAAACTCTTCAAAGTTTAGGGCGATGTTTTTGATCCTGGGATTTATAGTTCAAGCCCCTTTTCTGTTTCCAAGTGAAGAAAACACATGTTTAGCAAGCACAAAAAGAGCCTTGATGGAGTATTTCTTTGATGGTGTTGTGATGATGATTATGAATTTACATTTTGTGCATAGGATGTTAAGCACCTCATGGGGCCTGGCTGTGCTTCAGCTGTACCATTAATTTCGGGAAGGATGCATGATGAATGTTCATCAGGCCCTCCAGGTTCTGATTTGTGGTGCTCACATCACACAGCTGAGAGGCTCTGGAGTGATTAAAAGGGATTCAGTCATTAGGAGGGAGCTGGCAATACAAATGTGATTAATTACAGAACACGCTGTAAATTGTGAAATGAGTTTGATGGTTTTTCTGGTTTTTGTTTATTTTTGGGGGGGTTTTGTGGGTTTTTTGGTTTGTGGTTTTTTTTTTTTTTTTTAAACATGTTTCTGCTTCACAGGGTGTCAGAAGTTGGAGTTGTGGTGAATGAGGCTTGTTTGCTATTTCCATGGTAATTTGGGGGTGTGCTGCGTCATGGGAATGGTTAAATTTCCACTGTTGTCCCAAGCTCTGGGTGTGAGCAGTGGGATTTGGGAAGAGTCATGGGAAAATCCTTAAATTAGACCTTACAAGTCCAGCTTTGCTGTCTGTACCTCACCAACTCAAACACAGTGTCACCACCCTCCCCTCGAGTCCTGACAGAGTTTTCCAACAGAGAATCCCTTTGCCTCTTGCCTCTGTGATGCATCTTTGTGTTGGGGGTGTCAGGCTGAAACTGGTAATGGCTTCCTTTTTCCTTGAAAATCACTGCTGGTGGGGAAAAAAAAACAAAAAAAGGGAAAAAATTTGGAGCACATTGCCAAGAGAGGTTGTGGGTGCCCCCATCCCTGGAAGTGTTCAGGACCAGGCTGGATGGAGCTTAGAGCCACCTTGTCTGGTGCAGGTTGTCTCTGCCCACGGTAGGGGGTTGGAAACAAGAGGATCTTTACAGTCCCTTCCAATCCAAACCATTCTGTGATTCTGAAAAAACTCCCTCAATTCTAAGCGTTAACCAAAACTTCAGTCTTCTTTTTTTTCATAATTGGTGTTTCTTCCGTTGTGTAGTAAACTATATAATGCATACAATAAACTTGTAAGCATCATCCCCACTTGTTCTCCTCTTTCTGTAGGATACAGAAAATAAATTAAAACAACAAAACAAAATCCCAACCCAAAATCAGAATGGATTTCTTGGACATCACATCCCTCTATTTGTCTTCTATGTTTTGATGCTTTTATTTGTAGTGAATATTTGCTGTAGACTGTTGGCACTGCCAGGGGAAAAAAAAACATAATTGTGCAGTGAACTGGTTTATGCTTTATGTAAGAACATTTTGCTGCTGTAAATTTGTTGGGTTTTACAGAACTGTCTCCAGAGAATACCCTTCAGAAAGCAACTGTGGGGTTTTGGATTGAGAAAAGGCACTTAGGATGGGGGATAATTGGATGGTGTTTGGAGGTGTGAGGTCAGAGCCCTGGGCAGGATATTTATACTGCAGTGACATCCCTGGATGGAATGGCCTGTAAATTTTAAGTGTTGTTATGCCACAAAATCTATTTGAGGCTGGTCTGTGAGATCCCAAAGACATAGGGCATGGAGCTGGCTCTTGGGTCCATTGCCAAGGCAAGCCAAAGGGAGGGTGTTTGGTGTTCAGGAAACCTCCAGATTTTCTGTCTTCCACTGTGTGGCATCAGTGACACCTGGGGCAATGGAATTTCATGTGAAAGACACCAGTTCATACCTGCTGTTGGCATGGGCCAGTGTGTGCTCAGTGCTGCCCAGAAATACTCATTCAGGGCTGAACCAAGCCGGTGGCTGCCTTGCAGTAGTTCTGGCTGGGATTAGGAATTCTGACTTGGATGGGGATTTATCTAGGAATTGAGCCTTTTGCTTTGTAGACATTTTTTTTTTTCCTCTTCCTTCATTTCTGGTGTGGAACTAGTACTCAAGGAGCTGTAGAATGCTACAGGAAGGCTTTACCAGGGTTGATGGCTGAGCAAGCAGCACAATCATCCCTCCCCCATGGCTTTCAAAACTCCTAAATCGGGATTTTACAATTTTTGTTACATTTGTCTGTGCATTTCTGTCTACCTGCCGCAGCAAATCTCTTTGCCTGCAAAGGTGGCTAAATATATTTTTGGTTCTCACCCAGAGGGGCTACAATTTGGAAGGAAATAACAGTGCAAATGCCTGCCATGTGCAGGGAATCTGGTGTATGTCCCTGTGTCTCATATGGGTGAATTCATAACCTTCTCCTGCAGTCACACTCTGAGCTCTGTGATCTGGTTTTTGCTTCTGAGCACTTTGGTTAAGATGCTGATTTTCCCTGGATAACAGCGCTCTTGCAATTTTATTGTTATTATTTTTTTATCTCTATGGGATAAAAGTCTACGTAGAAATTACAATCACAATACCACTTCCCCCCTCTTTTCCCTGGATGCTCCCAAAACTGCTGATTTGCCAAGGCCTTCATTTAAGGCTCCTGGGTCTGGAGATTGGGAGCTGGAGCTCTCAGTGCTCGTGATCTATCTCTTCCGAGCCCCGGGCACGGTGCTTAATGCACACGGAAAGAAAAAATAATCAGGGAATGTGCGTGGAGGCTCGGGGTTAAGTGCCAGGAGCTGCAGAGTTTGGATGCTCATTTTCACAGTGAGCCATCACCCTAATGGACATGGATACTAATGATGGGGGAACCCCTATGGTTATGTGGTGTGTGCAGAGCTTTCAACATCCAGGCATTGCCTGGCTCTCAGAAATGCCTTTCAGGAACTCTGTGCACACATCCAAGATCATTTAAGTCAGCCAATCCTGATTAATTTCTAAGGCTGTTGTTGACCTTGTACCTAGAATTGAGTAGGGCAGAGAGCGGAGTCATTGCTTTTTTTTAGAGTGTGCAGTTTCTGTTTATGTAAGAAATCTTGGAGGAGCACAAACTACTTGCTCTGGGTGAAACACTGTAGTTATGCCTCAGGTTTTTTCCTAATTTATCACAGAGGTAACTGAGGCTAAAATCAGCCCATTTTTGCCACATATGGATTCTCTAACAAAATCAGAATAATCAGCCTTCATTCATGCCTGCAGAGACAAGGGAGCAGATGACTGACCCACCCTGAAATGGCTGTAGCCAGAAGATATTTTTGCATTCCCTTCCCAATTCATGATGGTGTTAACAAGGGTGGGTTTTGATACCTACTCTAGGTGACAACGTTGCAGAATTGTGTTCCAGGTGAAAGCAGTGTAAAGACACCTTAAAAATAAATAAATAAATAATCATAGAATCATTTGAGTTGGAAAAGACCTCTAAGATCATCGAGTCCAACCATTAACCTAGGCTATAAATACGTGGTAAATGCTCTAAACAGTCAAATGCTTCATCCTTGAATTCCACCCTGTTGAGGCTGGATGGCCCCAGGTGACTTTTTGTTACGCTGAGAGACCAAGCGAATGGATTGGTTGCAGCCCTGCAAGGTGAAGGGTGGGAAGAGATTCATTCCTGTCTCCTCTTGCCGTGTCCCACCTGTATCTCTCTGCCCTCCTCCCCCATTCCCATATCCCGAGGAGAGCAGTGCTGTGTCTGGGTGGTTCCAGGCTGGGTGGTGCTGATCACCCTTGGGTGAAGCCTTGAAGCAAAGGGACGTGACAAGTGCAAGTGGAGCTGATAAATTTGCTGCCCTTCCTTATCTGCATAACGTGATTGCAGTTGATAAGTAAAGCCACCGAGACAGAGCAGAGCCAGTTCCCATTATCAGCACCCCTCTCCTCTTTATCCCCCCTTCTTTTTTTAAATTTTAAATACTGCAGTACAAGCCAGGTACTGACTTGGACAGAAGGGAGGTAATGAATCACAGTAGTTAGGAGTAGATCATTTACTGCTGTTGGGGTACCTGAGGCTGTTGAGCTCAGGGAGTCAGGGCAGGCTGATCTGGGTTCATGGCACACTGTGCTCTTGGGATCTGTGAGGCAAATTTCTCTCCTGATCTCAGTCAGTTTGACTTGGAAGCAGAAAGCCACAGCAGTGGGATCTCAGAAGAGTGTGTCTGTACCTGTAATGTGTTTGGGGTGAAGACAGCTGATCCTGCTGCATGGGAGCGCCTCAGTAGTTGGTGTGCTGGTGACCCTTCTGCCAGGCAAAGTGTTTCCGTTCAGCATCCTGAGCTGCAGTGAGTTAATGGAGGGGATATTTACAAGATTTTGAATCATTCAAAGAAAAATAAAAATCATCATAGTAACATCCACTCACCCTGTCTGCACACACTGATGGTTTTCTCCCACAGCATCCCACATCCACCTCTTCCACCCACAGTTCCCGCAGCTGGGTTGGAGTTCGTAGCCAGTGCAAGCTTCAAGAAATAAAAAAGCAACTCTCAAACCACCTGCTGCTTTTTTAATTGATAAAAAGATAGCAGTTAATTAAGGACCAGGGAAACTTGAGGGGAATGGTGTGCAGGTCTGTGAAGGGCTGAAAGGATGTTAGGAAGTGAAGTGTCCTGTGGACAGTGAGGCAGATTTTTTTGCTTGTTTTGACCCAGAGAACATAAGTAGATAATTTCTGGAAACCCTGAATGGCAGCTAGAAGGATAAAAGTCGCATTGCACTGAAATTCAGTGTAGTTGAATAGAAAAAACTGTAAGGGGGCTGTTCAGGTGAGAACCTAAAGCATAAATTCATGCCTTTCTCTGATTTTTTTTCCTCTCTACTTTTTCTAATCAGCGGCTACTATTTCATGCAGTGTGGGGTATGCAAGGATTAAAGTCTCTGTGCTGGCCCTTTCTTGGGTCAAGACCATAGAAACTGCAGCATAATCTTCTATTTTAGGACAATTTGGATAGCCTGAAGAAACAGAGGGCACCAAATGTCTTGAAGACAGTTAAAAAAACATGCAGAATATTGTTATTCAATTAATTAGCTCACATGGGCTAAACATTAGTTTGAAGTTTGCACTCATTCAGGTTTATTTTTTTAAAAGTGAGATAATTAAGAGCTAGTAGATCAATCAACAGCTTAAAGAAGTATCTACAAGAACTACACATTCTCTTACAGACATCACACTTCTTCCAGCAGCTGTTCATTAGCCTGTTGTAAATTCACATGGATGGGACCACAGAGTACTGCTGGTCCAGAAGTGTCTTTTGAGCACCTGTATTCTTTGACAGACAGTTGCTTATCACTCCAGGTTTCCATGAAAATCCTCTCTATATAATATTTTCCTTGAACACTTTATTTTAAAGACAGGTGTATAGAAGGCAATGCCTGAGCTCTGAAGTTGGGGTCTCATGATGCTTGTGGCTGCACCACAAGGAAATCAGATCAACAGCTCTTGATTTTCCTTTCAGCACACTTTCTTTTCTTTTCTGGACTGAATTTGCATTATTTTGTGATCCAGTTCAAACCACAGAACTCTTACTGCTGTGAGAACAGAAGACTGTTTGAAGTTTTCAGTAAGAAACTTGTTTGAAGATGTCTTTAGCCCCATTTGGCTTTTTTTCAGGGAGCCCACAAAAGAATTCAAAGCAAATAGTCATTTTTATAAAAAAAACTGCCATTAGGGCGCTAAGTAGATTTTTTTTTTTTTTAATTTTTTTTCCTTATGCCTAAAATGAGATTATTGCAGGAAAGCAACTTTCANGGGGATCTGGCTTCGCAGAGTATGCAGTGGAGTGTGTTCCCAGCCCTGAAGGTCTTGGGGAGGGTTCAGAAAGAGCCTGAGCCTTTTGCTTAGGGAGAGCACTCAACCCCCATCCTGTTTTCACATCCAGTCTGGTTCACAAGGATGTAAATAGTTCAGCAAGACGAATGAAAATGTGGGGATTCAACCGTTTCCTGTCAAAATGCTGTTTTATCAAAATGGAAATATTTTGTGAGAACATGTCAGTTTTGACAAATTGTTTTGATGGGTGAAGTCTAAACAAATTGTTTTAGCATTCTATGTTATTTTGATATAAAGACATCTCATTTCGAGTCTATCATTTAGACCTTTGTAACGTAGTTACAGCATTTATATGTTAATATTTTTGTGACTTATAAATACTGCATTGAATGTGTGACAACTTTAAAATTAAAAGAAAATGTCAATATTGTAAGTTTTCTATAGTTTTGCAATATGCTGTTTAGCTTTAAAAAAACCTGCATATTTTGTCACAGAGTCACAGAATGGTTTGGGTTGGAAGGGACCTTAAATATCATCTTTTTCCACCTCCCTGCCGTGGGCAGGGTCACTTTCCACTAGACTAGCTTGCTCTAAGCTCTGTCCAGCCTTAGTTTTCCTGGCTAGGTGACCTGTAGCAGATCCCCACTATAATGTCTCCTGTCCCTGCTGGATGGAGTGGCTGGAATTCCTTTGTGCTGTCCTTCAGGTGTTCTCCTGCTGATCTATGATCCTTCTCCAGGCTCTGGGCATCTTTCTGGCACCAGCAGCTTTAGCTTAATGTACCTTAAATATCTGAATATCTGATTTTTGTATCTAATATTTATTTATTTATTTATTTAGTATATGTATATTAAATTTTGAACATTCTGGATTATTTGTTTAGAAAATTAATTTTTTATGAGATCCCCTTGTTCTGGTTTATCTCACAGTGGAGTGACAAGAATTGTCTGGGTCCTGCCCAGCTATAATTCCCATTGTTAACTATTTTTGTTCGTTCCAGTCCTAGGAAAGAGTTAAGTTTTTAATGATGAAAATAGTTTCCACACTGAGAGTGTTGTCACTTAGCAGATTAATCTGAAAGATCTTAAACCATTTTATAAAGCTGTTTAAGATGCTGTTCTTCACATATGAGAAAATTAAAACTCTGCTGTTTAGAGGTTGATGGGTTCCAGTGGGGATTCTCCAGTAGAGGTGTCGACAGGTTGCTGGTGATCCTGGGTTATTAAAAAAAAAGAAACCCAACATGAAGAGTGTCTTGTTGGTTTTTGGTTTTTAGTTGTTTTCTTTAGGTATGGACAAAAATGAGCATAATTTGATATTATTGCTTGTTGGGCATGTGTATCCATGGGGCATGCTGAGATGTGTCCAAGGAGTAGCTTATTTTTAGGTGCTGTGTGCCTGTAAGTTATTTATGCTACTATTCCTTTACTTTACCAAATGTAGCAGTTCAGATCCCTGAGTCTTGGTCTTGTCAATTAAGTGGGTGCCTTGGGGGGAAAAGCAGTCATGAAGAGTAAAAAACAAACCATGTTCTTTCCATTTTCCTGTTGGTCTTTTCAGATTTCAAGGTTTTTCCTGCACTTTGCAGTGTCCTGTTCTTGGGGGAAAAAAAGGAAAACAAGAATTTCCGTGTAAACCCATGACCTGAGAGGAGTGGCTCTCAGCAAAGCAGCAACCACCAGAAAAGGAGATAAAATCCCAAGAGTTGCTAATGTGATAATAGTATCTCATACTCATTGAATGGAGTGCCTGTGCCTCAGCGCTGTCACGGGACTGCAAATGTGCTTTTAATCTCTTATTTCTCTAGAGAGGCTGATAAATCTGAACCCATTATGGGCTGAGGCTGCAGCAGGGCACAGAGATTCCCAGGGTTGCAGGGAATGAAGCTGCTGTCCTGGCCCTTGGGCTCGTGTTCAGTGGGACTGGAGGGGATGGGGTGTGCATTGCTCCAGCATTTCCAGCTGCTCTTGGAATGGTTTTCATGGTCAGCAAGGGGAAAGGGCTGGGTTTGAGCAGCTGATGGGGAAAACCTGGTGTTCAATGATAAATACAAGTGGTACTTTACACATCAGTGACCTGCTGGCAGCAGCCCCTGCTCCTCAGGTGATGCCAGGTCCAACCACAGCCTGGAGTCTCAAGGCACAGCTTGGGAAAATGAGACCACTGAGTAAAAGTGAGGAAATGGCAGTGGGTCAGAAGGGGAAAGAGGAATGGGAGTCAAAGAGATTGTGGGCAAGGTGAATCAAGTAGAGAAAAGTGGGAAGAATTTGAGGGAAATTGGATATAATCCATTTTTTGGTGGTTAGGTCTCTGGAAGGGGATCTCAGTTTTATAACATGAGTCTTAATATAGAAAGGTCCATTTTCTTTCTAATTTAAGAATTTGCTGTAATATTTGCTCAACTAGAAGGTGCTCTCTGAAATAATAATTTTTTTTTCAGGGAAGAAGGCAGTGAGCTGCAAGAATCTGGTTTTTACTTTTGCAGGTGCAGATAATTTCACTGAGGTCTGTTAGGAGTGGCTCAGCCTTCACCAGCCCAGCACTGAGTCTGGGAACTGGTGCATCACTGGAGCTGCTCCTCAAGAACTGGGGAGGGAAATGTGGGATCCTTCTCAGGTCTTCATGTGGTGGTGGTGTGGATTGAGATGGATTTTCCTCTGTGTGCTGTTAGTCCTGAATGAACTCAGTCTGGAGCAGAGCTACTGGGGAAGTTCACAGGAGTCTTCTGGGAAAATGGATCTATTGAAAGGTGAAGAAAGCATGGCTGTCTGAAGCCCATGGACCACTCCTGACTCCATGAAATTATTTAAGGCAGGAAAAAATGTTTTGAAAATATGAATGCTAGTGGAGTTCAGGTTGCCATGGAGCAGGATCCTTTGTCTTGACCACCTTCCTTTCCCACCAGCTGGCCAGCCAGCTGCAAAAAAAAGCAGAGTTCTCCCAGCTAACGAGGAAAATCGTGATTGAAAGGTCACTGCTTCAGTCCCCAGGTGCTGAGTCTGATATACCAGAGGAGCCACCAGCATTTCTTGAGAGGGATGCTCAGGTTGGGCACCCATGCATTGCACTGACAGCTATTCTCATTTACCCAGCAGATTTTCCTCAGTTTGAATATATTTGTTTAACATTTTGCTTAGTCCTCCAAGGCTTTTGCAGATATCGTGATCATTCAGATTCACTTCATTTACTACTAAAAATTAATATTTGCATTGTGGTGACTTGAACTGTAGAGCTGAGAAGGCTGATTGTGCTCCACAGGCACAGAGGAAGGAACAAATCCCTGCTTCTACAACTTCCAGTGCAATTTATTGTCTCTCAGAGGTTTTCAGAGTCGTTTTATCTATGCTACAAAAGCGGAATAAAATAAAGGGAAACTCTAGGAATTAGATTTGTATGGGATGGATGGTCCTGAAACGACCTAGAAACTGAGAATAGCTTTTTTTTTTTTTTTTTTTTTTAATTCAGCTGAGCCTGTTTAGTTTGAAAACAGGGGTCACCTTGGCACTTTTGGACTTGGAAAGCCTCTAATCTAGATCTGCGTGTGGAGAGAGGCATCAACTTGTTTAGATGTCAAGCTGTGAGGTGCAAGTCTTTTAAAAAGGACAGGGGATTTTTTTTTTTTCTTCTCTCTGAAAGGCCCTGGAAGGGAGATTGACTGACAGACAGCCAGATCTGTGAATCAGGCACCGTTACCACATCTCCAATTGGGCATCTGGAAGTGGAGGCCCCTGAAATCTGTTAATCTCTTGTCAACTTTTAAAATCCTATCCTCCCCCCATCTCCCCCCAACTCCTGCCAGCTTTGAAAGTTCAGACTGTGTGCTTTTTATCACATTTGTCATTCCTTGGTAGTGAAGCTCTGGCATTCACAATTTGGCTGACAACTTTGTGGGACTGAGCCAAAATCGAGTTCAACTTGCACCTTTCTGTGCTGCACCCAGTGCTGTTCTCAGGGAGAGGCAGAAGCCTGAACCAGAGGGACTCCAGCCTGGTTGATTACCACAATTACTATCCTTTCCCTGATGCCAGAATTCAGCTTGTTTTCTTTATCCTGAGGCAGGTGGACAGGAACTGATGAGGTGTATGCAGGAGGAGAGTTGAGGGAGAAAGTGTCATATCTAAACCTTTCCTTCTCAGGCTGTTCTTTCGTCTTAACTAATGCAAAGGTCATAAATCCTCTGGAAATCGTGCAGAATCAGTGCTGCAAAAGGCTTAGAATTGTTCCAGGCAATTTCAGACGTTATTTTATGGAGGCTCAAATCCAGCAGTGCAAGGTTTGATAATTTTAAATACATTTAAATGTGCTTTTAAAGTCATTTAGATCTCTAAACTGGATGTATAGCTCACGCTGGGAGAGCTGGCTTTTGGGGAAGGAGCACAACTCAGGAATGAGGTTGAGGTAAGGTGCACTGGGCATGGTTTGTGTCTTAATCCATGCCCAATCCTGCAATGGTCTTTAAATGACATATTTAGTTGTTTATTCCAAGGAAGTGCTTAATTTTTAAATGCTTTTGATTTTGCCCTTCTATAGGTGTTTCTAAGTTAGCAACAGAACTATGTTCCTGATGATTCTGTCACATATAATTAAGATTATTTTGCAGAGAAAACAAAGTTGCAGATGTAATTTAATTCCCATTTACAGGCAGGCGGAATTAAGAGTCTGACTTCTGGGTTTCTGATTGCAATTGCAAAGTGCAATTGAAGAGGAGTTTCTGAAGCTGAGATTTGCTGAATTATTGCCTTTATGTGTCCACTGATTTCAACTAGAACTGACCCGGAACGTGAATCCTAGAGGCAAAATTTATATATTTCAATTCAAAGCTTATAAAACTGTCCGGATACACAGGCTTAAAAGTAACACAGGCTCACAATGTTTAGGTCAGGAATTACTCAGTTATTTCTAAATGAAACAGAAGTTCCTGATAAAGGAAAGACTTGAAGTCTTTCTTCTGGCTAGTGCATTGACTTGGCAGCTGATACATGATGTTCTCTGGGTTGATTTTTCTGCTGTGTTGGAAAAGCACCTGAATTTTCTGGTCTCCTGTCAAGGAATTGAAAGTTTACACAGCTTCTCTTTTTTTCCCAGAGGTCGTTAGTAAACATACAAAGAGACTTTATAAATCACATCTGAGCCCAGGTGTTAAGCAGGAAATGAGTGGCTGCACAAGCAGTGGCCAATTCTGAATGGGAGAGATGGGGATGAGAAGCCATGATCTTGTAAATCACTGTCAGTGGCTACAGTGGAGAAACACCTTGCCTGTTTTTGGGATTTAACTGTGTGCACAGGTTGCCCACAGAACTGGACAACAAAACAGCTTTTCTCCTGATCTGAGTTGCAGTTGCATCCAAAACTTTAGAGCTGGTAAACCCTGAGGAGATGTTTCTAAAATCATAGAATCACAGGATGGGCTGGGTTGGAAGGGACCTTAAAGATCTTATTGTTCCTACCCCCTGCCATGGGCAGGGACACCTTCCACCATCCCAGGGTGCTCCAAGCCTTGTCCAACCTGGCCTTGGACACTTCCAGGGATCCAGGGGCAGCCACAGCTTCTCTGGGCAACCTGTGCCAGGACCTCATCCCTCTAATAATGAAAAATTTCTTCTTAATAAATACACCAAGTGCATTGCGTGATACACCCGTGGCAAGTCGCTGCAGTCTGCTCTGCTAAGCATTTCTTTTCTTCTCTCCCCTTCCCCAGCAATCAAGGAGAAATACATGGACTGGACAGAGTTTCTCATCCAGGACCTGACGGGTGCCAGGACGGCCCCAGCGAATTTGCTGGAAGGTGTATGTATTAGATTGCAGTTCCTCCTCCTCAGTGTGTGTGCTCCCAGCCCCCAGAGCTGTGTGCCTGCAGTGTCTGTGTGCCAGCCCTGCCCCAAAATCCCTGGCAGCAGTGCCTGGATTCTGCTGGCTCTGCTTCTGACCCAGCCACGGGGAGTTTGTTTTGCCTTTTAGTTCTTTAGACAGTTTTGGGTGCTCAAAAAAAAAAAGCTGTGTGGGGAAGGAGAGCTCAGCCCTTCAGTGCCCCATTAGATCCATCAAGCTGATGATCTGAGCTGCCAGTTCATCCCTGCCCCATCCCTGGAAGTGTTCAAAGCCAGGTTGGATGGGGCTTGGAGCAATCTGGTCTAATGGAAGGTGTTCCAGGTTGGAACTGGGTGATCTTTAAGGTCCCCTCCAAGCCAAACCGTTCTGTGATTCTGTGACACAGGTTGGAGTGGGGGTTTAGTAGGTTGATGGGGAGCACTGTCAGGTTTATCTTTATATGGAAAGTGCTCCCTCAAGGGCATTCCCTCCACCTAAATCCTGCAGTCACATTTAACAGGGCAGTTGTTGGGTGAGGTGGTCTCAGAAGAGGAGAAGGGTCAAATTTTTAGATGCACACATTTGGCCGAGAGCCCAGTCTGTGCAGCAAATCCACAGGGTGACTTACACCTTGGGGCAGCCTCAGTGTGCCTTGAGAGCCTGGATAAAAATCCCACAGCTTCACTTTGAAACCATGGGCAACTTTTCCATCAGGGCCTGCCCTGCTCTCTCTGTGGGGGCATTTGGAGAGGAGCCCCTGATTCTCTGTCCCTCTATTTAGGCTGAGAGCAAGGGCAAACAGGAATTTACCTTTGTGAAAGTGCTCACCTTGGCTTGTGGGAAGCCAGTGTGCATCCAGGCACCGTTTTTGATCATTTTTGTCCCTGGTCACTTCCACCAGCCACAGCCTTTTTCCACATGCCCATGCAGGGATAATCAATATTGTACCATTAGGATTTTTTTTCTCCCCCCAAGTCTGAGGGATGAACAGCCTTTGCAGACCCCAAATAACCCAACTCCTTGGGCCTGCTGCATCCCCATTCCTGGACCACTCCCAGGTGGTGTCCCACCCCCTTCTCTGGTGTGTGCCAAACCTCTCCTTTCTGCAGGCAGGGAAGAGAGGCAGCCCCAGGCAGAAAAGCAGAGAGAAAACATTGTGGTGGCTTGAAACAGTTTCTGACCCTTTTCTGGTGTTCTGTGTGCTCAGTGCTGTCTGTGTCCTGCAATGTGTGTTGGCCCCTGTTGACAGATTTGCTGTTCATGAGTGCTGCAGATTGTTGTTAAGACTGTTAAATAAATATGTGGTGCTACTTTTTAAATTTTATTTTTTTTTACATGCCAGCTATGCATGTGAAGGGTTCTTGCATTATGGTAAATGTTAATATTTCATGCAAGCCGATTATTAATCCTAGCCATTCAGTTCTCATGGGGTAAGTGACAGCCCATTGGCTTAAAATTTAGCACACAAATCAGAGAAGCAATATTCACTTTGATACAGCCGGGGATTTATTATAATAAGTTAAATCATTACACCATCGTTTCATATTAAAGAATATTTTGTTGCAATGAAGCCGTTGTATGAGAGGGGGGAAAATCCACATTAAAGTGGATTTCTGTTGTATTATTAAATTCTGACACTGCATTTTGCCATGAAATAATATTTGAAGAGATTATACAGATGCTTACAGCTTGCAGTGTAGAAAAGTAGCTTATTATGGCAAATGTATTGTTCTGAGAAATACCTATTAATCATAAAGCTGTTTAAAATTGTACGTGTGATGAGCTTTTAGTTAATTTTAATTGCATTTTTTTACCATATTCTCATTCTCTTGCCTGCTTTTTTGGATTAAAAGAGATGTGAAAATGATGAAAATCAGTTGCATCTCAAAATTTGAATGTTTTCAGTATTCAGCAGGAAAAAGAACTTTCTGAAAAATAAGGCTTTCTCCTTATTTTCTTTTGTGGCCACTGTTAGAAAGAACCATCCTGGACTGACTCTTGATTTACGGAATTAATATTTTAAAAAGTAATACGAGATGTTTATATGGTTTAATTAAGTAAAAGTGAGACAAACACGCAGGAAAAAAAGAAGTCCTTTTTTTTTAATGTATTTTTCCTTTGCTTAGCATCTCCTTTGGGGACCAGTGCTTCCAAGTCTTAGGGTCATTTTAATGCTGCTCTTAAAACCCCAGAACTGAGAACATTGCATAAGAGTTCAAACTTGTATTTAATAAAAAATAAGAAATCTAACCATTATGTTTAAGCTTGAGGACACAGAGATGCTCACAGTCACAAAACAAAGACATTGAGCCCCAAACGGGTCGTTCTGCAGAGCATCTCGTGGTTTTTTAATGCCTCTGCTTGCAGGTGGAAAGTTACACACCTGTGTAAATGGCTGCAAAACTGGGATCCCAGAAAATAACCATGTGGAAACAAATAACCTCAGTCACTGGGCTTTCTTGGGCATGGTGGCTTGACCCAACAAATCCTGTGTGCCTTGGGCTTGGATCCAAACCTGCTGTTGGCTTTGAGCTTTGGAATAACCCCCACAGGATCATGCATCCATGGCTGGGGGGGATAATTTACTCTCCATGCCAGTAGGAATAAGATAAAGCTGATCTTTGGTGGCAGATACCAGTACACAGAGTAAAATTTCTGACTCATGCACAAAGTAGTCACCTTTTAGGTAAATATGAGGGTTCAGTCCTGTCGTTGGTTCTTATCAGCTGCAATCAATGAGAATTTGGTTTAAAATCCTCCAATATAACTGGGCTCTGAGTAGTTCAGGAGTGTTCTAAGTGGATGTGCTTTACAAGCTGTTCCACCTTTTATTATCCTTTTTTGTTGTTGTTGTTGTTGTTGATGATGTCGGTTGAGAAATTAGCACAACTGTTGTTTTCTGTTTTACTTCTGAATTTGCACTTGGAAGACATTGGGTAAAATAGAAGAAGAACAGACTGTTTGCTGATCGCTTGGATGATGGTGTGAAAAACAAAAATAATCTTCTGCTGTCATCTGTTTCCTTGAGAAGTCTTCAAATAAAGTTTAAAATAAGGAGTTTTGCTTCTATTCAAACAGCCTCTGCGAGGAAAAAACCCTGTAGACCTCATTACAGTTGATTCCTTAATAGAGCTGCAGGATTCCCAGAATCCCTTTCAGTACTGGATAGTTAGTGTGGTTGAAAATGTTGGAGGAAGATTACGCCTTCGCTATGTGGGATTGGAGGAGACTGAATCCTATGACCAGTGGTTGTTTTACTTGGATTGCAGACTTCGACCAGTCGGTTGGTGTCAAGAGAATAAATACAGAATGGACCCACCTGCAGGTGAGGAACCTTCTTAAAATATTGTCCCTCTCTGTGGTGTTGACTGATGTTTTGAGATACTTGTGCAGCACCTTTGTCCTTCTCCAGCATTCACATTGCTTTGGCAGTAGTTTCTGGCTATGGCACAGATGGAAGGCGAGATCCATCTAGTTTGGGTTCAAAGTGGGGCAGGTGAACTGTGTTATTCATTAAATAAATTCATTTGAAGTCTTTGCAAGTGTGTCAGACCATATAAAACACCAGGATATTACAGTTCTGAGAAGAAGCTCTCTAGGGTTGAGTTTAGTGTTCAAACCAGCTTGGATGGAGAGGGATTGGATCTGCAGTTAAGTGAGTCTGGGATCACAGATTGATCCACCTTTTCCTCTATAGGTTAACAGTGGGACCAGGTCTGTGCCTCATTTTCTTTGTGCTGTGGGTGAAGTTTTTCCATGGGTATTGATTTCCCCTCCTTCGGGAAGGTGTTTCTGATGGGACTTCTGTCCCTCACACCTAATGAGGAGAGTTGACCCTGATTCATTCAATTCTCCTGTTCACAAGTTTGTCTGGGACTTGGGTCATGAGTGCTTTTTGGAAATGTGTGTTTCTCTTCACTGATAGGTAGGAATCAATGTTCCCCATCACTTCTAAATTAGATGTGAATGCTGGAGAGCATGAATATCACCCACTCTGTTATTTTACAGAGTCTTTGTGTTACAGAGAAACAACTTTTGCATTGACCATCTCTAAACCCTCTTGGCCTGTAGAGGTTTGGTGAATATAGAAATGGCCCAAAGGAGATTTGTGCTTTCTCTTTGTTAATTCCATTTGCTTTCTACTCTTTCCTCCTTTTATCCAGCAGTATATCCTTCTCTGGGGATTCCCCCCACCTCATGCCTTTCTTTACATTTTCTTTTTTTTCAGTTGTCTTGTCTCTAAACTTGTTACTGGACTCTTCATTCGCTGGAGTTCTTTACCTTTCTTCTCCTCTCCTCTTGATTTAACTTCTAAAATCTGTGTCTCTTTTTCTCATCTGTTCTCATCTGGTATCTGTTTCCTCTCCTTTGCATTTCTCTGGTCATTCACTTTTTAGCCAACATTGTTATTAATGGATTTAATGCCCAGATCTGCTTCCTGATTTATATTGACTTAAATAGGTCTTCATTACTTTACACCTCCTAAAGTTGAGCCTCATAGGAGTTTGCTGAGAAAATACCCTCCAGGTCTGAATTCTTCTATTTTTGCCCAGATCCTCTCCTGATCACTGCTTCCAGGGTCTTTCATTGATCCTCTGTTCTGATCCAGCTGTCAGGCTCTGCACTGCAAGGAGTAGCCAGTCAGGAGAGGAAATCTTAGGAGTTTCTGGAGGCAGAAATGCTGGTTGTTCCACTCCTGATGATTTGATGCCCACCTCACATGGAGTCACAGAATCGTTGAGGTTGGAAAAGGCCTTTAAGATCTTCTTGTCCAATCACCCAGCGTGTCCATGAGGCAAAAGGAATTAATAAAGTGTGTGAGACATGAACTCAGAGGAAGAAGACAGGAAAAAGCCCCAAGTGGCTGCTCTTACAGGATCTGTTTCAAATTAAAGTTTCTGCAGAAGGAATCTTTGAGCAGTCAGGGAAGCAGTAGTGAATTGTGAGGTCGAGAAGCTGGCAGCAGAGAGCTCTAAAGAAATTCAGGGATGAAGCTACTAAACCAAAGAATGCAGTTTTCTAAGGGTCTGAGGCCTGGAGACTGTGCCAGGGATACATCCTGGCTTGCTTACCCCCTTCCTAGTGACTTCTTTAGGGAAGAGCATTTGGACTATAAAGACCTCTGTTGTGTGAAAAACCTAGTGTGGACCTTCTTAGGAAAGGAGTCTGTGTACCTTGTTTCTTCCACATCAGCGATCAGATTCACCTGCCACAGTGGCAGGCATCAAAAGACGGTTCAGCATGAGAAACTGATTTCTCTTTCTGGTGGGTGGGGGAAATCTGGGGTGCCTAAGATACAACTAACATAAGTAAGGTGAAATGCCATCTTTATAAGCCTGGTTTTTTCACTCACAAGGGTTGAAACCAATGAATACACACCTGGTTGTTCTAAATTTTGAACATCTGAAGCCAGTTAAGGCAACTCCTTGATTGATAAAGGGAACAGCCTTAGACCATGTATCAAAGCTGTCATGGATCTCCTCTGAAAAGATGCTGAGGATGTGCTGCTGCTCCCAAACCAGGCTGTGTGTCCCCTTGCTATTCAGACAAGGGTGTTTTTATACATCACTTCTGCAGCTTGTGACAGTGCTTTCCCTACCCTTGGCTTAGATACTACATATCCACCCTGAGCTTTATTTCCCTCTGTGTCTGGGGTGTGACTTTTCCCTGTTGCTCCACCTCTGGCACCTGCCAGGTTTCACTTCCAGTCTTTCAAGATGCAGAGCATCTCAGGTAAAGGAGATCCTGTGGACCCAAACAGTATTTTGGATGGAGGGGTCTCTTTCCTGAAGCCACCCACATCCTAACACCCACCTAATGTGCAAGAGGGTAATTTGTGGCTTGGATCTAAGGGGGTCTCTAAGGTCTCTTCTAACCCAAACTATTGAACAATTCCATGAAACAGCATCCCAGCTGTCTTCTCCAAATGGATTCTGTATATCTCACAAGCCCTTTAGCTAAAGCAAAGGGGTTGTAGCTTATTTTTCCCTCCAGATGTGTATCTGAATGTGTAATAAGCCTCCTTGCTAGTGCAAATTGGCACAGGCTGCTTGACACAGAGCCACTGATGGTCTGAGCTCAGCTGTTTATGCAGGACGAGATCATCTCGTTTTATGCTACTTTCTATTTAAAGACAAATTGCCAGTCATTTTAATTGCTCACTACTTGTGAACCCTAATACAAATTGACACAGTACACTTTGTTCAATTACCTGCAGCCCTGGCACTTAAATAAAATGCTTTATGCTCTTTTAACCGTGCAATTTAGTGTCCGTACGCTTGCCAGCATAAGCAAGATGCCACTAATTAAATGTGCATATGATATTCCTTGCTGGCCTTTGAAACCACTAGAGCTGCCTTTGTATCTTGAAGTTTGTTGACACTGCCCAGAGAAGTTGCTGCTTGTTTTCACTGATTTTGGCCAAGGTTGCCCAAAACTTGGCCAGAGTTGCCCAAAATGCTGATTTCATCTTTCCTGTGCTTCACTGCCATCACAGTAGAAAGTGAGGGTCTGTTTCCAGCAGGGAAGAGTCAGGCACAGTTTTCCTCAACTCACACTTGAAACAACAGGCTGGCTGCAGTGTGGGGAAGAATCGTGTTGAATTAAGTATTTCCCTGTAAATTAAACCAAAAAAGAAGGAAACAAGGTGAGTCGTCTCCCTCCCTGCACTTCATGCTGATCAGAGTTCCTGCAAGCCAGGGAGGAGTGGGGCAACAAAACTATAAAATAATGAACAATTAGATAAAGAGTGCACTTCTTAACACTTGTGCCCACTGCACACGCTGTAAACAAAGACTTGAAATCTATATTCCTGGTAATAGCCAGACAGCTGAGGAATTAAAAATACTGCCCTGAAAGGTTAACATCCCCCTTCAAGTGCATTTAAATTCATATGCATATCCTTGATGTCTGTTCTGAAGTAGTGGGATTTGATATAGTTGAAGTATAAATACATCCACTTCAGTGAGTGATTCTGCAAATCCCGTTTTGATAAGGTCTTAAATCTGGTTAGTTCAGAGCATAAAATTCTCTTGTACCATCAGTGCTAGGTGGAAACAGTGCTTGCCAATTCCTTTTTTCTTTTTTTACACATATTTTTTATTCCCTCCTTCAGAATTGTAAGATACAGCAGTAAGTCTTCTGCTAGCTAGTAAATATTTATGGTTATTAGATGTACAGGATTTAAATGCAAATTGGGCCAAATTGAACCTTGAGGTGAGTGTGGGAAGCCAGGCTGGCCAAAGAAAAGCTCCACACTGCTGACTGTGTATCAAGGTTTGAGTTTATTATTGAGCAAATGTTCATTTCCATTTTAATAATTGTTGCAATCTATCCACCTATCTTCTCTCTTTGAGGCCTTGATATGAATGTTCTGCAATAACTTGTTACGTGCAAGATAACAATATATTTTCTAGGGCAGGAGTAAATCCAATATAATGTTCCTCATCACAGTATTGTTTCCTACATTGTTCCCTTTGATGATTCATAGGCATTTCGCTGCACTGTACCATAAAGGGCTTGTTAATATCATGATTTAATAATATTAAACCTGTGTAAAGAAACTCACTGGGAGCAATGTGAAGCTGCACAAAGATGTTGCCTACAAGTATAATGATGAAAATTTATAAGTGTAAATCTTTGCACTGGTGTGATGCTCTGGTTTGAGTGTGATACCAAAAAATGTGTCTGGATAGAGGTTTAGCTGAAATGTTTCTTCCTAATACCTACCCCAACCCTCCAATTAAAAAAAAACAAACCCCAAACCCAAACACTTTCTGATGAACAAGAGCCTTAAAAATTCTCATTTTTGTTTTGTTCAAATTTAACTAATATTGACTGAAGACCTGAGGCTCTTCAAACTAGGAAACATCAGGTATTTTGAGAAATGAAAATCAAAGGAGAGTTTTTTTGCTATTTCCAGGTCATGAGATCCTACGGTTCTTGTTCCTTCAGCAGTAGTTGAAGGATGTGAGTTTTTCTGGGTTTTACTCTAGGATATAAAACAGAATCTTCCTCCGGTGTGCCCCTGCTAGTTGCTTTTGTGTTGAATTTATCCATGCTGCACAGCTTGGACTATACAAACTGTTCATTTCACTTGTTCTGTCCATTCATATGACTTGAGAACTTTAGTCTTTCATAAATGTTTGATCTCCAAACGGTCATCTCTTGGTTGTTTTTTTTTTTTTTTTTTTTTTTTTTTTTTTTTTTTTTTTTTTTTTTTTTTTTTTTGTTTTTTTTTTGTTTTTGTCATCCCTTTAGATATCTATTCTCTGAAGACTATAACTGAATGGAAATGCGCTCTGGAAAAATCCCTTAATGATGCAGCAAATTTTCCTCTTCCAATGGAAGTGTTCAAGGTAAAAGATACTTTTCCTTTGCTTGTGGAACCCATGATGAATAATTATCGTGCCATGGTCAGTATTTTCTGGGGCCTGGGGACGACCAGTGGGGGTTTATCCAGTTATTTTTCGTCTTACTCTGTTAGACCTGTGCAAAGACATCACAGGTAACTGTGAAATAGTAAGGCTACGAATATAAAAGTTGACACAAACTGGACAGATTTCTGTGAGCCTTGCACCAAAATTTCCATCTGATCCCAAGCCACAAGGTAGAGAAACCTACTTTGGGAACCTGTAGTGGAAGTGAGAGATAATTTTTTTCCTACATCTTCTTTTTTAAAACTTTTTTTTTATTCTCACTCTGGTGCTTCAGCCCCGAGGCACTGGCTTTAATTTCCCCTGTAAATCTGCACTGCTTTTGACCCTGGTGTCTCCAGATAATCCTGATTTATACCTGTGCTTGCCTGGTTTCCAGCAATTCCATCCTGGCTGGCGTGGGATGGGCAGTGAGAGGATGCTCAGGGAGGTGTGTGGGAGCACAGCAATGCCCTGATGTCAACTCTTGCTTGGGGACCTGGTGGACCAGGCTGCCCTCCCCACCACCAGCCTGGGCACCCTCAGGGTCCCTTCCCAGCCCTTAAGCAGCACTGCACTGGGATACTCCAAAACATCATGGAATTGATGCAGTTCATGTGTGGGTGTGGCACTAAGCAGTGGCCTAGGCAGTGCTGGGTTAATGGTTGGACCTTGATCTTAGAAGGCTTTTCCAACTTGAAATGATTTTGTGGTTCTGTAACTGGAATGAGGCTCTCATCATGTCCAGTTCTGGCTGCCACAAAACCCTGGTGTGCCACCTTCCCCCTCCCTGCCCTGCAGGGACGTGCCAGCAGCTTCCCGTGAGGAGCCCAGGCTCCTTGCCCAGCTGAGATGCGCTCAAATTAGCAGCGTTAATTTGGGGACGCTTTCCTAATGGCCCAGGAAGTGGCTCATTGGCAGTGTGAGAGCTCTGCTGCGCTGGGAGCAGAGGGAAGATTTGTGTGTTGGCCTTGGGCACGGATGTGGGCTTGAGGAGCCCCGTGTTGGGATGGAAGTGGCGTGCAGAGAGTTCTGGGTCTCTGCCATTTGTTTCATCCAGCGCCTCCATCTGCCAACTCTATTAAAAGTTTGCGTTGGCAGCTTTGAGATCAAAAAACGCATTGTGTGGGGCAGGGATTAAATCACAAAAGGGAATGTCTAATGTGTAAATTTTATTCCTGTCTATGTGAAAGAGTGAAGAATGTTTCTGATGAGGCTCATGAAACATCCTTTTTAAAAAAGTTTATAACTAACAGCTGTGTTGCTGCCTCTTCCCAGCGTGCCAGGCTTATACCCACTTATTTTAATTATTGCATGCAGGTTCATAAATTTGAATTCAGCAAATCGCAGTTGCTGTGCTGTGTGGTTGGAGCTTGCAAAGATGTTCCTATTAGAAGACAATGCAGAACCTTGGAATGCTTGAAGGGCCTAAGAGGAGAGTTACTCTGGGGCCAAATGTGGCAAAAATGTCAGTGTTTAGGTCCATGATTAGGTCAGTAGGACTTCCCTGTTTATCATGATATGGAAGGTGAACACAAGACAAGCAGAATTCAGAGTTTGGTGCTGTCTGAGCCCTGGTTCTGATGCTGGGATGGTGGGAGACTGAATTAATTTTTGGTGTATGGGCATCACTTCATTCTGCCCATTTAGGGTGAATCAGCTCCGTTTTGTGCATCTTAATTAGGGAGAAAAAGAGGATATCATCTGTGCCTGTGAGCAAGTCCTCCTCTAGTAATGACTTAAACGTGAGTTAAGGCTTTAGGAGACTTTGTGAGTGTAAACTCGACTGATCTTGCAAAGAAAGCCAATGATTATGTGTGGAACCTTCAAGGAGGATCCCAGATCTCAGTAGAGTGTCGTATCCAAAGCTATCTTTTATTTCTTTTTCATTTTAATTTTTCAATTATTTCATTTCATTTTACAAACCCAGAACAGAAAATAAAAGTCTCTACATGGTGCCTGGGGCTACTTGCTACTGTAGCTGTCATGTGTTAGATGAGATAAAAAACACAAGGTTTGACAGCTGGCAACTCCAAGAGAGCTTCTGGAAAGCTGAAAATGTCTACTCTGGCAGACATGGTAACTGCACGCTGAGCAGTTACATTCTGTTTTTTCCACATTTCCCTGCAGAATTCCATGGCTGAGGAAGGGTGTAGGTGTGTGCTTGCTCTTCATGAGCACGTCCCCTGGGCTGGATCATGACTTAAAATGCGTGTTGTCCTTAAAGCTGTGCATGGCTGTGGGAGGTGTCACTGCGGTGCCATCAGAGTGTCCCCAGGAGGTGGCAGTGGCAGAGCAGAGCCGTGTTTGTAGAGTGAGAGGTAGCTGCTCTCAGGGCTCTGCCAGCCCTTCTGCTGCTGCTGCTGCTGCGGGTTTGGTGCCACAGGGTTGGGTTCTGCCTGAGAACTCACAGACCACGGGTTTGGGCCTGAGTTGTCAGTGCTCGGCAGTGTGGCAGAGCTGAGCTTGGCACGTGGTGGTCTTCAGCAGCAGCTCCAAAAACCCCTGCAAAAGCACAGCCCTGACCCCCTCTTGGCGTCCAGGGAGAGGACACTGGACCACAGGTTGCAAAAATCGGGGAGAAGGCTACAAACAGAATTTTTTTTTTTTTTAATTTTTTTTTTTTCCCTGGTGCTGTTTTACACTTGGCCATATGTTGGAAGTGTTTGTAAAATGCTTTAGGATCCTCTGAGAGAGAAACGTGATATTTAACTGCCAGAAAATGCTGCTATTATGCAGCTACTAAACATAGTGTTTTGCAAACTGCACATCCTGGAATAAATTTTTCTCCTCACAAAAGCTTTTTGCAACACACCTGCTATTTTGTCATTCCCTGCTTTTCAGAAAACATGTTGATCCTTGAAGAAAAATAAATATAGGCAGCATTTTCAAGGATGTTTGAATGGCTTAGCACAAATCCTTCCAAAGGGCCATGACCCAAGGACATGAGTCTTTTGCTGTGTGTGCTCTGGTTTCAGGGTGCTGTTGGGATGCCCCTGCACTTGATTTGGTACTGGTCATAAATGATGGCTTGGGCTTCAGGGGACACCTGATAAAATGGCCAGGGCTTGTGAATAAAGATGGTTCAAGTGTTACCGGGGCCTGGTTTTGGGTTAAGTGGAACAATTTCAGTGATTTGCTTCAGTGCTGGCATTGCTGGTGCTCTCTAAGAGCGAGCCATGCTCCAAGCACAGCCCTAATACTACAAATCAGTGCATATCTTAGAGTTACAGCCCAGCAGCTTGTGTAAGGTGAATGTATTTAGTTTCCTGGAGAGAGGCAGACAGGAGATCCTGGAAATCCTCTCTGACCTCCTATTCTGCTTTCTCCAGTCTCCTGTGCCAGATCTGTGGGTCCCATGCAGATGTCATGGATCTTCACCTCAGACACCTGTTTGGGCAACTAAATCCTGCCCCGGATTTGGGGTGCTCATCATCTTTTCATGGATTTTGCATATTGGCACCCTGTTCCCAGTTCCCATGAAGTGAATCCTGATGGCTACCTTGGATGGAGCTGTTACCAGCCACATCCCTAAACCTAACTCTGATAAACTGCTTGAAGAGCACTTAGGAGAAAGAGGTGTTACCTAAGAGAGGTGGCACTTCCTGATTTATTTCCTTTGGTCCCATTCCTCTTGTTTCCTCCACCCTTCTCCTTTCCTGAAGCTGTTGTTTGTTTTTTCCAGCTCAGAATCTTTTTAGCAAAAAAACCCTGTACATCATGCACAGCCCAGTGCTCCCTTATTTCTAACTGGAGCTTCTGGATGTCTCCTGTTAGCAGTTAATAGTATTAATTAATAGTAAGACTAATGACTTGGAAGGAATTAGTTGGGACAGATCTCCTAAGGAGACCGATGGAGGGACCATCCATCACCCAGGCAAGAGCTGCCCCTGAAATTCAGGACAGAGTGGTGCTTCTAGATTTACTTTGACAAGCAGGAAGACAAATATTAAACAGGACTCTTTCCTACCAAAAAAATATATTTTTTTCTATTGGATGAATTCTGCATTTTAGTAGAGAGAGTAAGATTTATGCTTTTTCCAAGACCTTGATTTTTTTTAAAAAAAGGAAGACAACATCTCTCAGAATTTAGAAAACATTTTGGGTGTTTTAGAGTGTTTTCTTCCAGAAAATGAATGCTTTGTGTTCTGGAAGAGTTTAAGTTAGAGAAACCCATGGGGTACTTTAAACTCATAGACAACCCTGACCTGGCTGCATGAGTAGCCTTGAAGTCCAGCAGGGTTTTTCTGTCTTGGTGCCCGCTCAGTCGGTGGGCACGTGCTGATGCAGCAGCTTAAAAGGAGCGTGCCTTTGGTTTCCCTTGGGAGCCAGGTCCCGGTGCTGAGCTCCTTCACGCCCTGATGGCTTGGCTGGCCCTGGCTCCGCGCGCTGCGCTTTCATAGCCCGCGAGTTGCCGTGTTGTCTGCAGGCTGCCAGGTTATTTATACTCCATCTGTTCCTCCCCATCCGTGGGCTCGCCAGCCCTTTTCCCTGGCTGCTGTTTGCCTGGCTGGGGGACGTGCGTGGCTTCCCAATCCCTCTGCTGTTCCACTGCCTTTTGACCCACTCCTGCCTCAGCTCGTTGAAGCCATTTATCTTTGTAAGAACCAAGGGGTACCACAGAGGGAGTAAGGGTGTTGTCTGATACCAAAGGGTGAGATGGAGCCTGGTGGTGCCTATGTGAGCACTGAACAGCTCTAACCCTCTCCAGCTCCCTCCTAACTGGGCGAGGCTGTGCAAGGATTTGGGTTGGGAGAACATTCCAAGGAGGTGGGTGAAGCCAGGCCCGGTCTGAGGTGGCCCCAGGGTCTGTTTGGCAGCACCGTGTGAAAGTCTGGATTGGGAGAGAAATGCCACAGGCAGCTGAAACCAAGCAGATGGGCTGAGTGAGAACCAGGTCCCTCAGCCTCCCTCGTCCCTCTGGCATGCGTAGTTTTCTTCATTACATGCTGGGGACTCTCAGGATGGGGAGAGGTCGGCAAAAGAGCCTGGTTTCGTTCATTTGCTGCATCCAGGCTTGGTGTGGGGGAGTTTGTGATATCCTGAGCACTTGGCTTTCGTGTCCCTAGGCAGTGTTTTCCACTGAGAGGAGCTGATGTGTGCCTACAGCAGCATCTGCTCCCATGTACGAAGTGGGTGATGCCTAAAAGTCACCTATTTAGGTCATTTTGCAAGGGCATGTAGTGTGGGGCGAGGGGGAATGGCTTAAAACTGAAAGAGGGAAGATTTAGATCAGATATTAGCAAGAAATTTTTTCCTGTGGTGCCCAGAAGTTGTGGATGCCCCATCCCTGGAAGTGTTCAAGGCTAGGTTGGATGTGGCTTGGAGCAACCTGGGAGAGTGGAAGGTGTCTGTCCATGGCTGAGGCTTTGGAACGAGGTGATCTTTAAGGTCTCCCAACCCAAATCATTCCATGAGTCTACTATTGCATGATGTAAAGATGAATTAATATCCTCAAAGAAAGCAAAAGCACCTCTGGTCCATAGCTGTTTTTCAGGGTGGTTGCAGCTCACAAAATTGGCTCCTGGTCCTCTCTACTTTGACAAATTCCTATTGATTTCTCAATAACGATTCCTGCAGCGATGCTACCGAGGGCAGCCTCAGTCCCTCCTCACAGTCGAGCTGCTGTGTGTCAAAGGGCTGTGAGAAGACACGCTGCTGGTTTCACTCTGAGCACTCTAGTGCCTGTTCCCACCTGTGGCACCCTTTCTCTGTGACTTTACCCCTGTGAAATGGGACCTGGGCGTGTAACACAGCCGGGTCTTGCCGGGGAACGCCTGTGAAGCGCTGTGCCTCTGAAAACCCCAGACCAAACACACCAGAAAAACCCAAGTGGGTGCATATCTATCTCTTTTACCTCTGCCCATGCTTCCAGTGCCCAGGCAGAGCCAAGCAGGCACTGTGTGGGAGGGGATCCTTGCCCTAATGCCATCTGCAGCGGGCTGAGCCATACGGAGAAGGTGTGCTTGGATTTCCACCGGCTACTCTGCAATGTTGCTGTTTCTATGGTAACTATTTTTTATTCAACAAGAGGAGCTTAAAATCCATAGGGCTAAAGCCAATCCTCGGCAGAAGCATCTGCAGTTTTTCAAGGGGCTCTTCAGTAGGTGCAGTTTGTAGCTGGCTCTCGTTGCTTCAGGGTCCTGGTGTCTCTAAAACCTCCCTCCCAGCACCCTTTCCTCATCATCCAAGCCCACATCTCTACGTTTTGGTCTTCCTCTGATGGCTCTCGTCAGAACAAGGGGGCAGTTGGCACACATAGTGTCTTAAGGGAGATTTCTGTCTCCCTGCAGTGAGTGCACCTTCAGGGAAAATTGCTCTGTGTTTAGTGAGGGAAGTTGGTGAATCGCAAACAAGACTGATTGATCTGCAAAGAATGCAGAGGGTTTCATTTGGTAGCATTTCTTTCTTTATTTCCTTTTTTTTTTTTTTTCTCAGTTAAAAAACAAATGCCAGATTCCTGTGGAGGCAGTTTAACCACTGCTATTACTGTGTTTGTGACAGGTTCCCACACGTGAGCTTTGTGATTAAAATGAGGCTGTTAGAAACAGCCAGTTTCCTGGAGAAATTAGAGAAAACACGGAGGGGAAGTGATTTCTTTGAAAACAAAACCCAGATCAACTAATATTTTCCCAATACCAGATGGAACCTGCTTCTTCTGTGTCCTTTATTAAGGTAAACCAGAAGAGATGGTACTGAAGGCAAGAGCATTTCACTGTTTTACAGTTAAAGGAGGCTCAGGTCAATCATTTATCAGTGTTTAGTGTTTCTAATCAGTCTTTCAACTTTGCAACTTTTTGGCAATCAAACTTAGTTCTGAATTTTGCATGATGTTGCTGTTTCGTAGTATGTGTGCATCTGACTGTCCTGGACCAAAAGAGCCCTGACTTTTAAGAGTATTTGAAAATTAACCTCAAATTTGAAAATTAGGTGCAAATGAGAGCCTTTTACTCTTTTCAGTATATGCCATGTAAGCTGCTGGATTTAAAATTACATTATTCCAGTGGTCTTGAGCAGGGTAGGCTAAAAGTGGGCATTTCATAATGATGAAATTATGAAAGTGATGCCCTTCCTTGGGTCTGGAGACACAGATAGAGCAACCAGCCCAGAGTGCAGCTTCCCTGAGTGTTACAGGCAAAAGCAGCTTAGCCAGGTCCCCCTGCTCTATCAGCCTTACCCAGTGCACTGTAAAATTACCTGAGCTCCATTCTTGTGACATGGACAAAATTGAGTTTATTTATACCTAAATGGCATTTGTTGAGCAGAAATTACATTTGTTGACCTGGTATTTAGGTACCAGATCGGGCAAATGGCAGTGATGATTTTGAAATTTCTCCTTTTGAGGTCATCACCTAAAAATAATACTTACTGACTTAATTATCAGGACTTAAGCATGTCACCCACACTTTAAGGTACTTCCCTAAAGCTTAGGCACATCCTTAAGAGTTGGAATGCTGTTCTAAATCTGTTGATCTCTTCTGGAGTGACATTTAGGCTGACGTGTCACCTGGCATTTCTGAAACCTGCACTGCTGGTGGCTTGTTAGCTGTGCAGGAGAGAATTATGTGGCTGTCCCCCTAAAGAAAGAGGGGTTGGGAGTTTGGAGCCTCTTTCTGCTCCCAGCACTGTGGCTGACTTGTTACTTGGCCTCCAGACGTTGCAGTTCCCAGCCCTGTGTGTGATTCTGGTTGCAGTGAGCTGTTGCAAAGCCCATCAGTACTTTTTGCAGAATAATTACAGAAACACGAGCCACGTGAGGATGGAAATCATGGTGCAGATGTGTATCAAAGCAGGCCTGTCTTTCAGATGGCCCAGAGGGTCACAGCCTGTGCATTTGCAAATGCACCCCCTGCTCTAAAGCTGTGGATGTGGGGCTGTGTTTAATTGCTTTTTTTGGGATTCCAGTGAGAGCTGTGACAGCCCTGGCTGTTGCCAGTGGGTTTGGACTGTGAGTGATAGATGTTCACTGAGGGGTTTTGCAGTGCTCCACTCGTTACCTGTGAGCTGTGATCCGTCGTGTTAGAGATTGTGACCCTTGGAGTGAGCAGCTGTGATGCCCCTGCCACGTTAATTTTTTGAATGTTTTGTGGCATAACTTTTCACTCTGCTCTAAGAGACACTCTTGTGTCCTTGCTGGTTGTCAGTCCAGGTTAGTTGACTGCTCCTCAGCAGCCAGAGGGTGTTTCCATTGCCCTCTCAGGGCTTGTGAACCCCAGCACAGGCAATCTACTGGTATAAAATATAGATTCACAGAATCATTGACTTATTTAGTTTGGAAAACACCTCTAAGATCAAGTCCAACCATTAACCCAGCACTGCCAAGCCCACCACTAACTCATGTCCCCAAGTGCCACATCTGTACAACTTCCAAATCCCACCAGGGATGGTGACTCCAACACTTCTCTGGGCAGCCTGTCCCAGTGCTTGACAGCCCATTCAGTGTAAAATTTTTCCTAATATCCAGCCCAAACTTCTCTGTGGTCAGTGAGGCTGCTCCTGGGAAACACTGACTGCCAGTGGGAGTAAAGCCCCACCATGCATGAGGCTATAAAATGCTCCAGCTGGTCAGGACTATTCTGCCCGTTCATCTCTATTTCAAACAAAATTGAAAGTCACTTGGAGAAGTTGCTAGAAAATAATGGCTGGTGACATCCTCGCTGGTGGTGTTGAATGCTGTGAAATAGCAGCAAAGGGTCGAATTCTGGCACCCATAATCATTTCAGGCATTTCTTTTGTTCAGCTGCAGAGCCTGGCAGGGAGCAGGAGAAAGTCTCACCCGTCCAGTCCTCTCCTTGTAGCTGCTTTTATTAAACAGGCGTCGTTGCTGTCAACGTGAATAAAGGGAAGAGAGAGCAGTTCATTATCCAGTGTATCACTTTGAGTCTAATACTAATTAAAAGCTGTGCCATCACTTCTCTGGAACCTATTCTTAGAAATTATGTAAATTAATTGGAGTTTTGAAGAGGAGCATATGCCAAATCCTGAGTAATTCCCTGCTGGCTGAGGCTGCTCCAGCACTGGAACTGGAGAATGGCATCAGGAGTCTTTTTTTTTTCCTTTTGTGGCTGCAAAAACATAAAGCTACTTTGGTAAATTTTGATGGTTCTCTTTAGCCAGTCTATGAGACAGATCAGATATCCAGACCCTGACCATTTTCCAGAGAGGTACAATACAAAGGCTTTTCCTCCATGAAAGCTTTTCCATCTCAAAAATGACATTTTAACACAGAAGGGGTTTTTACTTCCACAGCATTTCTCCAAAGAAATGCATGTTCCTGCTTCAAAGAGGATTTTGACCCTCAAAAGGGAGATGTACTTGAGATCCTGTGAACTCCCCTTGTGAGTTCATTCTTGCTACTAATTTAATGGGGAAAATATTTACTTGCTATGCTGAATGACAAGGGAGATTTGATCCCAAGGTACACAGCGCTTTTGAAGTAAAATAGCTTTAAATTTTATTAGTGCTTTTTTTCTCCCTATCTGATTATTTTTCCCCTTTGAAAAAAAGCCAAAATAAATAGAAGGAGAAACACCAAAGAAAATGGTTTAGGATGAAAAGGAGAAGCAGTATGGTTTGGTGTCAGTGTATTTTGGTCTCAATCAACAAATCACTTTAAAAGTTGATTAAACTACTTGCATGTTTAAAGATAAACATGATTAAGTACTTTGGTGGATCTTGGCTTATTACGTATTGAGGCTGGATCTGAGCGTGAGTTGAATCATGGAACATTTGTGGGGAGATGCTGATTCCAGATGCACATTTTGCAAAGTTGCCTTTTCTTTACAACCTCACCCCGAGGATTAAGAGACCCGGGGTGTGGATCCTCAGGCAGGAGGAGGCAGCCCTCCAGTCCAGATGCTTTTCTGCCTTTAGGGGTTTGAAGTTCAGTGCTGGTGAGGTTGGATTTTTGCAGGCATCATCTTTTCCCTCTGAAGCTTTTTCAGTATTAAAGGTGGCAGTTTTTTATAGGACCTTAAATCTCATCTTGTTCTACTCCCCTGCCATGGGCAGGGACACCTCCCACTATCCCAGGTTGCTGGCCTTGAATGCTTCCAGGGATGGACATCAACAACTTCTCTGGGCAACCCATTCCAGTGACTCACTTCCCTCACAGTAAAGAATTTCTTCCTAATATCTGATCTAAAATCTGCCTTTTTTCAGCTTAAAATCATTTCCCCTCATCCTATCACTGCATGCCCTTGTGAAAAAGATGCTCGAACTCCTGGATGTCTGCTCCTTCCTCAGCCATTAGTTCCTTGGGTTCTGGGCCATTATTGTTAAATATTCCTCAGTTTCTTCATCTATATGTTTTTCTACTGTGAGACAAAATTCATTATCGTTCGGTTGGTGTTTTTTTCTGCTTTTTGGTTCTCACTGAAAAGGGCTCTGTAACACTGCAGGTTGGTAAGATGAAAACAACCATTCATTTAACTGTGGTTGGAGCTTGAAAAAATCCTTATCTCTAGCAGCAGTTGGAATGCAAGATCCCAAAATAGAAGTTGTTAAGCTCTTACAAGTGCAGGCGGTTCTTGGGAAAAGAGAGCACAATGACACACAACTTCAGATCAATAGGAAATCATTTTAGAACAAGAATACCACGTGTAGCAATGAATGTAGATGGGATTGTTGTTGCTAACCACTTATTAGACAGCAAGCTTTCTGCATGTATTTTGGAGTAGTCTGTGAGTGTGTGCTAAATATAACATCATCTCTCTTTATGCTTGTATTGGCTGATGCACCAGTGGTTTAGAAATACTGTGGGACGTTTTTATTGAATGAACACAAAATGCAGTCATTACCCTGGAATTAGGGTGGCAGCTTCTGTGACTCTTAGATGGGGGATAAGGGATGGAGTAATTAGGTGTTAAACACTAAACGGTGGCAAACTGGGGAGTTGAATCTGGATTGCTTCTGAATTTCAGGACTGCATCCTGCATCCCCAGAGGTGCTGTGGGGAATGCTCTGCGTGTTGCCTGTGGGTGCAGCCAGGTTTTATCCCAGGTGGAAGTGTTATGTTGGGCAGGTTCTTGAATGCAGCTTCTTGTTTGCCCATCATCATGTTCTCTTGTTGCCCACATTTTCGGTCTGAATTCACTGTCCAAGCCTTAGTCCAAATCCAGTCTCTTGGCTGGAAAAAAAACACCTTTCCATCTTGGAGACCAGCCCAGGTGCTTATTTTGGTGCCCTGCAGGTGCTGGACATCCATCAGGGTAAATCAGGACCCTGCTGAGCTGTTTGTATCCATGCTGGGCATTAACCTGGGGGATTTCAGTTTGAGTCTTGGCACCTCTGGCCTCTCAGTTGCTCCCAGAGGCTGGTGGCTGTCAGAGGTGGAGAGGCTCTGCCCATGGGAGATTCCCAAGCAGCCATTTCTCAGCCAGGTCCTCATTTTGGTGAGCACAATCTCCTTGTGGGCCAGGTTCTGGTTGGATGCTTTTGCTCAGATGGACATACCCTGTACTTTAGATAGGATGGGCTTGGTGCTGTAGATGTGTCCTCTAGGACTGAGGTTGTCCCCTCTCTTTCTGTGGTTGGGTTGGCATGAAAAGAACAGCGCCAGATAAGTGACAAAACCCATGTGGATGCCTTTCAGATAGATTTTCAGATGTATTGGCTCCTTTTTGGTGTTACCATGTGTTCCTCTTTTCACAGGACCATGCTGATTTGAGAAACCACTTCTTCACTGTGGGGATGAAGCTGGAGGCAGTGAATATGAGGGAGCCTTTTCATATCTGTCCTGCATCAGTGACCAAGGTGAGTGCTCAGAAGGGAGGGCTGAAAAGACCCTGACTGGGAAACCTTCCCTGGTTTCCACCACATTTAGAAAAACACAAGAGTGGTACAGAAGTGGCTGGAAAACATGTTAAGAAATAGGGTTAAAATCCATGGATGTTCCTAATTAATTATTTCTTTCCTGCAAGCATCACCAGCTAACTCTATGCACTTAAAACCAGTGGGGGTGAGCATGTTCATCTACCACTTCCATACAAAAGAAAAAAAGGAATCACTCTTTTGTCTTTGTCTCCCTTCCACCCATATGTGTTTTCCCTGTGCATCTGGGAAACCTTTGGAAATAAAACAGCTGAATGGAGGTGGATAGCTGGATATTTAATCCACACTCTCAAAGGCAAGAGAGAAGAAGTCTCTGGGGTCTCCAGAATCATCTCCAGTCCCTGCTCAGCTGTGGGATCCTGAACCTCAGCACTTACCATTCATTGCCTCATTTCACCCATCTCTAAAACTCAGGCTTTGATCTCTTGGGTAGAAACACTTTGATGAAAGGTTTAGAGGAAATTATTTTCAGTAGTTTGATCCCCAGGCTTGGCCTTTTCAGCTTTCCATATTACCTAAAGTTGCAGCAAATCTAACTCCTGATTTTGGTCTCTTCTTTTTCACCCCTTAGGTTTTTAACAATCATTATTTACAAGTGACCATTGATGACTTGAGACCTGAACCCAGCAAAATCTCGATGCTTTGCCATGCAGATTCCTTGGGGATCTTGCCAATACAGTGGTGCCTTAAAAACGGAGTCAATCTCACACCTCCCAAGGGTTTGTATTCCTTCTCAGTGGTTTTTGGGTTTACTCTGAAAGAAATTTGCTTGTTATTACTGCCTTTAAAACTGTGGTGGTGGTTGCTGCAGAGCATCAGCTGAAGTATCCCAAGCCAGAGTCGTTCTCAGGAGTGATTGGGGCTGTTCTGGCTCCTACCAGCCCATGAACATCTTAGCAAATGTGTCTTGCTGGAGGATTGATGTTGCAGTGCTTTGAAGTCTGATTCAGGTTGTACCAAATCCTCATGAATTCCTGTGGAATGAATCCTAGCAATTACTTGTGTGTGTAGAGAGCAAAAGGAACATTAAAAGTTCTGTCATTGTAGAGTCAAACCCTGTTTCATCCGCCTTGCTACAACACCGAGGCCAAGCAAAGCTCCTAAATCTCAATGTCTGAGCTAAAAACAGCTGCCTGCCCAGGAGCGTGGAGGGATTTCCTTGGCTGTCTCAACAAATCCCAGGGCACACTGCAAGCAGGGTTCAGGTCAGAGGCAGGAGAAACAGCCTCCAGCCCTGCTGTTCCTCAAACTTGTAGCAGTGCAGTTAATTACTCCCAACTTCAGACAACCACCTGTGGTGCCCTGGCAATATTTATGTGCCTGCAAAATGTGTTGGTTCCTTGGAATTTCAAGTTTTTGAAGCTGGCTGGGTTGTTGGTCCGTTGCCAAAAATCAGTGTTGCTTGGGAGAAAGAGAAATACCTCAAAAAAAAAAAAAAAAAAAAANGAGGGAGAGAGGAAATCAAGCTAAGTTTTGTGTATGAACATTTGTCTTCATTTTGTAAAAAGCATGATCCTGCCAAACCCAGGAAAGGGAAGGGTTATTCCCTACCAGATTCAGAACCCTTTTATCTATATCCAGAGTGCTTCTTCAGCACATGTAATTTGAAATTCCCACCAAAGTCCTGGAGCCCTGTGCATACAGCTGCATGTGGTGCATCCATGATTGCTCTGCTGCTTCTGCTGAAATAAATCTGCTGTCTGGGGCTTTAGCTCTCTCCTTCTGAAACCCAGGTGTAATGATAATGCCTGTGTAAGCACTCTGATACTGGCCAGAAAAGTCACTAAAAATGAAAGTAAATGGAATACTTTGGGTTTTTTTCCACCCAAATAGGCATGCAGCTTGCCCCAGGCAGGATAATTAACTGGAGGAGACCATAGGCCAGACATTTCTCTTCATGGGGTCATGGCCTAAAAATTTCCAATCCATACTGATACAAAGCCTGTCTGAGATGGTTTTTTATGGGTCAAGTGTGTGTAGACTCTATTTTACATGCCAACATTTTAAGACGTATCTTAAGCATCTGTCATGTGAATATTTTTCAACTTCATCTAGTGAGACATGTCCCTGCCCTTGGCAGAGGGCTGGAACTGGGTGACTTTTTAGGCTCCTTCCAAACCAAACCATTCTGTGATTCCACGATTCTGTGATCTGTGATGCCTGGTTATTGAGATCCACCTGGGCACCTGAGAAAGGAAAGTCACTCTTTACTCCCCTGGTGAAAATCAAATTTGCTTTCTGCTGTGAGATCAGAAATCCTGGGGGGAAGCTATTAAAAAAGCATAAAGCCAGTGGCAGATAGATGCATTCTATGTGTTGCTGTATTTTTTATACTGTGTATGAGGGCTGCATGTCCAAACTGAATTTTAGCACCTTAAAACCTTTTCTGTGGGCAGACACATTCTTTGAGTTACTGAAGTGTAATCAGGTATTAGAATGAGCTATTTGAAAATAAAGCAAACACAAACTAAACAAAACCCATAAACAAAAAAAAGAAAGCAGATGGAAAGCAAAAAGTATCCAAACCCCTGGTTAGTTTAGGATTGAAAAGGAGGTTTTCTTATCTCAAAATTAAATGATTTTATTTTGTCAGAACAATGTGCCAGGTTGGGGTATTGGAGTTCAGAGTCCCTTATTTGTCTGATATCCATTCTCTTGCCTTTTTGCCTATCAGAGCTTTATTGAAGACAAAGAGTAAATGGGTCATGAACAGGAGGTGCAAATATTTGCTACTCAAAATAGAGAGCAGTATTTTCCTGTACAGTGCCAAAAATGAATACCCATTAACTGCTGCTGTATAAACATTGGACAAGCTCTGTTTATATTTACTAGAACTGGATTTATAGACCACTTCCCTTTAGAGTAACAACCGTTGTTTTACGAGCTATTAAGTGGGGGAAAAAAAACATTTTGATAATGCTCCTAGTTGTGAAGCTTACTAAGGAAATACCACTTCCAAAACCTCCAGTACATTTGTATTGTTATATTTGCTTCTGATTAGGCTGCTGGTCTGTTCCATGGCCAGAGCTGAGATGGCAAACACAGTGAAGGTGTTGCATGTTGGAGGAGCAGCAGCTGAGTAGTGCAAACCCAGCTCCCAGTGTTGTCACTTGGGCTGAGCCCTCTGGGATGGCAGGGTTGGGAGTGTTGTGTGCTGATGGAGACCCTGGGTACCTGGTACCTGCCCAGGTGCTGAGGGAGGCAGCTGAGAGCAGGATCACAGAGTCAGGGAATCAGTAGGGTTGGAAGAGACCTCCAGTCAAGTTGGATCATCGAGTCCAGCCTTTGGCTGATCACCAACCTTGTCCCAACCAGATCCCAGCACTGAGTGTGCAGTTGTTTCTTGACCACTTGCAAGGGTGGGGATTCCACCACTTTCTTGGGCAGCCCATTCCAGTGCCTGAGAACCTTTTCAGTGAGCAAATTCTTCCTGATATCCAACCCGAGCCTCCCCTGGCCCAGCCTGAGGCCGTTCCCTCTCCTCCTGTCCCTGTTCCCTGGCAGCAGAGCCCGACCCCCCCTCACTGCCCCTCCTGCCAGGGAGTTGTGCAGAGCCACAAGGTCCACCCTGATCCCCCTTTTCTCCAGGCTGAGCCCCTTTCCCAGCTCCCTCAGCCCCTCCTGGGGCTCCAGACTCTTCCCCAGCTCTGTTCCCTTTTCTGGAAGCCCCTCAAGGTCTGTCTGGCCATTAAGGCCCAGAGCTGGACACAGCACTCAAGGTGCGGCCTCAGAGCTTAGTTGAAGTCAATTCCTGGATGTTCCCCTCTTGGAAACCTCCTTGTGCTGCTACAGTGAGTTATTTTGAACACTCCAGCTGCCCTCCCAGGTTGCATTCCTGCTGAAGCCTAAAGGAAAGGGGCTTCCAGTGATTCCAGTGGTGCAGGGCCAAGCCAGCAGGTGATTGTGTGGTGACAACAGAGTCAAGGTTTTTGTACCTCGCTGAAACACCTTTAGTGTGCCTTTTCCATCCGCTCAGACAAGATTTGTGTAGCTTAAAATTGAGATGCAAAGCCCATCCATGAGGGATTTAAACTGGAGATAAAAAAAGAGATGGAGAACAAGTGTGAAGAAGATACGGTTGCAGAAATTGTTAAAAAACGGTGCAAGGATATTTTTTTGGGGAAAAAAGAGCATTCTTTATAAGTAACTGCCCTTTTTTTTCTTCCCTGTGCATGTTTAGCTTTTTAATTATAATGCACTTTAATGCCCCACAGGGGCAGGCATCTTAGCTAAAGGCTTTATCTCAGTAATTTGTTTGTCATGAATGCAGTTATTAGGATTAGGAATCATCTTATCCGAGATACTTGGATCTTAGCAGGATGCTTGGCACGTTGTTTTCAAAAATTTTACCTCCTTTTTTTGGGATCTGGCAGACTGATAGGGGATTACACTCAGTATTCCACTCCTTGCCTGTAAAAAAAGTCACAATTTTCATTGTCATAAATGATTCATTCACATTTGATCTTGAGTGTCCCTTTTTGACTATCAATGCAAAATGCATTTAGGGATGTTCTCTGAAATGAGGCCAGGCTGAGATGCCAGGAAGGGAGATTGAGGGGAGAATTTGGCCTTTGGATGACTCCTGAAACTTTCCAATAAGAGTAGTTCTGCAGTAATGTCATTAGAGTATCCACAGGCCCCTGGGCAGGATTAGCACTCACTGGTTTCAAGCACTGCAAAAATAGAGACTAAGAGGCAGGCAAAAAAAAAAAAGCCCCAAAAAGCAAATTAAAAAAACCACCTCTGTCCCAAGAATTTACTGCCTGAATTGCCAAGTAAGAGAAGTGAATGAGCAGAGATCTGATTTGTCTTTCTGTGATGGGACTCCTTGAGAGATGCTCATATAAGTGAATCCCTTTATTTTACCTGGAAGCAGATGCTGAAGGGATCATGTGCTTGCTGAGGCTGGGAGATATGTGTTCATTTTCTTGCTGTGCTCCAGATTTCTGTAACATTCTTACTGTGATGGGATTCAGCTCACATACCCTGAGCTGCTGGGGAGTCAGTCAGGGAGGGTGCATCAATAAAGAGAGGAGAATTTATCTCCTGCTTTGAAAGAGAGGATGGATCAGCTTCTGTTTGTGCTGATCCTCTCCCTGTCCACTCCTGAGGGACCAGGAAATAACCCATGCCCAGCTCCATAACCTCATCTTTTAGACAGCTAAAAGGAGGAGAGGGAAGTCCATGACTAGCCCCACCTGGGAATTTAGGACAGTGGCACCTCTCATTAGTTATGGGGTTTATTAAAAGCTGGGAGATGCTAACAGAAAAGGGAAAATAAGGAAAATAATGATGTCCTACTACTTTTTCACAGAGATTTGGCAGTGAGTGCAGGAGGTGTGTGAGTGGAGGCTGGAGAAGCCATTGGCTCTCACAGTGTGTAAGACACTGCACAGGCCACTGAGGCAGGATGAGATGCTGAAACATAGATTTCATCTGCTTGGGGCCTGTTTTGTCCTCTGTCTGTGGTGTGGAGTGGTGGCTGATGGCTCTTTTTGTTTTGTCCTCCTGCAGGTTACTCTGGCCAGGACTTTGACTGGGCAGACTACCAGAAGCAATGTGGAGCCGAGGCAGCGCCTCACCTGTGCTTTAGAAATGTAAGTTCTTCCTTTTGCTCCTGTCCATCCATGTGAAACAAAACATCTGACACAGAAAAGCTTCTGCAAACCTTTGGGAGGCTCCCCCAGAGCACCATAAGGCTGCCTTAGGAAGGAGACTGGGGGAGTATTCCAGGTCTCCATCCCTAAAAGAGAAACTTTAGTTTTGTCTTTATCTGTAATTATCCTGCTCTTCATCCCCTCTCTGGTTTTGTATAGCACAAAAAGATCTCAACTGGTTATTGCAAGTAATTCAAGTGCTGCTAAAAGTAATTTAGGTAAAGAAATTGCATCGTATCATTTGCCCCTTTTCACATTTTGGGTGTTTTCTGTCTATCTCAGGGGGAGATACATTTAACCAAACCACAAGTATTTAAAAACTAAATGTTGAAAATGTAGGAGAGGATGATTAACCCTCATGGATTCCCTGGTCTTTGGGATGGTTCATGTCCTTCCTTGATGCAACAGCAGTGATGTGAGAGTGATGGATGCCATTAAGATTCACAGCTTTTGCAGTAATCCTTTGCAGGCTGTTTTATGGCAATGACAGTCCTGTGTGGCTTGATCTGACAGGTATTCATCACCTGGGGAAAGGCAGATGTAGCCTTCTGCCTTTTCCAGTAACCTGGTGCTCTCCTTCATGTGCCCATCAGCTGATGGAGGTTGAGATCCCATCAGTAAATGAAAATGTTCCTGATGGTGCTACCTATATGTTACTGGTGTACCTAAAATGGGCTTTGCATAAATAATATATTAGAATAAAGTGGTGCTGTGATTGATGGACAGGCAGGATTCTGTAGGAGTTGTACAGCTTCTCACTGTGCTCAGAAGTCACAGGACTGAGGCATGGGGTGTTTATGGAAAGCAGAATGGAGACAATCTCCAGCCATGGAGCCAGGCACTGGCTATGGTTTTGCATGCCCATCACCCTCAGTGGTGGCCCAAGGGCAACCTGGATTGGAAGCTTTGATGGTGAATTGGTGAATTTTTTGTTGATGAACTCAGAAGACCTGTACCATCAACAGAGTCTGACTTGGGAGTCAGAGTAAGAATTTCTTTGCCCCATTTGTTGTGCCATCCTATGCAGAACCCTCTTCCTAAAGGGACTTTCAAAGAAGGATTTCCAGCAGTGCTGAGGGAAGCTGGACAGTGCTGCATCACACAATGGAGTGGGGCTGTTTTTGCATTTCATCTCTTCTGCAAGCACCCCTGCCTTTTCTTTATATCCCTTTTCATTTTGCCAAGTATTGTATCTCTTAGCACTGGCAACCTTAAGAAAAGCCTCTGCATAATATCCTCTAAGATTTAGTCAGGTCTGAGCTTTTTTTGGTCCTTTTTTTTAAGGAAACATTCACCAGATGAGCATGTGCCTGTTATTCTCTCACTCTTAATAACACAATTATTTTCAGAGGGAACTGCTCTGTTGTCACTTACTCAGCCTCCTGGCTGGTTGATCCCCTTGATTTGTGGCTGTGAGGGGACTCTTTGATGGAAGCTTTTTGCATCTCCCACCTCGTGCAGCCAGACGTGGTGCTGGCAGTGGAGGTGCTGTAGCTGTTTCCCCGGGAGGGATTTTTAACAAGGAGAGGCAGTTATGAAATGGATTGACGTTCCCAAATGCTTAGTAAAATAAACTCCACCTAACTGTTTTGCCATTGATTCTGTATAAATGAGCCTCCAGCACCGAATTGCAATGAAAGGAGCTGGGGTGATGATAAATGGCATTTCCTTGTTAGGCAACATAAAAGGCATTTAAACAAACTCAGCCTGCATTCCTGCAGCCCTGGCCATTAGCAGCTTTTACAGGGTGAAGCTGATCTGTGTGCTGAGCAAGGCTTGAGGCAGTCCAAGCTGTGTTTGAGAGTAGCAGCACGTTCTTGCATGGAAGAGACCAAAGCCACCAGTCTTTAGTCTCTCAGAGAGCTCTCAATGGTTGTTGAAGTGCATATGGTCCCTTGCTGTTGTACTAATTGGAGAAGGGTTAAATTTGAGCCTGGCTTCCAGTTTCTCACTGGATGAGGGGTTGGTGTAATTTTGAGTCAGTGACAATTATTAGCCATCCCAATTATTGTTAGCAAAAGCTCTCATCCCAGAGCAGGGAAACCTTTCTGTGCTACTGTGTGCAGAGAGATGCAGAGCAGGTGGGACAGAGGGGAGGAAGATCCAAGGGAAGGAAGCCCTGGCATGGCCACAGATACTGCATTAGTGTGTTTTCAGGGATGATGATGGGGGAGATACTGGAAAGGAATTGAGCATAAGTGACAGGAGGGGACACTGGAAGGAACAGTGGCAGTGAACATAACTGGGTCCATCTGCACTCCAGCCAGTGACCTCACATATCTGAGGGCCTTGTTCATTGAGCTTAAAACAGAATCACAGGATGGTTTGGGTTGGAAAGGACATTAAAGATTATCTAGTTCCAATCCCCCCATGCCATGGGCACTGCTCCCACCCACCAGATCAGATTGCACATCTGTGAGAACTCCATGAAGAAAAGCCTGCTTGAAAAGGTTACTCAAATTTCTTCAGCTTCAGTCAGCTTGGGTGACTGAGTGTATGAAGAGGTTTTTCTGGTCTCAGTAGGGATGTTTTTTTGCTTTATAAGGTTTCTCCTAGCAAGCTGAGAGATGCTTAAGCAAAGGAGTTCTGGGAACCCTCTGGGTAGTATCACATTAACAGCAACTGCATCACTGGCAAGCATTCAAACGTACTTCGAGCTGATGTGGAGCAACCTCCTCCCAGTCTCTTGAGGGTTAGGGGTAGGAGTAGAACATGACATGCATTTCGTCTTTTAATTTTCATATGAGTGTTGTGCAAACCTGCTCCAGAATGGGCTCCTCTCTTCAGGGTTACAGCCTCCTTTGGGTATCCATCTCCTCTGACAGGGCTCCTCCAGGGGCTGCAGGTGGATCTCTGCTCCCCTGTGGACCCCCAGGTGCTGCAGGGGCACAGCAGCCTCACCATGGGCTGCACCAGGACAGCTCTGGTTTGACTCTGGATGCCTTTGCATTCTTCAGGGCATCCTGCCCTTCCAGTGGAAAGGAAACCATGTAAATTTATGCTTCCCAGCAGACAGTCTGGTTGAAGTTGTGCAGTGCTGCAGTGCCGTGTTTCAGCATTGGCTCTTGACTCTTTCAGACATCCTTCAGCCGTGGCTTCACCAAGAACATGAAGCTGGAGGCAGTGAACCCCAGGAACCCTGCAGAGATTTGTGTCGCCTCCATCACCTCGGTGAAGGGACGGTTGATGTGGCTGCACCTGGAAGGTACCTGCTCCAAAGGCTGCTTGTGTTTGTCTGCTTCACTCACTCACTCACTCACTCACTCACTCACTCACTCACTCACTCACTCACTCAATTTTGTCCTTCATCCTCTGCACAGAATTGCTTTCTCCAGCTTTTCAGTTTCATACACTTTGGCCAGTAATGTGTCCTGAGGAATTACATTTCCCTGCTCCTTCTCTGTGGGGGTCACAAGCTCTTCCACTCTCCCATCCACGTGGTCTTTATCACCTTGATAACAACCTCCTCCCTGCCATCGTACACCTTCATCCTAGGAATAGAAGTTTGCCTCACCTGTGCAGCTGAGACTTCCACAGCAATTCCCAACCTGACAGTCTGTACAGGAGGAGAGGTCTCTAATCAAAGCCCTTAAAGTTGGTAAAACCATTGCCAGGTAACCCAGAGTACCATAGTTCCTCCTGAGTGTTTGTTTTTGATAAAGCTGTGTGCAATGGCAGGTTTTGGTTTTTAACTCGAAGATAATTGTTTGCCTTATAGCTCAAGGTAGCAACAGCTCATCTGCAGCCTAGTCTGGACACAGGGCAGACTTTTTTTTGAAGAGCTGGAATCAGCACTGGTTTGAAATTCCATTCTCACTAAGGCTGTTGTTGAATTTACACCCATCTGGTCAAGGAATCTGACCCATTTTGGCAAATTTTTTTCTTAAATGACCAGGTGCCTTCACTTGTATATGCCAAAGACATGGAGAGATGCAGGAAGAGGGCTCTCACCCTCCTCACACTCCCACCTTGCTTCCTTCCCTCATCTCTTTCTCCCTGCCTTTTATTCTTTTAATTTCTTAAAGGATGTTTTTTTACAATTTACCATAAAAAAACCCCGTGAAGAACTCCTTTCTTTTGAGTTCTGATATATAGATGCTTTCAGTTTGGTTTATATCTCAATACCAGGAATTGAATGACCTGTAGTAAACAGAAAAGATGCAAAAGACTGCAGAAGGAGAAGGAAGTCTTTGCTGCTGTACGAATACATCACCACAGTATGCACAGTGCTATGCTAAAAGCAGGCATAAAAACACAACCAAAAAACCCTGCTTGCAGAGTTGCAAAATAAATGTGGCTTGAAGTGTGGCATGGGGTTTTTTGACTACATTAATACACTGTTGGTTCTAACTGATTGTTTATAGTCTGGAAGCAGCAAGGCTCCCCAGCTACCACAGGAGCCCCTCACTGAAGACCTCAGGTCCCATCATTTATCACGGGCGCCTCTGAAGCTTTCATTGTTGCCCTCCCAGTTTCCCAGTTTGACAGCCCAGGCTGCAGCCATAAACCAGGAGCACAGGAGTTAAGCAGGGCCGAGTTAGGCATGAGGGAGCAGTGTGTGATAAATCACACTTGGTACAGTAGCAAAACCCTAAACTGGAGGGCAAGCGTTTAATGAGCAGCAGTGCGGTTCCCCCGTGGTGGGGGAGAAGCTCAGGACTGATGGGATGCTCTGCACTCTCTGCTACTTTATTACTCATCATCTGCATTGTTAATTTTTACTGGTTCATTTTAGATTTTAGAGCTTGAAGCTTTCTGGTGTGAATTTATACAAGTAATAATGCACACTCCCTGCACAGCCCAGGAATTTGAGGAAAACCTTTTGGTTAATCACTTCTCCAGGGGAGGTTTCCCATAATTTCCCCTTTCACAGTTTTCTAGAGTTGCTGCTCTGTTCTACCCATCCTTTAAGATTCATAGCAGGACACAGACATTTTCCTCACCCTGTTTCCAGTCTCCTTGGTTTCCCTTTAACCTCCAAATTCCCATGGACATTTCTTGCTCTGAGAAGAGAGTGGCATAAAACGAAACAAATGGAACTAATGAGTCTCAAAAAAGCTGTTTTCCATTCCTGTGAGTGAGGCCAAAGGAAGCAGTAAGATGTTGGAAGTGGAAAGCAGGGTTATCAATTGCTAGAGGGCAGAAGCAGTGCCAAGGAGGACAGAGTAGCTGTGAATATGTCATACAGGAGGAATAGAGGTGCTGCAGGAGAATGGGCATTCTGGTGCTGCTTTCTTGCTCCTCAGGGTGGCTGCAGGTGAAAACTTTAAACCCAGAATGTCTGTAGAGCTGTTTTGGCTGGAAAAGACCCTTCCATGTCTCATTTATTGTTGCTTGCAAGCAGGAAGGTACATTTGATCTGCTTGCTTCATAATAATTTAGAATTGTAGAATAATTAAGATTGGAAAGACCTCTAAGATAATTGAGTCTGTTTTGTCAGAATAACACCATTACAACAATGCAGTAATTTGATTTCCCAGTCCTGGTGACATTTCAGTGGGGTCTGTGTTGATTTCTTGGTCTGTTTAGGGCTTGATCCGTGGTTTGCTCTCTGTGTGCTTGTCTTGCCATTCACTCCACTATTGTCACATGGGTTCCTTGCCTGGATTTGTGCAGTCAGGTGAAAATGGAGCTCCCCACTGGAGCTTTCTTCAGGTTCAAACTGAGCAGTAACCACGTGGTATTACATGGAGGGAAATTGTTTTGCTTTTGGACTTTCAGCTGCTGGAATCTTGTATTCAGCAAGTTGTGTCCTTCCCCATATGCCTTCATCCCATTCTCTTCCCCATATCCCAGTGGAAGAGACACTGTATTTTCAATGGATAGTGCCTGAACACAATGCAGGGCTCAGAGAAGCACCATGAAGACATCCATGAATCTACACAGACATCATGATTGCTTTTTTAAAATTATTTCCTCCAGCAGTGTAATCACCAGCACCCATTTCCCTGCCTCCTTCGGGTTTTTCATGCAGCCACACACTCTCAGAGCAGCAGGTTTATTACTGATCCAAATGCTGCACCTCAGCCTTGGTGCTGCTCCTATCACATAGTTCAATTACTGTTTCAATTACACCACAAGCCCTTGATGAACATTCATTAGTGGGAAGCTCCCTGTAGTCATCTGGCTGTGCACAGTCAAACGCTTGCTGCCTTAAGCAGGAGGCAAAGATGTTTTAACAGATGCCAAGGCGAGGAGGATGCAGGGGAGGCTGCTGATCCTTTGGTCCCTCTTATTAGGAGATCACCTCATGCTGGTGCTGGAGCTTTCTGTCCTGGGGTGGAATTGGCAGAGGGAGGAGGTGAAGTTGCTGGCCCAGCTGTGCCAGCGCAGTTGAACTTGAATTGAAGTAGTTAAATGGTGCCTTGACTCAGGACACAGAGTTGTTTCTGAAAGAACTTGAATCCAGCATGAATATTTTCACTGGATTTTGAGTTGAAATCAGGTAAATTTGGGAAAAAAAGGAGGAAAAAATTCCTTCACTGAAGGGGTGGTCAAGCACTGGAACAGGCTTCCCAGTGTAGTGGTGGAGTGACTGCCCCTGGAAGTAGATCAAGTCACGTAGATGTGGTGCTGAGAGATGTGTTAGTGGGGACTTGGCAGTGATGGGTTTATGGTTGGGCTTTGGGGACTTGGCAGTGATGGGTTAATGGTTGGGCTTGGTGATCTTGGAGGTCTTTTCCAACCTAAATAATTCTTTGGTTCTATGAGTGGGACCCACATAAATGAATACAGGAGATTATCTTCTAAAGGAGGCCTGATAACAAATTGAAAGATAATTCCTTTAAATAGAGACTTCAGGTGAAGTTTTGGAGTCAGCATTGTGGCAGAGACCTTGGTGTGTGTGTTCCATTTGGGGGTTTTTATACTGCTTCTCTCTTGTTGATTGATCAGCTCTTGTTTCATGTGAGGAACCCTAGGAGAATTCATGGCACTTCTGGACAGAAGAGTGGCCACCTCTCTCACCCTTAAAAATGGGACTCAAGGGCAGAGCTGCATGAAAAAGCTTTAGAGAAGCACTGGGGCAGAAAAGCCTCTCTCACATTAGCTACCACCCTGGGAAAGCCTGGGTACACTCTCTTGCCATTAAGAGCAAGCACCCAACAAGTCCTTCTAACTCACTCATGCAACTTTACAAAAAATCCAAGGGTCAGTCAGGCCACCTTATTGAGGGAAGTCGTGTATGTTTAACTTGCCTGGCTTTTGGCTGCTTCACTGCACACCTTCAAAGTGCTCTTAGTGGGGTTTTCCTCTGAACCACGTTGCCCTGTAAATGCAGCAGCCCCATCCTTCCTGTCTGTGCTGAGCTGCAGATGAAGTGGTACCTGATTCTGATGCAGATTTATTTTCACATGTTCCACCATTTGCTTCCCCGGGCTCATGATGGGTGCCTGGGTGACTCTGAGCTTGGTGTTCCCATGCCTAAACCCCATTATAAATTTGTGTTTATAGGTTCACAGATGCCCTCTCCAGAGTACATTGTTGATGTGGAGTCTATGGACATTTTCCCTGTTGGCTGGTGCGAAGCAAATGCTTATAACCTCACCCCACCACACAAAGCTGTTTGTAAGTGCATGGAGACCTGAGCAGTGCAGATGTTACATCTGTGGATATATCAGGGATTTTGCCTTAGGTCTGTAATCCCCTTTTTGACACTATCAACCTACCCAGCAGACCAACAACCAGGCTGGAAGTGTACTGCAATAAATGCTAATAAATCTAGGTAGTGACCAGACTGGAATTATGCCATTTGTATTTGTCTCTGTGGTCAGCCCCTCCTAAAATGGGATTGTCTGTGCTGGGGAATGCTGTGCCATGGTTGGGGATTGCACAGTGGGCTGTGGGTTTGCAGAGGGGTTGTTGGTCAGTGGGATTATCAGAAGGAAACCAGGTTTTGTTGCACTGAGCCAAGTTCACTCAGGCAGCTGAGTGGATTAGGGACAAAGATCTCAAATTGGAAAAAAAAAAAAAAACCATAAAATACCAGGTGGAATGGACATACAGAGGCCATCCAGGTGCCCCTATCCAAAGCAGGATCTGCTCTATCTAAACAGAGAAATAATTGTTGCCATTCTGTGATGGAGTTTCTGCCCTTTCCCAGGGTATCTGTCCCTTATTTCACTGCCTTTGCCAGCTCAAGAGATTTTCCTGGTGTTTAGTTTAAATCCCTCCACAGCACAATTAAGCCCACAGTGTTTTGTCCTGCCTCCAGTGCATATTAAGACAAATTTCTTTCCTTTCTATTTGCATTTGAAAGCAGTTCATGAGAGCTCAGTGGCTTGGTGTTGTTCTCCTGTTCCAACATATCCAATCTCAAGCCACCAGGTGTAAAATTTGCCTCCCTGTTTATATTAATTAATATCCAGAAGGCAAATTTTAAAATGTGTCAGCCCTTTTGAAGAGTTAAATATGCTTAAGTTAAAAATCAGGCAGCCAGAGCCTAATTTAGGAGAATACTGCTATGGCAACATTATGCAGCCTTATCACAATTTATAGCTGGGGATAAATTATGCTGGAGGTAATCATGCTTGTAAAATGTAATCTTATCCATATGTGTTTCTGTATGGAAAAATATTTGTGTTTTTATTTTAATTTTTTTCTTTTATGCTGATCCCATAAAACACAATATTAGCATTCCAGAGGAAAGATTAAATGTATTATTACATCCTTAAAGTAGGTTTTAATGATGTAGTGACTTACTTAAAAAACACCAAGAAAAGATGGTGATAGTAATTAAGTACCATTTCATTGTGTTCAAAGTCGTTTTATAGTCAGTGCATTTACACAGCTTTTTATGCATTCTGGGTGTACTTTATAGGACAGAAGGGTACAAAACTATTTTTTTCTTCCTTGCTTCATTTTTGCAGTGCGAAGGAAGAGAAGAATTGCAGTTGTGCAACCAGAAAAACAGTAAGTAGTTTGAGTTTTTTTGTTATTCAAGGTAGTATTTTTACAGGAATGCATCAGGTCTTCCAGGGGGGATAATACACACCAGCTGTGTGGCTTGGTAACCACTGGCCAGGTACTCCAGCACAGTCAGCACAGGGCTGCTTTAAACCTGAAATATTTTTTTTAGCATATTAGAAAGTCTGTGTAACAGGAGTTTTTTACTGGCTGGGGCTGCAGAGCCCCTGTCTGAGGGCCAGCAAGGGATGCTTAGGGAAGATGGACATGTACCAGGAGGGCATTTCCCTGTCTAGCCCTTGCTGTGTGTAGAAACTTGAATTTAAGGAGTTTAAGGGAAAATACTTGAAGCCAGGAGGTCTAAAGCTGACATATCAGAGTATACTTGTGGAGGATCTGGCTTTTTCATCTGCAGTACCCTGGTCTGTGATAAACCATGTGGCAGTGGAATTGTGTTGGAGGTATCTCCATTCCTCATCCCAGGCTGTTGCTGATGTATCTTTTGGTCCAGCCTGAGGGCTGGTCCTGGCCCTTTGTCCTGTCTGACACTATTAAATACAGCAAACAGACTATGAAATACACCCATTTTCTCTTCTACCAGGTTACCATCCACAGTGCCTGTTGAGAAAATACCTCATGACCTCTGCCCGGTTCCTCAGCCAGACACAACAGGTAAGGGGCCTTATTTCAGGGACTCGTGTCCTGTATGGAAGGTAAGGACCCTAAAAAGGCAGTGAGCTGTCATGGGGGTGGGGAGGTGGAACCACATCCTCAGGGGGTGCAAAGTGCAGTGAACCCACCTGATGTGGAGCAGGTGAGAGTCAGGTTCTCCACGTGTCTTGCTGGGGCTCTCAGAGTTCCCCTGGAGCTTGCTCATTTCAGGTGATGGTATTAAAACAGGGCTCATGAATCTCTCTGGTGGTTGGGTGCAGGTTGTTAATTGACACCCATGAAGTTGGGTACAGCAGGACCTGCTGCGTGCCTGTGTTAGGTCAGGACTGTGTGATGTGGCTGCTGCTGCTGCTAAAGGCAGATTCCTCTCTCCTTTGGCAGTGGCAGCAGGCTCTGGGTGCAATATTCCAGTTCATGGTGTGGACCCAGCAGCAGGGACAGGATTTAACTCACTTTTTTCAACAGGCTGTGGGATCTGTGTTGGCATTGCAGCCAACAACACCCCATTACAGTAAAATGGGGAGAATCAGGGTCTTTTTGGGTATGATCACCAAAAAAAGTGGATAACTGCTTGGCATGTGAACCACAACTGAAAGTTCCCATTTCTCTCCATGACCTATAAAGGACCCCAGACAAGGAAAACTGCTCTGCAGACCTATGCTGGGTTAGGGAATGGCTCTGCAGTGCTTGCTGGGTTGGGCAGGAGCAGAAGGGGGGTTTCTGGGGCTCTCCACTGAGAGAATGTTCTCCCTGAGCTGATGCTCTGCCTTTGGGGCTCAGCTCATACATCCCCACCTGGCAGGTTGCAGTGAGCTGTTCATGTCCCCCTGCAGTGTGAATTCTGGAAGAGCCCTGGCTCATGTCATGGGTGAAATCCTTTCCCAGTCCTCCTGTCAGCAGGGAGTGCAGCCAAATCAGTCACTATTAAAAACACTTACTTTTCCCATGCTGGACAGATTTGAGTAGCAGAGGCTTCCCTACCCTCTATCCCAGGGTAGAATTTTGTGCCTCTTTTACCCTCCTCCCCTTCTCCCACATCTAGGAGGAAGAAGTGCCCTTGATTTATGGTATAAAAGTGCTGCAGGCTCCTCACTGCTGCTTTCTCCTTGCAGGCACCATCAATGGGAGATACTGCTGCCCCCAGCTCTACATCAACCACCGCTGCTTCTCAGGTCCATATTTAAACAAAGGCAGGATCGCAGAGCTACCTCAGTCTGTGGGGCCTGGCAAGTGTGTGCTGGTCCTCAAGGAGGTATGGCCCAGCTCTCTGTTGGGGGGATTGCAGAGGAAAGTATGGGTCATGGCTTGCCAGACACAGAATTGGCAAACAATGCACCTAATATTGTCCTGGTGTGGTTTCCATAAGGCAAAACTGCAAGCCAGGAAGAGAGGGCAGGTTTGTGCAGTGTGGGTTTTGATATTTTTGAAACATCAAAAGTTTTTGAAACATGGGGAGCCCTGTTGTTGGGAGCAACTTTTGCCTGTGTTGCCTTCAAAGTAGGAGCAAATAGCAGTGTCATGGAGACATGGGCTTCTTGTTTTGGAGACAAAAACAACTTCCCAAGGAGCAGGACAATGGCAGTGACCCAGCATTGGTCAGGGTTATTTTGCAGAAAAAATTCAAGCTTATTATAGCCATAAACTCAAACTCGTTCTGGCAACGGGAACCAGTTCCAAATTCTGGAAAGGGTGAAGAGGAAACATTCAGGGTGTTGCTGTAGGGGAGATACCTGTGATTCCTGGTAGCTGTTGCTGAGATGAGAGAGGTGCCAGTAGCTAAGAGAACCACGGGCAGGAGGGAGGTAAAAAAATGCAGCACAACTGAAGTTCCTGATGCTCCCCAGCCCTTTCCAGCCAAGGTTGTGTCCTTACCTCCATCACTGATGCAGTGAAGCATCATCTTGTGTGTGTACCCTTGAATCCCAAAGTCTTAAATGAGTAACAAGTTACTCTTGTGCTGTTTATTGCCAAACTTATTTTTACACCCTAGCTGTTCATTATTCCCAGTGCAAGCACAAGTTTTCTGCTGGGACCACTGGTTTATTGTGGTTTCTTTCACTCTGAGAGGCAAGTGAGGTGGCAATGCCTGTTGTTTGACATCAGCTGCAAAGTTTGTCTCATTTCTGAGGTATTTTCTTGGAAAAGAAGTTGAAACCTGGAGCTAAATACAGAGGAGAGATCAGCTATTGCCATCCAGCCATTGCACCTGGGCTAAAAAGTGGTGACTGTAAGATAACTTCCTACATAATAAAGGCTGACTTGAAGTTAAATTAAAATAAATACATTGTCAGCTTTAGATTTAGTTCTGGGGTCAGAATATCTAAGAAGCACAAACAGTTTTTCGTGTATGCCAAGAACTCCTCAGCAAAACTGTAAAATAAAACAAGGTGTCTTCTTAAGACTAGAGATGATCTATAACCCACCATATCTGAGAGAAATATGCTGTAAAGATTAATTAGCCTCAGTGCTTACTGTTATTACTATTTTAAGACACTTTGCTCTTTCTTTATTTAAAGGGAAAATGGACTGTGACAAAAGATGCCTTTTAGATCCTTGATTATCTAATGAAAGAATCCCAAATAACTTTTACCCTCTTCTCTCTTTGTCCCACAGACACATCAGTATTCCAAGTTTAAAAAAAAAACAAAACAAAACAGTTTACTGCCCTGCCTTGTGGCTACCCTGGGATTTAGCATCTCTTATTAGGTAGGAGATGTGGGATAATCTCTCAGAGAGAGGAGAGAAATTGAGTTTCTCCTCATAAGAATGCTGATCATTGAGGTCTTGAACAGGAGAAAAGAGGTGTGATGATATTTTCAGCTGTACCTTGATAGTGAGAAAACTTCATCCAGGTTTGAGACAGTTTCAGGAGGGGTGGGCATGGGATATGTGTGAACACCAAAGAGCTGTGATGGGAAGAAAAGTGCTGAACTGCCCAGTGGCATCAGGCACAGCAGATAACACATGAGAACACATGACACATGTTCACATGGAAACACATGACATGGAGAACTTTATGAATATCAGGTGTTCCAGGGCAGATGTGGCTGCACCCAAACCATTCCTGATGGAGAGGACTGAAATTATACCACCAAAATCTCAGACTGGTCACACGCCAGCCAAAAGAAATTTGACTGGTCTGAGATGGTTGATGAAATTTTCCATCTCCAGAGAAAGTTGGAAACTGGTCTAGGTTTCTTTGCTGGCTTTGTTTAAATCACAGTTAATTTTTTTCCAAAAATCGGTTTGTTTGCATTTAACAGAGTGCAATATGAAGTGATAATGTTGCTAGAAGGTACCAACTGTTATTGTGATGATGGACTTTTGCTGTAGGGTAAAATGCCACACCCAGTGCCTCATTTGAGATACAAGAAGAGTATAAGCCACAGGGTTTAATTTTATTTTTTCCCTACCCTGAAAGGGAAATAATTGTTCTTACAAAACATCCTCTTTTTGAACTGAGTTTAGAAGTTTACAGAGTTCTGCTGGTGACAAGCCAACTTTGAGAAAAGTCCTGGCACTGTGGGTGCCTGTGCAGGGCTGGAGTTGATTAGGTGTCTGGGAGGATGCCCAGACAGGGCCACACTGGTATTGCAGGGTTGGGTTTTCTTGTCTTGCTCATTTCCCTGCTATTCTGACAGCTCATACAAGCACCATCAGACTGGTGAAGGGGCAGGACAGCACTGTTGGTAGAAATTGGTCAGCAAGATGCTTTCTGCTGTCCCACCAGCCAGCAGGGTGGGTGTAGCAGTGTGCTTAGGGAGAGCTTTGCCAACAAACCCCTGCATAGGGGTTAAATAATTCCCTGGATTTGCTGATCAAGGCACCTGACGAGTTGTGAATGAGTGTGGCAGCTCCCCAGGCATTTGATGTTCTTGAAAACCCACTTTTGGCTTCCTGACATCAGGTGTCAGTGACTCTCTGTCAGAGGCCAGTGCCCCTGTGTGGGGAGAGGCAGGCAAGGGAAGATGTGTGTGAGCAACAGGGAGGGCTTGCTCAGAAACTGTCTTTTCTTAGCATTTTAAAATGGTTTGGATTGGAAGGGACCTTAAAGATCATCCAGTGCCATCCCTTGCCATGGGCAGGGACACCTCCCACTATCCCAGGGTGCTCCAAGCCCCATCCAGCCTGGCCTTGGACACTCCCAGGGATCCAGGGGCAGCCACAGCTTCTCTGGGTAACCTGTGCCAGGGCCTCATCACCCTCACAGGAAGGAATTTGTTCCTCATATCCAATCTCAATCTGTCCTCTCTCAGTGTTTGGTGTCTCTAATTGGACTTACTTTGAAGAGAGCTTTGAACAATATTTCCAAGGGCCCAATGATAAATTAGATTTTGCTTCTAGTAAATAACCTATCCAAGCAACTCCCAACTGCCATTTTACAGAGTACTCTGCAGTATTAAGTGAAGCCCTTACCTGAAAATGATTAATCCTGTAGGGTTTTCAACATGCTAGCAAATCCTCAGGTTGCTGGATTTAGAGGGGGGAAAAAAAAGAACCCAGAGAAAACCAACCAAACAAACATTGGTCATTGCAGTATGACCTAGTTATTTTTTCATTTCTGATGAACTGCATTCATGGGTGCTGGATAAATTTAATGTTCATCATGCTGAAATCATTTGCAGGCCCCCAAGGAATTAGGAACAGGCGTCAGGTAAAGAGCTAAATTAGATGAAAACCAATCCAGACTCACTGTGGGATCATTCATGTGCATTCAATGCAGAGTGTTCAAACACACGGTCTGGTGCTGTTAAGAGATTTGTTTTCCTTGTGTTTATCTCCCTATGCCAAGTGCAGGCTATTAAAGCTTGGATTCCCAGAGCCAATAGCAGGAATAGTTTTTATTCTCAGTGATTTTGGATTAAAAGGATTGGCACATGTGTTCTGTTGTACGGGGTGGACACACACTGGGTTCCAGGCACACCTCCTGCAAACTCTTTTTGTGAAGGCTTCACTACTGTTCTGTTAATACAGTCAAGGCACACAACTCCCAGGTTCTGAAGCACATTGCTGACCTCAAATAAGTGAATTTCCCCTCCAGTGTTCACTGTGTGGTGGTGCACATGACCTGTGCCTGCTTGTGCCTTCAGAACGATTTCTGTTTTCATATTTTTATTAAACTGATGCATGATGGATGCAGTCTATGGAAACTGCTTTGGCTGAGAGGGTCTGTCACAAAGACAAAATTACTGGTTAGCCAGTATTATTTGGGGTTAAACAGCATTTAATGCAGTTACTTTCAGACTCAGATATTATGTGTAATGTGGCAACAGTGATCCATTCTGGGACCTTTCCTCCTTGCACCCAGCACTTACCCTGTGCAGCCAGGACAGAAACAGGCACCTGCAAGCTGCTTCTGCCTGTGCAGCACCTGGGACCATGTTCAGTGTGGTCAAGGACTGCTTTTCAACCCCTCACTGTTGTTGGTTTTGTCTCCCCTTAGGTTCTCAGCATGGTGATCAATGCAGCTTACAAGCCAGGGAGTGTTTTACGAGAACTGCAGCTTGTGGAAGACCCTCAGTGGAATTTCCAGGAGGAAACACTTAAAGCAAAGTAAGTCTTCAATGTGTGTTCTTTTGTTTGGGAGGTTTTGGAAAGGGAACTGACTAGGGGAAAAAAAAAAAGATAAGGGTTTTTTTTCTATTGTGAGTGTTTTACTTTTCTAATTATCGTTTTGCTTCATTGAATTATTTGACTCATTCCATAGCAACTTCAAAAATGAAATATTCACCTGAACAGTTCATTTCTATTGTCTTTCTCCAAGCAGCCATCCAGTTTTTGATGAAGTGAAGTCCTGAGTTTTATGATAAGCTGTTCTTATAAGCTTGACTATTACTGAATGAACTCAATTCCCAGCTTTCTAAATGGAGGAGTATTGCTGCTTTTAAATTAGAGCCTGTCAGGGTAATGCAGGAAAAACTGGTGAGAATGAATGGCACCAAAAAAAGTTCAAACAAATTAGCAGAGACAGATTTTTTAGCAGGAGTGTGATTAGGGCAAAGTAGTAACAGATCAGAGATTCAGGTCAAGATTTGATGCCTTTCTAGAATATATTCTTCAATTCTCTACTAAGTAGCACCAAAGAATACTGAATTCCTTCTTTCAACGTTAAAATCTACCTATTTATTTCTTCTTTATGTAATGGGCACTAAGGATGTATTTCAACAACCATTGTCTCTCTGAAAGAGGGGAGTCTCACCTAAGCTCTCTCCAGAGTCCTTCTGAAGAATAAAATTCTTCCTACTTGAAGTTGGATGTCAACAAACAGTTCTTTGAAGACAGATCTCTTTGTTGACTAATGGTCACCTTGACTTTTTAAGTACTGTAGTTAAATGCAGTGCATCTCACCCTTTGTACTGAACTGTGCAACTTCTTTTCAAAGAAAAGCAATTTTCTCTTGTTATTTGATATGAAAAGCTGCCAAACACAGCACTATTGATGGCTACTGATTTGATCTTTGTCCAGGCAGATACTGCAGAGAGTTCATGTGTTCTGTGTTTGAGGGAGAGTGTTGAGAAACTTTTATTCTGCATACACTTAAACTGCTTCTCTGAAGGAGGATTGCAGACTGAAATGAAAATCTATTAGAAATACCCTGTTTTTAATTTGCTTCTTTCACCCATGTGGAAAGTCAGGCTTTTGTGTTTGTCAATGGAGATGTTGTGGATGGAAATCTAAAAGTCGACCTTATGTATGCAGATTTTCATTAAAAGCAGGTCTTTGTCCATGACCTGGTTTTCACTGATTCCAGGATCCCACATCTTGTGCTACAAATACCAGATAATTCACTCCTACAGGTACTTAGCAGTTGTGAAATCAAGTTGAAATGCCCCATCTTAATATCCTCTCCTGAAGAGAACTGAGCTTACAGGCAGTTTTCCTATTAGCAGTATCCTGAGTAGGATTTTGTTGGGGTTTCCCATTTGAGTGTGGGGATCTGCCTTGTGCAAAAGCAGAAATATCTGTTCCTTAAGGCTGCTGCAATCCATATTTCTAACGGGAGACAGCCTGAAAAATGCTTAAATGACCACCCATGATAGTATTTTATGTTGCCCCCCCAGTCACAGCCCATGTACGTGTTCCTGTGTGCTGGCTGCCCCAGCAAGCGTCACCCTCAGCTCTCCAGGGAGCCAGGCAGCATCTTTCAACTTTGTTGAGCTGCAGAATGGATCATCACAGGCTCAGAGCTGGGACAGCAAGTTTTGAAGTGCCTTCTGAGATCACCAATGGATTCTTCTCCAGTGTGGCATTGCCCTCTGGCTCCTGAGGAGACAAAGCTCATGGGGCTGGACAGGGCCTTGTTCCTGTAGCTCTCTGGCTTCTGGGGCTGATCTCTTCACAGAGCAGTGCTTGGAGGCCATGCCAGCTTGCCTTTGGGTGGTTTGAGTATTTCTAAGAGTGAATGGCAGAGGGCTGACATGCCCCAAGACTGTGGCTGCCTTAGGTCTTCCTTCTTTTTTCCTTCTTTCATTTCCTTGAGTTGCTCGAGAAGTTTTGATTGTGCAGGAGCAGAAAAGAAAACGTGGTCATGAAACCAAATACTGTGGGACATACAAACAGCACATGACACCTTCCATCAGGTGTGACAGTGCTCCAAAATCTTAAACAGAGACCTGTAATGAGCAACTTCAGCTCCATGGGCCCTGGATGGTGCCTGTTGCTAAGGTTGGCAGCTCCAGAGCCAGCTGTGATGGGACACATCCTATCACCACCTTTCTGATGTGGACTGGCACCCCTTTGGATCTCAGCAAAATCGGTGTTTGTTTGCAGTGCCTGCAGTAGGATAGAGCAGAGGGGATGGTGAAGAGAAGGCTGCTTTGCCCCCTGTCCCAAATGGCAGGTTTTGCACAGCCAGGGATGCATTGTCTCAGTCCTGGGGCAGCCTGCATTTAGTTCACTCTGCTGTCGTGGGTGACCACTGTGGAATCAATTGCACTCACCTTGCAAAGAAGATAAAACAATTTAGATTGTCCAGAGAGATGTGTTTGCAGTGTGTGATGGCAGCTGTTTCCCATCAGCACTGCTGATTCCATGTGAGAAGAGTCAAACCTGATTTATTGGTGATGATGAGTTAGAAATGTCAGGCTTGATCCTCTTGAGTTCCCATGAGGCCAGTTAAAGGTGTCTGTGTTCAACCCCTACGGTTTTGATGCTCTTAAATTCAGTGCCTACGTCTTGATTTGCCTTCCCCATTTTACATAAAATGCTTAAGGGACTTAATGTTTTTCAAGGGTTTTCCTGTCTAAGGGCTGATAGTGGGGCTGTTTGGACCTACCCATTATTGCAGGACTTTGGACATAAACAAAAGCAATGTGCAGAGAGTTATCTCCTGGCTCTTGCATAAAGCCCAGTTGATCAAAATAATAAAGATGAGTATTCCTGGAGTCCTTTATTAAATAAAATTCTGAGAGCTGCTCAAATCCGGTAGCTGAACTCTAGGAATATTTACCCCTATGCCAGACATCATTGCTTATTTATGAGGCTGCATTTCAAAGAAAACCTTTTCACTGCAGTTGCTTTAGAAGACTTCCTCTCACTTGTGATAGGTGAGGCTGAGGGGTTTGAAGTCTTCTTTGCCTTGGCCTTTGCTACTGAGGGCTGCTCTCGGGCCTCCCAGGGCCCTGATCCTGTTTGAGGGAGCAAAGTGTTACCCACAGTAAATGGCAAAGAATCTAAAGACACTGGAAGCAAACTGGATGTGCACAAGTGCATGGAAGCAGGTGGGATGCAGCCAGCTCTGCCTGGGAGAGCTGGCCAATGTCACTGCAAGGCCGCTCACTGCTGTGGTTGGGAATTGATGAGGATGAGGGAAAAAGGCAATCATCACACCCCTCATCAGGAAGGGCAAGAAGGAGGATCCAAGTAACTACAGCCTGTCAGCTTTACTTTCCTGGAAAGGTTATTAGCCAAATCCTCTTGGAAGCCGTTTCTAAAATCATGCAGGACCAGTAGGGGACTGGCAAGAACCAAAGGGCAAGTTGTGCCTGGTGGGTGAGGTAACTGGTTTGGGGTTGAGGAAAAAAACAGTGGAAATTATTTTATGTTCATTTTGAGCAAGGCTTTCCAAACCAGGATCAGTAGAATGACTTAAACCTTTTATTTCTGTAATCAAGAGGAGGCTTAATGAGACAAGGCCTTGCAACCACTGCCCTTTCTGAATCCTCTCTTCAAGAGTACAAAGTGCCACTGGATGATTAAATAGCTTTGAAGGAAGTTAACTCCTTATGTTTGGCAGGTAGACAGAGAAAACAGAAATTTCTTGCAAAGCATAGAAAGGAGTTTTTGGTCTCCCAAAAGGAAATTGAGGCTTTTATCTGCTAAGTTGTTCAAATTAGTCTCAAGAATTGTCAGAACACCTTAGAATGGGACTTTTGAATATGAAGTTCTCAATGTTCCTGCTGTTTGAAGTGTCTTCAGCACAAGACTTTATGTGTCATCACACAGCAGTCCCTAACTGGAGCTCGTAGAAGACACTATGTTCTCATGAACCTCTAATCTATTTTAGGAAGCTTCAAGAGAAGAATTCTATTGCAAAGTGCTGTTCATTTAATATTTTTGCTCATGGATCAGCAAATCTATTTTTCGTGGAAATAGCTCCAGCCTTAAGGTTTTCTCTTGAGTTTGGGATCTGAGGGCAGAGAAGGGGGAAGAGGAAAGAAAGATTCCTTTGGTTTTAGCTGAAAAATCTGCTTTTAAAAGTGAACAGCGACTTCTAAAAAAACCGAAAATATTATCCTTGACCCAGCAGTTTTCCAAGTCTCCAGTGCTGCCATGCTCTGTGTGCAGACACTGTTGCTTACAAGTGATTGAGAAGATAGGAGCCCTGGTATAAAAACATACGTAGGAGTATCAGTGGTTGGTAACTTTTTCAGAGATTCTAATGGAAAAGGTTTTCTGACTGAGGAGCTCCTTCCACATGGCTGTCCTAGAAACGGCTCAGATTACATTTGGTGGTGCCTGTGTTAAAAATTTTTTATGTGTGAGGAATATGGAAAATATTAGTAGAACCTGGTTTATAGTTGAAAGAGGTGCTGCCAAGACCAAAATGATGTAAAAAAATATTGCTGTGGCCAGTGCTAACACCTTGGGTTATTGAGACCGATTGCTGCAGTCATGGAGATCTCCATTTTGCCATCCTCTCTGTTAATTAAGATGTGTGTTGCATTCGAAGCAGACTATGAAATCAGTCATTTGTTCGTTTTCTTAGTTTCATCTTTTCCTTTCAGCAGGCACTGTAGTACAATGGGTCCTTCCTGGGCAGCCAAACACAATAGGAAGCACACAGTTAGAAAAAGTCAGCCATCCTTGAATAATACCCATCAGGCAGCTTTCTTAGCTTATAAGAAAGAAGATCAAGAGGCAATTTGATTAGAGTGCTTTTGCAGGGAAACAAAACCAGATGCAGTCTTTTCATCCTAGTGGTGAAAGTCAGAACAAGGACAAATAAATGTGAGTTAAATTCAGATGCATCCAGACATAAAATTAGTTTCTAGGCACATGAGGTGTAGGTACAGGTGCTCCCTGTGCCATGATTCTGCCAGTGTGGAGACCCTCGAGGCTGGTGCTTATCTGGAAATGCTGGTTTAGTCCAAGCAGAGTTACTTGGGTCCAGCTGAAAGCAGCACAGTGAAATCCTGCAGCCTGTCACAGACTCACTGACCCAATGATCCAGGCTGTTGTTAAACTTAATGGCTCCTGCAGAAGTAAAAAGTGCAGGAGTCTTTTCAAACACACTGAAAAAAAATATAAGACTTTTATAAGTAGATACATTTAAATGCCTGTGGCATTTGGTCTTTTTGGTATTAGGTATTGCCAAACCCTCCTCAGCCAGCCTGCCTCTGCAGCTGTTTCATAGGGCAGCTGGGATCATAACAGTGCTCTGTACCTGAAAGGAACACTTCTCCCTTTTACATCGTCTGCCAGCTCTTTAAGGGTGTGGGAGAAGTTGGCTCATTAAGTCATTCATGCATTCAGGTGAATGAATCCAGGATTGCCTTGGCACCAAATGGGGTATCAGAATCAGCACCTTGCAGGAATGCTCATTTAGGTTTTATGCTGAGGTGATAATTTGGGTTGCAACCTGAGGATGGTTGGACTGGGCTGTTCCCAGACCCAAGTTTCATTTGGGTTTCCCCTTTATAAAACTTCATGTGCCACAATTTCAAACCCTTTTCCCACACCCCTTTGTTTCAGAAAGAGCTGTCTGAATGTTTTAACTCTCTGGTCACATCTCTGTTTCACCACCTCCTCCTCTTCCTCTCCCATATCTATCAGCAGCTGCTAGGAAACTGCAGATCTTAGTACACTGACAAATGCTTTGTCTCATTTTTCCTGGTGACTGTATCTTTGTCTTTCCTTGCTTCCCATCCAGTAATCTTTCTTCCACTCTTGTTGCCTCTCTTTCTTTGGTGTGTGTTACTTTTCCCTGCTCTGAGCACATTTGTAATGCCACACCGGGCACTCGCATGCTTGTCTCCCGTGTTGCATTCCTCAGGATGCCTAAGAGATGTTTTAAAAACCTTATCTCACTGTTTACAACAGCTTTGCTGCTGCCGTTTAATAAATTACAGGGATAATTGGTTTTCCAGGGTTCACATCTACAATGTAGTACAGCAGGGATGTAACAGTATCTTTCTCAGCCATTTATCGCTCAGAAACACTTCATATGAAACACAGAAATAAATGTTTTAGTAGCATAGCAAATTTAAGACAAACCTTTCATTGCAGGTTTCTGCTTCAAGCATTCCCTGTAGGAATCAGGTTTTAGGGCCTGTTGCTGCAGAGCTGTTAAATAATTCCAGAGACTCTAGATGGGTTCCTCAGGTTTTGTAGTGCCCATGTCTCAGAGTGGTGAAGTCATCTGGTCCTGGGCTGGCAGAGATTGTTGTTTCACTCAGATGTGTGTTTCCTGATAGCCACAGCTGGCACCATGAGCCTTGGGGGCTGTTGGGAGCTGGAATGTGATAAGGGAGCAGGAGAAATGGAAGTGATAAAAACAGTAGACCTTTTCTGCCTGCATTCCCAAGAGAGACATCCTCCCAAAAGTCCCTAGGGAGGATCACTCCCTAGCAGGGGAGAGTTTGGTCTGTAGCACCACTTGATTTTGCTGGATGGGTGACATGGGGTCCTGGACTCTCCCTAGGTACAGAGGGAAGACGTACAGGGCGACCGTGAAGATCGTGCGGACGTCGGATCAGGTGGCAGATTTCTGCAGGAGGGTCTGTGCAAAGCTCGAGTGCTGCCCCAACCTCTTCAGCCCTGTGCTGGTGGCTGAAGTCTGCCCAGAGAACTGCTCCATCCACACCAAAACCAAGTACAGTGAGTATTGGAAAAATCCCTCTTGGTGTTGGCTGGGAGCCGGAGAAGTGGGAGCTGGTGTGTGGGGAAGAACAGGAGTTGTGTGATACTTGAATACTGATTAGGAGTCATCTCATCTAAGAGCAGGTATTTAATCCTGAGGCCACCATGGGTTCTCTTAAAATCCTGTACCAGAAAACTGTCCATCTCACTCCATCCCAATACATCGAAAGTTTGAAAGTCGTCACTTTTTGGAAGTTTTGACTTTCCTTTGTAAGGAAAGTTAACACAAGGAGCACGTAAAAGGAACCTGCAGTGGGAAGCTGAGATTTAAACTTGCTACATCTGAGACAGCTTGGTTAGGTGAGATGAATCCTCTTGGTCAAGAGTTTCTGGCAGACACACCAGCACAGGCCAGCACCACAGTGCTGAGGTACTGGAATTTTTGGAACGCTGAATTTCTACTCAGATTTTTTAATATTTAGACATGATCCTGCCTGTTCTGGAAGGCTGTTGTGTTCAGCGCTTCTTGTTGTCAATATTACTGGCATTATTGGCTCTTAAACAGATCAAGAAAGTGGAATTGAGTGCTGTGCTTCTTCCAAAAATGTTGCAACAAGCAGTATAATTGATTTAAAGCAATTCTCTTGTGTTTGGTGCCAGAGTAGAAGGAGGAATGGGCTCAGGGAGATACAGAGATCACTGAGGATGGGTTTCTTTAGAAGTTTACACCTGACCTGGAGTCCTGGCTCCCACTGGTAGTAAATGGAGATCTGGAGGAGGGCAGCTGTGGGAGCTCCAACTGAGGTTGTCCCGTCTCAAAGTTGATGGTTTATGTGACTGGATGAATTTTTCCTCAAAGCTCCATTGATTTGCTGAAAGGCTCAGCTCAGTTATGAACTTTGGCATGGGTGCCAAGTGCCAATTTAGGTGTCTTGGGATACCCTACATGGTCAAGGACGGAATGTCTTTCATCCCCAGAGTGTGTCAAAAGGCATTTAATACAAAACATCTAACATAAGGTCAAGGGACTCTTACATCCCGAGTTTCAACCTGGGTCACAAAATAGTTGAAAGTAATAAAAACCCATTCCTTTGTATGTGATTGAGGATAGCTGGCCCTCTCCCCTCTCTGCTGAAAACTTCAGCAAGTGGGAGGCTGTCTGAGACTGTTACCTCACACAGAACTGCACTGGATCAAATCTGGAACTTGTTGGCCTCTCACCCTCCAAATCACTGCTCAGCTGTGCCTAAACACATATTATTAAATTCTGAAGTCTTCATTCGTCATCATTAAATCTGGATACATAAGAGCTGTAACGCTCTGTGCTTGTCCAACATGACATCTTATATTTATGCTGGACTTTTTTTTCCAAATCAATGTATTTTAAAGTTTAAATTGCACCTAGAGTACAGTCCTGAACCTGTAGCAAGGAAGCAAGCCAAGGTTCCCTTCTTCTGGTGATGAAACTTTTTAATGGGCATTGTGCTTCCTTTCTGCAGCTTATTATTATGGGAAGAGGAAAAAAATCATTAAGCCACCGATTGGGGAAAATAACAACATGAAAAGTGGCCATGTCAAGCCAACCAGACGCAGAAAGAGGCGGAAATCCATCTTTGTTCAGAAGAAAAGGAGATCTTCAGCTGTGGATTCGAATGCTGCAGGCTCTGCAGAGGTTTGTGTTGCACTGAGACAAGACAGCAAAAACCCCTTGGTGTCTTCTTTTTGTCCCCCACTCTGCATTTTCCTTTTGAGAGGGGCTTCTCAGCACACCTGAATACTTCCAGTTTCTATTTTGAATCCTTCCTTGCTCCTCTGTTCTTCCAAGGTCAGACTGGTTTTATTGGAGCACTTTGGAGATTTTTACCTTGTCCATTTCAGAGGTAGCAAGCAGATCTTTTGCTCCCACCTTCCAAATGCTCACTGGCTGCCTAATATCCCTTTGTTTTATTTCCTTCCTTGAAAGCAGGCAGATGAGCCTGTTGGATGCTTTGCACAGGATTTAGCAGAGTGAAGGAGTTCTGTGATCCATGTCTAAGATCTCCAAGTATGATAATAAATAATAATAGCTCATGAGCCATTATGGTTTCAAGGAATTTTATTTTTTTTCATTAACTGTTCATAATATTTTTGGCTCGCAGCACAAGCCTTAGCCTACAAACAAATGATTTGTGTCCCAAATACACAGAATTTGAGGTCTCAGTCTTTCCACTCTGCTGTGTGATACAACAGGGTCTGAGTCTCAGCGAAGATTCATGTCCAAATCAAACCTGGAATAGACTTAGCTCTGTTTGTGCTGTTTCTGGGGGCTTTTCCCATGGTAGCAATAAGAGAGCTCATGTGTGGTTTCACTTCCTCAGCTGAGTGCCAGTGATTGCTGCTTTGTGCAACGTGAAATAAAACTGGTTTACTTAAATTCCCTCTACTTCAGCTAGGGTAGGGTATTTTATTCAGTTTTCAGTTGACTGCCTGCATCTTCATGGCTTGATCCTCATTTGGGTGTAGTTCTGCTTCATTTCCTTAGATTATACCTGCTCCAAAGGAACTTAAACTTATGTTAAGCCTAAATCAACCATTAGCCAAGTTTTTCAACCTTTCAGCCAGTACAGCTTTCTTTGTCTAGATTGCTCTTTCACTCAAGACCTGAGCACATGGCTTTGGGTGCTTGCTCACACTTGGATCAGAGATAAGCTGTCAAAGCCATTTGGGCAAGTTATGCGTATATAAAGTTCAAATTGCACAGTTTCCATCAGTTGGTGAGTGCTTGTAAGCCCTGTGAGACAGAAATAACAAGAATCTGATATAATATTTCAAATAGACCTTTTGGCTTCACCTCCAGCAGTTCAGTGTTGGGCTGAAAGCAGGGAAATCTGGGTGAAATCCTCTGTCCTGAGTTTTGCAGAAATGTCACCTAAAAAAGTGCTATGCACTTAGTACATCTAGATATATACAAAAGGCACCAAAATGTCCCTTTCTTCAGGACCAATAACACCCAAATCAATTTGAAAAAATGCTAAGGTTTAAAGTCAAGCCCATTTCTGATTTTACTTCATTTCAATCAATCTGAATTTCATTTTATGCTCGTAGTACTTTCCATTTCTTGTCCTGCGCATCTGCAGCGCTGCAAGTTTCGTGATACCAGCCCAAGAGAAGGACATTTCATGCCAGATGAATTATTGTTGTTGACCTTTAGTTGGGAGGAGAAAAAGAATTTCCTGCCACATACTCTTTTTTTCTTCCGCGTTTTGTAACAAACCTAAATTGAGGGCTAATTCACTTAGCACTGTAATGAAAACGAGGTAATTCAGTTAAAATAAATGTTACCCCGGACCAGCATGGCCATGGGAATGCAGTTTGACCTGATGCCATTATGATTTTTGCTTTTTCACATATCCTTCTCATATTCCTCTTGCAACACACTTTCATACAGCTTTTATGTATCCCTAATGCTTTTAGCCCACATACTTGTAATTCCCCAAACCTGATAACTAGCTTAGACCCAAAGTTCTGTTAAGCCAAAAGACTAAACAGGGGAGTTGGGGGTCAAAATGCCCCAGACACCAAGGTCCTCTCCAGGACACATTCTGTAAACTAAGATAGACTCATGCATGGGGGGACACTCCTCAGTAGGGGGCTTCTCTTGAGCCTCCCATTGGAGAATCTGTGCTAGATATGCTAATATGCTAATGTGCAAAGTTCTATAATTGTATACACAGGGCGTTTAGGCAGGACATTTTGCCAGTGCACTCTCCTGGGGTGCATCCAAGGATCCTTAATAAATACCACGGTAAACCCCTTGTTCCTCTCTAACCGTGTTCAGCTTTTATTCTAAGAGCACATTAAGTTGAGGCATCAGACCCCGTGCCTTTGGGTTTGCTGCTGTATCCATCTCCTGGATGCCGTCTGTGTGCGTGCAGGAGAGCGAGGACGACGAGCCGGACGCGATGGAGGACGAGACGGGGAGCGAGGAGACGAGCTCGGAGCTGCGCGATGACCACACGGACACGTCCTCGGCCGAGGTCCCCTCCGCCAGGCCCCGGCGAGCGGTCACCCTGCGGAGCAGCACCGAGCTGGACAGGCCCCCTCCCACAGAGAGAGCCCGACGGAGCCGCAGACCCCAGCCCCACTCCTACAGCGAGGCAGAGAAGGGCACGCAAGCCAAGGAAGTGAGTGTGTCCCATTTCGCGGCAGAATTCCTCCTAAATTTACCCTCGGTGCCAAACCTTCCTCGCCTAAGGATGGCATCCCTGCCCTGCTTCTCCACAGAAGGCAGTTTGCTTTGTGAAAGCCTTTCTTGGTTATTTTTTTTCCCTCGCAGGAAATTAAGCAAGAAGAGGAAGAGAAGCTTGTCCTGGACAGTAACCCACTGGAGTGGACTGTGACTGATGTCGTGAGGTTTATTAAACTCACCGACTGTGCACCCCTTGCCAAAATATTTCAGGAGCAGGTAGAAGTCCTTTTGTTACTTGTCACTCTGTGTCTGTGGTGCCTGTGTCTGGAACAGCACATCCCACCTTGCTGGCTGGGCCTGGGCCTTTGGTAAAGATAACATGACCAGACCTGAGATCCATCAGGCCAAGTTATAACACCAGTTTTTTCAAGGCATGAAAACCCTTAGGAACTTGAGTCAGAGCCTTGCCAGATCCTCAGAGAGTCCAGAAACTCGACAGCCTTGTGGAAAGCGGGAGGTTTAGTCCTTTCATGCCAAGGTCCACAGTGTCATACTTAGGTCCCGTAGGTAGGAACCTCAGTGTAAAAACAGGTGAGGGTTGCCTGGTACATACCAGGCTTTTTCCTGGCCACATGGGTTCCATCCTGTTGTAGAACACTGGCCTGGAAAGCAGCAAAGTGCTGCTTGAAGCCAAAACTGGCCATCTGAATTTCACCACTAACACCTAGATGCCTTGAGTATGTAGACACCTAATTCCTAACTACATTCGTCTGAAGATCTGCCAGTCAGGCCTTGGATGACCTAAATTTAGGAGGTGCCAGTCTTCTCTCCATCAAGCAAATGGGTTTGCAGGAGCAGAAGCCAATGTTCTTCATCTCAAGCCAGTGTGAGCCTGTAAAATTTACATGGAAGGAGCCATTCCTTGGCTAATGAGCAGCAGCCACTGCTGAGGGTAAAGGGCAGCGCTAATGAGACGTAGTTGGGAAGAAGCAAGTGTGGTTAATTAGTCAGTGGTGTGGCCAGCTGCTCATTGAACTGTCTTTGATTCTTCACCATGGATGATTCTAGCTGCTGTGGCTGGGAGAAGGTGGAGGGTGAGTCTGCAGCAAGTGTAACTCTCCAGAACAGTATGCTGCAGTTGCTGTGTCACAGCGAGCTCCAACCATTTGTTAACCAGCCTGGAACAGTGCCAGGGCTTGGAAGCCAACCCTGTCTCTCCTTTGCCAGAGAGTTTTATAGGGACTTGAATCAAACACAGATGACTGGAGCTTTTCCTTGTGAAGCTCTGGTGCAGTGGTCCGTGCCATCAACCTTCAGTGGAGGATGAACCTGAGCCATGGACAGTCCTGAGATCAAAGCAGCACTTGAAGTGTCTAAATCTTCCTTGTGTTTAATGCTGCCTAATCAGGACTGTCCTGGGGAGTTTGTTGGCTGTGAGTTGCTGTGCACACACTCTGATCCTAAGGGGAAAAAAGCAGTTTTGTGGCCTGATTGTCTCAGTCCATTAAAGAATAGAGAACTTGAGCTCTTTATTAAGAAGAGGTTCATAAAGCCAACAGAAGTCCCCAGTAAAATTGCTTGTCCAGGGTACTGGTTCATGGAGTTTGGTGCATAGTTATGCTTGAGGGAAAGATGTGACCTGCAGAGCTCCTTTCCAGACTACACCATTCTGGGATTGTGAGACATTAGAGATCACAAGGGCTCTGAGTGGTCCAGGCCCCTCTTCCTTGATCATTCAGCAGTGGAACAAGGCAGGTCCTGGGTTGGACTGGGGACAGGGCATGGAGCAAGGCAGACATAAACCTTTGCTGGGCAAATCATGGGCCAGAGGAGCTGGGGAAAAGGTCTGACCTGGCAGTGAGACCAGCATCAGTTTCTCCCATTCAGCTCCCTCCTGTGTCTCCTGGTGTCTCTCTGCAGCCTGCCCCTTGTTTCAGTTCCTCAGGCATGAAATGGGACTGATCAGATCTCCATGGACCCTGCAGAGGTTCTGTAGGTGATCTCTCATTTCAGCAGCTGGGAGGCTTTTCCCAGACTGGGGGTTAAGGTGGGAACCTGTGAACAGACACTGGACAGCTTCTGAAAAAACATGTTGCATCTCAGGGAAAGGAGATGGGCAGTGTCAAAATGGGAGAAAAAAGCAGAGGATAAAAGAACTTAAATTTTTAGGGGAAACTTCCCTTCTTGTTCCTCCAAACTTGCTTATGCATTCTGCCCTCTGGAGTCCACAAACAAAACCAGTTTCCCGGTGTTTCTTTCCCCAGGACATCGATGGCCAGGCCCTGCTGTTGCTGACACTGCCCACGGTGCAGGAGTGCATGGAGCTGAAGCTGGGTCCAGCCATCAAACTGTGCCACCAGATCGAGCGAGTGAAAGTTGCTTTCTATGCACAATATGCCAACTGACTGCACTTCTCCGTTCCTTCCTGTCCTGCTCCTCATTTCCTGTCTTTTTTACCATTTCAGCTTGTTCCAGGGGTTTTCTTCCCCCATATCCTTTTCCTTTTCTGAGAACAAGTGGAGTTGGAAGCACTGGGATTTCTTCCGTAAGGGGGAAGAAAAACAAACACAAAAGGAAACAAGCAACAAATTGAACTATTCTGTACTTGTAAAGCACATGGAAAGACTGCTGGCATCTCTCCTCGTGAGCCTCTCCAACCCATTGCCCAGTGGTGCAAGGCCAGCATGGATCAGGTGGTTTATCACCAAACCAAACCTGCCAGTGGCAGACACATTCCCAAGGAGAGGGGTCAGATGTTTCCAGATGGTGATGGTTTGTCTAGGACAATTTCTGGGCATGAACATTTCTTTTAGACAACACTGACACTCTTCTTTCATATTGAAATGTAAGTGATCATTTGTGGCATTACCTAGAGTTCAACTGCAAATTTGATCTTGGTGATCAGTGGGCTTTTTTCTTTTTTCCTCCAGCCTCTCTGATTTTACAAAAGGAAAAAATGTTACACCAGGCATACACTGGTTATTCCTGAGTGAGTTATGAAAGGGGGCTCATCCCATGGTCTCTGTGGTATCATACAAAGCTGCAGTGGACTGAAAGGGGTGACACAGGACCTGGTGAGCAGCAGCACATCCTGAGCCATGCTGGCTCTGCACAGTCAGCTGAATATCTCTGTGATGGGATCTGTACAATGCTCCATTCCTATACAGGAACATGAAGGCTTTCATAGTCATAATCTTGACTCTTAAATCCAACTCAGTTTAAAGGCCTGACTTTGAGCCCATATGTCTGGCATCAGGGACTCCTGCTGACCCCTGTGCCCAGAAGAACCTACTGATCAACACCAGGCTGCAGCTGCTGCGTTCTCCTTCATTGATTTCCTTCTTAAATTCTTTGGAGAAGAGAGGGAACCTTCAGAAATAAATACTCTTGCCCAGAGAGTGTCTTAGGCAAGAGGCATTGACTCTGCCATGCACCACTTCGGAATTCCTAGCTTGTCTTTCAGCAAGTTTCCTGATTTGCCACTGAGGAATGGGATGGGTGCAGCTGCTGCAGGCTGGACCACATGCTGAGACTTCATCAGAAATGTTCTTACATGGGAGATGAGCAGGACTGGATCTGTTCTCAGCCGTTGCTTTGTTCTGAATTTCTTGTTCAAGTTTTAAGCAGTTCAAGGGAGTATTACTTACTTCTGCCTCAAATGGTGGGGTTTTGTTCTTCAGAAATGCAGGAACAGGGTCTGTAGTGGGGCAGATATTAAAAAAACTGGGGTTTAGACTGGATTTGCTACTGACAGTAGCAGTGAAATGTGTCAGTGCAACTGCTTTGAGATCTACTTTGGATCCTTCTCAGGGTCCTCCAAAAGTGTTGCTCCTTGTTTTGCCTCTGAAGACAGAAGGATTGCACCCAGCAAGGTGAGAGCGCAGCTGAGAAAACCAGGGAGGCTGCTTCTCCCAGTTCCTCCTTGCTTCAGCCCAGTCCTGGTGTTGCATCTGTCAGCAGGAGGCAGCTCCTCGGAGGATTCTGTCAGGAGAACTGGCACATAAGGACGTTCCAAGGAAGGGAAGCAGAAAGGCTGTTTGCTGATCAGCATCCCAGCGCTGATCCTTTACTCATCAAATCCAGCTTCTGCTGCTGCTCTGATGTTCTTGGAGTTTCTGGCTTCTGGGATTTGTCAGAGACGTTTAATGCCTTCTGGGACACAATGCAAAAGTGTCATTTTTTGTCTCCATCAGCCTTGTAACTGTAGATATTCCTATGGCAGCTAATTCCTCGTTGGAGGCACAAGTGGGGAGCAGACACACACAGACTGTGAGAGCAACCACCTCTAGTGCTGGCCAAGCAGGGAATGGATGAAGCATTGAGCCAAGAACATGGGAATCTTTACTGGTTGTTCAGGGAAGTTAAATCATATTTACTCGAACTATTAAACAACAAAAACAAGAGTTTTAATTTTATCTTGTGCTGGCTCTTTTATTTCCACAGGTTTCTCTCTCTTTCACTCTATTGTTCTTCAATGTTGCCTCATTTATCACTTTCTGTCCTTTCAGAGAAGTTGATAACCTGAAATCTTTATGCTGAAATTACCTTGGGTGGTTAATGCTTTACTTTTTCTTTTTAGTCTTTTTAGGTTGGGGAGAGATATGGGATTGGCTACTGTTGTCTGTTGCATTGATTGCTTTTCAGAAAAGCTGGAGCTGACCTTCTTGGGCCATTTCTTACACAAGTGGAGAATGGGTGGTGTGGAGTTTAACTGGGCAATATGCTCAGATTGAGCAGAGATCAGAAGGAACTCATTACTCTTGCCTGGAATTCATTTCAATTCTGGAACATCAGAAAAGCTTTGGAGTAATGTACTTCAAAGGAGATGATGGAAATCCAATCTTGCTAGGGTAAAATACCCCTTTACTTTGCAATGTGGAAGTGTAAACCACTGTAAGTTTGTGGGTTTTGGTTTTTTTTTTTTTTTTTTTGGTCCAGACCTGATTCTAAGTTAAATTCAGAGCTGCTGCAGCTTCACAGATACACTGTTGACAGTGGTGAAGCCACATCTTCTCCCCTCCCTGTTCTGAATTTGGCATCCAGGCCTGAAGTTAGTTGTGTTATCAGCTGCAGAGGGCCACTGCTGTGAGGTGCTGAGCTCATGGTTATCCAAGGCCATTGCCAAGGGCTGGGGAGGAGCTCTGCTGCTGTTCCTGGGCTTGTTGGATGCTGACCTTCAACACATTGACATGGACCCCTTTGCTCCCACAAGGAGGCTGTGCAGGTGTTACTGGACTCTCTTTGGGCATAAGACCAAATATGGGCATTTTTTGGAGCAAAAATGGGGTGTTGAGGAGTGCATGGTGCCTGCTCATCTTTATCTGCACAGGCTTCTTTGGAGCTTGCACTCAGTCAGGCTGAACAGGTCCATGGGCAGGTCCCTGCTACCTTCACAACCCTTACCTTGACAGAATCAGCCAATTCCCACTTTGCAGGCCCAAAGCATCCATCTCTGAAATTGGATTAAATCATTAACTTAAGGAATGTCCATGACTCCCTGGTTGGTTGTCCTGCTTTCCTCCTGCCGTCATGGATGCTCTTCAAGAGAAGTAATCTTTGGTTTCAGGGCTTTTCTTGCTTTTTCAGCTCGCAAACACAGCTCCCATCCAGACTCTCATTCTTTAACTCAGTGCCAGGATGGCCAAACCCTGGCTTTTCCTACCTCTCAGAGGCATGAAGGCTTCTCAGCTCTGAGGAGGATTTCGGGGTCTCCGGTTCTTTCATGTTACCCATATTCCATAACCCTTGATAGTTTGGTCCTGCAGAGTGCAGAAATCTCCTAAAAGTGCTGGGTGCCTTCAGAAAAGACCAAAATCCAGGCACACCTTGTCCTTAGTGAAATACCTAGAGGATGCATGTCCTAGCTGAGATGGCCTAACCCACCCTGCCAGAGCTATTTTGGTGTATAGAGTTTCTCAGTGGGACACCTAAACTCCTTTATTTTTACTCCAGGCAAACAGCTAATTTGCCTTAAACTGGAAAGTCACCATTCTTTGGCTTTAAGCCTTTAGCCTTTTGCAGTCCCAGTTGTGTGGTATCCCCATCTCAGCCTTTTGAAGGCAAACCAGGCAATGCTGGGCTGCCATAATCAGCATTCAGTCATCTTAAAGCCTGCCTTGGTCTTTTGAGGGCACAAAATCGAATTTGGCAGAGCTGCTGTGCTCCTCTTCTGTTTCAGAAGCTCTGTACAATCAGGGCACTTCAAATACTTTCTGCTTTTCTGGTGCAGTGCATCTGGAAAATTATGAACTCTGAGTGTTCCTCTCGTTTCCAAATTCAAGTGCCAAAAGAGAAGAACATGCTGCAACTGAACACCATTAAAAACTGCTTTATTACACGTGGATAAATGCAGTCCCAAGGGCTCCATTTTGGTGCTAAGATATGTCACGCTGTATTTTCCATTGCTTGGGATTGCAAAGCTGATTCCTTACTCCAGGAAATATTTTCTGTAATCTGCAACATCTTGAACATTAGGATTTTTTTTTCCTCGTGACTGTGTGCGTTTTAACTTGGATACACTCAACAAATACTCCTTCATCCACAATCTTGTGAGTTTTGGAGATGTTTTATACAGTATATTTATGTAAAAATTCTTTCAAAATGTGAATGCATGTATATTTTCCCCTCAGTAATATTCTTTATCACATCAGCTGACCCAGAACTAAAGGAATCTGTTGCTCAGGATTTGATCCAGAAATAACTGAGGTTGGTGTTGGGGCTCTCACAGATGTGTGGGCTGTGGGACCAAACCTTCACCAGTTTCTCTCACTCAGAAGTCAAAAAGTCTGCACTTAAAATTAACAGAAAATTTAAATGCCTCCTTCTCCTAGCAGGCAGAAATGCAGCTGCAACCTGCCAGGCCTCACAAGAGAGGCCTTGTGTCCTTAGGTGCTCATGGACTCCCAGTAAAGGAGCACAAGCCTTTCATGGGCTCATTTATTCTTTGATACAATACTCCAGCAAAAAGTGTAAATGGTGTTAATGGCTGCATATAGAATGTGAGCCAGTCATCAAAGATGAGGATTTTATAGCCCAGCAGTGCTTTAAATGTCAGCTGTCCTGCAGAAGAAGAGTGGTTTTGCAGTGACTTGGTGCCGTGCGTGGGAATTCTCCTGCAGAAGGCACATGGACTGCACGAACCTGGGTCATAGTTACAAATACCTGTGGCCTTTCTTTTTTTTCTTTTTTTAAGTCTATTTTGTTAATTTTTGCAGTGAGAAAGGTGAAGTCGTGATCTCTGCCAAGGATGTGGGAGAGGGGCAGATGGCTTCAGGAGGAGAGAGCCTGGAGTTCTGGGCTTGAGGTGTCTTTGTGGAGAGGGAGCTCTCAAAGCAGCAGCACAGCTGGGGTCTGTGAGCATCATTCCAGAAAGCTTTTCTTTTTCACAGCAGAGATGGTTTCTGAGTCCCAGCAGGGGCCAGGTGAGAGGAAGGAAAGATGCTGGTAGTAGACGGAGAGCTAGAATGCTGAAAGGTTCTAATTTCATTTTCCCAGTGGAGATACAGAAATCTGGCTCAGATGTCTCTAGGCTCCTTGGCTGGATAGGAGGGAAAATCAGTCTTTCTTGTACCCAACTCCTGTGTGGGGCTTGGGGGCTGAAGACACTCTCCTTTTGCACCTTCCAGACCTCCATAGGAAATACCAGGCTAAAACTTGACCTCTCTCCCACAGGAAAAGGTGGCATTGCCCTGACTTCAGGTTGTGGATATACAAAACACTCTGCTCTGTGTTGTGATGTGACAGGATGAAAATCCTCATTCCCAGGACACCCCACCTGCTTCTTGTTGCCCCAGCCTCACTGGAGATTATGGACATACAAATGTCCATAATTTACACATTGCAAATGTGTGCATTCCATTTCCCAATCCCTGTTCTGCCACACCTGGTCAGGATGTGCCATCACATGAAGTTATTCCAGCAGCCTTCACCTTCAGGGACCTGGTTGCTGGAAAACTTTCACCTGGGGAATGGTACCATGACACTTTCACATGCACAGGCCAGGGTGTCCTCTGTCATCCAAGAGAGGTGAAAGTCTCAAATGCAGCCTTGGGAGGGGAGTTGAGACTTTTCCTGTGCCTTGTGTAGGACAAGGCAAGCACTTAAACCCTCCTGTCTCTCATGGAGCAGCAGGAATTGGCTCCACAACCAGCAGTTATGCTCCATTTGTGGTGGTGCATGTTGGAAAACTTTGAATTGTTTTGCATTCCAGTTTGTACTGAAGGTTTTGACTCAAAGTTTGTGTATATAATCCCTTTGGTGTGTTGATACATATGTGTGTATATATATATGTATATATATGTGCATGTATATGTATGTGTATATATATATACATATCAATCAATCAATGCTGGTGTTTTTACTTTTTAAAGTTCCCAGGGCGAAGGGCATGTTGTCAGTTTGCTGTAAGATTCTATTCTGTATATATGTTTTCATGTAAATAAGTGAAAATCTATATTCAGAGTTATATTTTAATTTTTATTCAGAAGGAAATCCCTTTTTACTTGAAACAGTTGTAAGCCACGTTGTTAATAAAGTAACAATAAGTCATATCTCTCTCCAGGGTAGCTGTTTGTTTTTTTTTTTTTTTTTTTGACAGGGCTGTTTTTTGATGTGTCTGTGTGTCCAAGCTGCCTGGATCAGTTTTGCCTTCACTGAACCCCCCAAACTTCCAGAGCTACAACACAGCCCTCCACAGATGCCAATCTGAACAGTTTGGGTTTCTGTGTCTGCAAATTTTTCCCAGAAACAGGACATGAAACGAGAAAGGTGGTGGGTGGTGAGGAGACACAAAAGCATCCAAGGAGCTTTTAGCAAAGTGATGGGAGCAGAGTGAAGGACAGGAGTGAAAATAATTCAGTGAGCAATAGGAAAAGGAGGGTGTAGTGATAGAGGAGCTGATGGTGGCAGGACAAGAGTTACAGCACATGGAGTAGGGAGAAAGAAAATAAAACTTCCCCAGGTGCACAGCAGCCATTGAAGATGGGGGAAGCCATCCTCAGTGGGGGGGAAAGCTGTTTGTGAATTCCAAAGGGTGAGCTTCAGACATGCCTGCTTTGCCAGACAAAAGCTTGCGTGCATCTCGTGTCTCGTGTGACATTCTCCCTGCAGCTACAGGCTGTGTGGAGGAGCTGAAATCCCGGCTTTGCGAGTCCTGTCACCTCCTCAGGCCTCTCGGTGGCATCCTGAGTCCTGCTCTAAAGATCTCAGTTCGTTGGGCTGGTTTGGCTGCCAAGCGTTTGCCACTGGTCTCCTCACCCCTCCCCTCTGCCCCAGTGAAAGCAGGGGGGTGCACGAGGTCTGTGCATGGGACAAAGTGAGCACAGAGTCCACAGAAGTGGCTAATGAGTGCTTGAATGATTCTTGTTTTGGTTTTGTTTTTGCTACATCAGTCATATTTAGATGCCTCTTGTGCATACAGCAAAAGGAGGGAAACAATTTCTCCCTCTGTGTTCCACCATTTCTCTGATTTCATCAAGACTGGCTGTTTTCTACCAGGCAAAAACACAACCACGGGCAAGCAAGTGGGGTCAGGGTGACTTAAAAAAGGATCAAGCCACTGAAAAGATTATTTTAAAATGTCAGTAGGTCTTGGGGTTACAATCCTGTGGTCTGACTCCTTATGACACTGTACTAAAACCCAGGCTTTGGGAAGGACAAAAGTGCAGGTGGTCAGTGAAGTGGCCTGTCCAGACAGCCTTGGAATAAAGCATCAGGCCAGTGGCTATTGCTGAGTGTTGACAAATGGCCTGCTGGGCCACAGAAGAGCTCACTGAAAGGTGAAACAGAGAATGGGAAGGATTTATCAAAGGAAATAATTCTGATGTGAAACTGATGACGACATAAAACTGAAAGGGCAAAAGCTCGAATGGTTTACGATATTCTTCAGGATCCAGAGGTGAAAATAAATCCATGTATTTCCCCATAGCTTATTACATAGCCAGTTAAAAGTAATGCAAAGGTCAGACATTGGTTTTTAAATTTCTGCCACAGCTCAGGCAAGACATGCTCAGAGCTCTGCAAAGAGCTAATTTTTTGAGAATGTGATGTGAAGTGATTTTAGTGAAACCTGGTGAGATTCTCCAGCAGATGAAATATGGTTGCCATATATCATTTCCTGAGGGGAAAAATACCTACCAGCCAATCATGCTTCTGATACCACAGGCCAAAATTTTGTAGACACGTCCATTTTTAGTGTTTTTCATGTGCAATTAATTTGTGAAAGCTTTCTGGACACTTAATCTGATTTGTTGACCCAGTCACGCACTCATGTAAATGGAAGTATGAACACCAACAGGTAGTCAGCCATCCCACTAAAAACCACAAAACTGAAGTTAAATTTTCAGGTCTCTGGGGAAACACCATCTTTCTTTCCTTTGTACAGAATGAACAAAATAAACAGGTAGTTATATTTGACTCCCAAGGTTTCCAGACAGACTTTCAAGGCAAATAATTACTGTTTTTAATAACCATGTTGTTTCTGTTGCTGCTGCTGTTGATAGCAGTTTTATTGCTTTTTTAATTTCAAGATTCATGCCTTTCTGTGAAATCTAATGATTCTCCAAGTCCCTCTACTGCTACAATATTTACTTAAGACTGATACACCTCTTGCTGTAGTGTCTGTACTCAATTACTGTAAGTTGATTTCATAACTACATCTCAACCGAAGTTGTAATTACGCTGTCTTCCCTAATATGTCATAAAATCTTAAAACCAGAGAAAAAATAGTGCTGCAGGACACCTTGAGGTGTCAGGTTGACTGTTTCCCCTCTGCAAGGCAGGACCAATTAGACAAATCTTATTCCTATTTGGCATTTGTTTAACCTGACCTTCAGATGGGTGTCAAAATAAGACCTCCAGCAACAAGCCTTTCCCCAGCACTCCCACAGCATGTAAAATAAAAAAGTGATGGCATTTGGATGATGAAGCCCAATATTCCCAGGCAAAACCACGGAGCCGATGCTGCCATGGAATGGCCGTGTCGTTCTGAAAAGCTCAGTCTGACTGGTGATTAATGTAGCAATTAATAAAAGTAAAAGCAGAAAATTGGTGGTTAAGATGGATTAGATTGCAAGGAAGCAACTGTGGTTATCATTTCTGTCGTGAGGTGGGGAGGCAGAGCTCGTGATGGAGGGGGCAGCAGAGGAGGGGGATGGAGCTGGGGCAGGAGCCCCAGGAGGGGCTGGGGGAGCTGGGAAAGGGGCTCAGCCNGAAGGAAGGAAGGAAGGAAAGAAGGGAAGGAAGGGAAGGAAGGAAGGAAGGAAGGAAATCAGTTGGACATGTAGAAGGAAGAGCCTGTGTCCATAAAGCTCCCTCCTACACGTGCAGGGCACCCAGGAGATATTCCCTGCCAAGGCCATCAGCAGCCTCCCATGATGACTCCCAGTAAAAGGCAAGGACCTGTTCAGGGGAAGAAAAGTGTTATTATCACTTTCATGGACTTGTCACTGACACCTGGGGACCTTGCAGGGATCAGGGACCCCAGTGTTGCCACTGGTTTAAGTGAGATCACACTTGTCTCTAGCAAAGGGTGTGCTGGGGGAGATCTCCATGTCCAAATGCAAACATTCCTCTGAAATGCACTGGTGTTTGTAGCTGGAAGGACCAGGAACATCCAAACTGTGAAACTTTAGGTTTGCACAGGAAAACTGCAAGCTCTGCTGAGCTCCTGGATCTATGATTGATCTTAACTGCTTTTTACCAATGCAGTTTTCTATTCAGAGCCTCCACAGCAGGATTTCCCTGGCCAAGGAGGGGTTGAGCACAGCTGGTCCCCAACCACAACCACTCAGTCCCCTGCTCCTGAGTGCCAGGCTTTGACACCTTTTTTTGTGCTCTGTCATGAAGACAATAGAGAGAAGCACAAAAGGAGAGAAGAACAGGAACTTGGACACCATCTGAGGACTTCTCTGCCTCCAGGGATCTACTTAAGCCTGGATTACAGCCCTGAACTATCATCTCATCGAAGGGGAAAACCCTCATTTTGTTTTGTGCTTGCTCAGTATCTACAACTGCTGGTGCCTTGGGGCTTGACTTGATTTTTGACCTCTATTATTACAAGTGATAAATACATTAATGAGAATATCTTCACTCAAGAACTTGGAATAGATTCACTGACCCCTTTTCAGTGGGAAAGTCCTGCTGTCCTGTTATCATATGAACACTGGGGCAAGCTGGGATGATCCTGCACATCACACAGCATGGCAGTGAAAAATAGGGAATCTGTTTCCTCAAGCTCCCTGATCCAGAGTCTCCAACACACTTATAAAGTCAATGTGAAAACTTCCTTCTCCTTCAGGTGCTTGAAAACACGGTGTCCCTAACACGGAGGTACCTTTGTTAGGGCATTTCTGGGTGGAATCTGAGTTTTTATGGGAGTACACTGCATTTCTGTGTGTGGGAGGGCAGGGTGAAAAAGAACCAGTCCAAGCACAAATATTTGTTAAGAATGAGATGGTGGAGGAAGAGATTGTGTCCACAGGTCTCAAAGAAGGTTGTCTCTCTTACTTCTCTTCTGGAAATGGAGTTACTATTTGAGGTTGGTGCTGGGGGCCCTTTTCTTTACTGTTTTTTTTCCTTTTTTTTTTTTAATTTAATTCCTTTAATAAGCAGCAGCTTTTCTGTTTCCTTTTAAAGATGTTCAGCTGTGGCATCAATGTGCCTGGATGTTTCTCTGTGTGTGAGTGTCTCCAGTCAGTTGTGAAACACAAACCAGAATATCAAGTCTTTGCATTGCCTTAGATCATGTTTTTTTATCTGATATTGAATTAAGTAAAAGGGCTTAATGTTCAAAGTGGTGTTTGGGGAGTTACTTGCACAAATTCTGTTATTGCTGTTAATGGGATTTGTGCAGATTGCTTTGAAGAGGAGTCTCTTCATGTGGAATAGGAAAAGTCATTCGAAATTATAACTTATTTTAGACAAATCTATCTTTAATTTTTTTTTACTGATAGAACATTAGAGATGTTAAACAAAAGAGCATTAGATGAATTTTTTATCAGTTTTATTGACAGGCATGTGAGGACAGGTTTGGTTCAGATAATTGAGTGGATATTTGGGTAATTTTTAGAAGTAGACAGAAAGGGACTTTAGATTTTGGAATAATGATAAAATGTGGTGGCATTTCAGAAAAACTACAAAGCTGGAAAGAAATGGTCATAAGATATTTCCTAGACACCACTTTACAATGCAAACTAAATACTGAAGGAAATCTTAATTTAGAGTGGACATAGCCTGCAGCTCAGTAGTGCTTCTTTTAGATATTTCACTAAGTGATGACACCAGTGGAAGGTGTCCCTGCCCAGGGCAGGGGGGTTGGAACAGGATGATTTTAAGGTCCCTTCCAACCCAAACCATTCTGTGATTCTGTGACCACTCTGGTTTTAAGATGTGTCCAGGAGCAGAAAAGAGCAGGCAAGCCTGGCTGATGGGACTGTAGAGAAAAAGGTTTGAGGATTGTGCATTTTCTGGAGAAATCTCACCCCTTCTGATTCCAGAGAGGAGTCAGATCAGGTTTGTCTTACAGCAGCTGAGATCAGAGACATCTGGGCTGATCAGCTTGGGGGCTGAGGGTCACAGCCACTAATGCAGAGCAGGACAGCAATATTGTAAACATTATTTAATTTTCAGGTGCCTGGGCAGAGAGTTTCTCACCTGACTCCAGCCAAGGCTGGAGATTGTGATACTCCAGGGCATCCAAGACATGAATGGGATGGCAAAACCAAGGAAAAGTCACACCCTCTTGGAGCATCAGCAGAAGTGGCATTTTGAGGTCTCTCAGGTAGTGGTAAACACCTGTGTTGAGTCAACTCATCCACATCCCACCTGGATTTCTGCCTGTGCAGCTGTACCAGGTGCATTCATAGACACTGAAATGCTTCCAGACATGGAGACTTCCATTATCCTTTCAGGGAGAACCAAGATCCACTCTCCTCTTGTTGTTTCTGTCTCTGAAGGGATGTGTGGGGTTACAGCCACCCTGGTCCAGGCAGCTCCTCTAAGATGGATGAGCAGTTTAATGCTGCTTTTCTCACTGCTGAGCTTGCAGTGAAGATTTGTGGGCTGCTTCCTCCACAGATCCTTGCAACCCCTATCTTTTATCCTCTGATCTGGATAACAAAGCTGACAGAAGTTGTATAAATTACAGTCTTTGGAGTATTAATGGCCTGTTTCTAAGTGATTAATTACAGGGGATCTCTTGCATTCACAGATCAGTATTAGTGAGTCACGCAGTGTTATTCCACAATATCTTTTCCTCAGTCAGCCTGTCCTGGATGGAAACAGGTTGGTAGCTTCTGAGCAGGGAGGTGTGAAGAAGTTACAGGAGGAGAAAGAGTTAGTATGGACTTTTGTGTTTTTTCTAGTTGTCATAACTACCTAAATGCAGGTTTGGGGCTCAAAGTCAACAAGGAGGGCTTTAATGCTCTTAACCCACAAAGCCAAGGTTACTCTGCAGCTTTAGAGGGAGCAGTTCCTGCTTCACTGGGTGGTCCCATCCCCTCCCTGTGTTCCTCCTCCTTCATGCCTCATGCTCACATCAGTATTTTGACAGTTGCAAAATTCACCTTGGGAGGGAAAGGAGGAAAGCATCATCTTTTTCAGTTGCTCATGGATTTACACTGGAATCAGGAGCAGGGATTGCCACAGTCTAAGGACAAGGGCACACACTTCTTCATGCTGCATGCAGAACAGGAGAGCTGTGTCTCACACAGCTCAGTTATCCACACTTTTCAGTTAGGTGAAAACCTGGCCTACTATATTTCTGTTAAATTAAAAAATAAAAAACAACCAACAAAACAACAACAACAAAAACCTTTATGATTTTGAAATGAGATTTCCCTCTTCCCCTCCCAAAATCCTGAAAAGGGAGTAGTCAGGTGCATTTTCATGCACTTCTGACAAACTGTCCCTAAGAGAACAACTATTTACAACAAGCCAAAACAGGTACTTTCCTAAATAAAATGATTCCCAAGGTAGAGAGGGATACGAACAAGGACAGCATAAGAGACTTTAATTGTCTCCCTTTTCTAGCAGGAAGCCAGCAGAAGGAATAATTGTTAATTGCTGTTAATTGCTAATTGCTGCCTCCTCCATCTGCAAAGTTTCCATTAGGAACTCATGAAACCTTGAAAGAGCTTGGATGGGTGTATTGTTCTCTGGCTCTACAACTTTTTCCCTCTACAGCAGGAACAGGGGGAGTTTTCCACTGAGCTTTGTTTAGAAGGATGCTCACAGAGCTTCTGACCCTGCTGTGTGTTTCCAGCCGTGCCAGAGGGACACATCACTGGGAAGAGCTTCATTTCTTCCACAGTGTGGTGAGTATTTTGCTATTATTTTCATAGAATCACAGAGTGATTTGGATTGGAAGGGACCTTAAAGATCCCCTTGTTCCAACCCCCTGCCCACCTTCCACTGTCCCAGGTTGTTCCAAGGACCATCCAACCTGGCCTTGGACACTTCCAGGAATGGGGCAGAACCCACCAAAAGAGCTCTTCAGGAGACCCATTTCTGCTGTTCTGCCTCCCAACAGCAGGTTCTTGTGCAAGTAAATTCAAGGGCAATTCATCTGGAGCAAGTATTGACACTGAGGCTTAAAAAAATGAACTGAAAAATTCACTTTTCATTCCTACTAATCATTATTATGAAAAAAGTGTCTGTCTCTTAACAGGCTTTGCATCTCCCCTTATCAAGCCTTTTACCTCACCCAGCCTTATTATTTCATTCATATTTTAGTCAAATCTGGAGGCACTGGGCTGTACACGGGACAGGAAGATGGCAAATCAGTACCAGGAGCTGCACTTGAGGAGCTGCCTCACCTCCTGCCTGCCACTGCATCTATTTCACGTATTTTTTCCATTTCCCTGTCTGTAAAATGTACAAAGTGTTGCTTACTGCACTTCAAGAATCTTGTGAGTTCCTTAGCTGTGGATAACTAAATATTATGACATATAAAAGCACAGGGTATAGATATATCGTAGACTTCACACTTGTATTTCACACTCTCTATTAATGTGGCACTCCACAGTGACATGATATTTACCAAAAACTTCCTGGAAGCAGATTCAAAATTTTATTTTTTTTTTTTTCAAGGCTAAAAACTGTTAAGCTCAGTGTTTATCTGCAATGGCAAGGCAAGGTGCTCAATGAATGGTAATGAAAGGTTTCTAGTCCTAAAAATAGGCTTTCCTATGCTGAGAAAATAAAAAGAAAGAAAATACCCTGTGAGATTTTTCTGGCATTAAGGCAGTCAAATTGTCTTTTTAAATAGTGTGAAAATTGACAGATTATAAAAAATAGAGAGAACAATCACCGGAGAGTGTACGATAATCTGGCAATATGGAAATTACAAATTTTAATATTTCCCCAGAGCCAATGAAATATGCAGAGGAACAACTGCATAATGCAGCAAGCTCAGTGTAACCCCAAGGTAGCTTGAGTTAGCAAGATATTCTATCCCAGTTAATTTTTTTTCCTTGGTTAATAACAAATCCGCCAAATTACTTCAGTGGTGAAGGACAGAAAAATCCTCTCTGAAGTTCAATTGTTGCACAAAGCTGCTCCATTAAATATGGTTCTAATTAAATCCGGATCTAATGGTGCTCTGGTAGTTCCTGATCTTGCTGAATTCTTTACTGCAACATGAGAAGTCAGTTGTTCTAAATTGGTGCAGCTGCCATCAGCATTCAGTTGCCATAATGGATTTTCTTGGTGATCCATCAAACCCAGGTTTTCCTCCAGCAGAAACCAGCAAGCCATCCAGAACTGTGGGGAGGTTTGTTCTCCAGCTTGCAACTGGTTTCCTTCTTAAATCAAAATGATTTCCTGCAAATTTGGAAGGAATCTGGATGGGTGTCACATCCAGGATTCCTTCCTCTTTGGTAATGAAACTGCTGAGTAATTCCTTCTTTAATGGCGATCAATTCCTTCTTTAAAAGAGAACAAAATATTTTAACAAACATCAGTCACCAAATGACAAGGGTGGTATGTTCCTGCAGACAAACAGCAGCATCAAACTCACCAAGCAGAGTCTGCAGAATGTGAGTTTTGCTTAAGAGTTTCTTTTTCCGAGGGCTTTTGTTTGGTTTCAGTGCCTGAGCTACATTTGGAATAATGGATTGCAGCAATTTCAGCATACAGCAGAAAATTCAGCTCGAGCTCACTCAGGCTCCTGATTTAGAAGAGCTCTTCAATATGTGCTTCATTTAAGCATATACTTGAGGGTCTGAAGGGCTGAACAACACACTTGTGCCCCTCTAATTAGAGATTACTCAAATCATGCTGCAGCACAGACCAGCAACTAAAGATGACTCAACCCATCTTCCCCTAAAGCAGAGCCAAAAGCAGCTCCAAAGCATGGAAAACCTACTTCTGACAAAAAAATACAAGGATATGCCTATAGTTAGAGTTACACAGGCAAATTGTGGGCTAAACTAAACAGGGGGGTACTGGTAGGACTCTCCAGAGAGTCCTGAACGTAGAAATTGGATAAAACATTGAAATCAGACTGTTTTTATCCAATCCCTCTCTGGTTTTCATGGGAGGCAGTCACTCTGTGAAGTGATGCTTGCTTTGCCTGGAGAGATGTTGACAGTTCATGGTTGAACCACCTCAGGTCCAGACTTACTAAACTTAGGCCACAATGCAATAAACTTTACATTGTGCTAGACCTGGACAAGTGGGTTTTTTTGAAGGCAGGATTTTGCACCAGTCAGATTTCTGTTTCCAGTAGTTCTGACTGTAATTCTCCCAAATACAGGTGCTTCAGACAGGGAATCCTCCTCACACATCTTCCTTTTTAACAGCTAAACCAACCTGCCTTGCAGGGGCTTGGGCTTAGAAGATTTCCATAATGGTTTTGATACAAGTTTATCATCTCCCTTCCCTCTCTTTACAAACTACAGGTGGTTTATTTTTTTGTTAAATGTGATGGTTGCCCCTGGATCAACAAGCCAGAACAAATATAATCCTCCAGCAGCAAGAGGAGCAGCCCTTTTTCAGTGGGAGCAATCAATCCCCTCCAGCAACACGTGCCTAATGGATCTGTCTCTTTCATTAGCTCTGGGCTCCTAATAACCCCTGTCTTTGCCAAATGAGGGATGTGTTCTGTCGGCCTCCTCTCCCGTCTTCTCCTCCCTTCCCTGCCTTGTCAGCAGCATGCTAATTTATGTAATCAATTCATAGTGCTGCTTAATGAATAGCTTTGAAGTCGTTGGATTCATCTGCTGGTAGAGGGGCTGATTGGTCAGCCTCTGAATCATTCCCATTTTCTGAGGCTAGAAAGTGTCAGCCAATATAATTGCTTTAGAAACACCCTTGGGAGACACTTGGGAAGTAGCTGTACAATCCCTCTTTATATTTAAGTGGAAGACAAAGTGGAACAATAATAATACTTAGCATTTTTACCACACTTCATATCATTAAAACGCTTCCCCAAACATTAACTAATTCTTGCAGTGTGCCCAAAAGGTGAATCATTGCTTCACTTACACAGAAGGAAGTCAGCAGTAAAGACAGTAGATCTCAAGCCTCTTGGATGCTGCTGCAGCTGCTGGGTACTTTTGTGCTCAGGAAGGTGTAAACCCAGACTCACAATATTGCTATGGAAATCCCAGGGGGAATGTGAGCTCCAGGATTACAAACCATGCAAAACCAGAAATCTCCACTGGCTTGTCAAAGGCACAGGGTGGGATTCTTGGGGTGGTCCTGTGCAGGGCCAGGAGCTGGACTTGATGATCCTCGTGGGTCCTTTCCAACTCAGGATATTCTGTGGTTTCTCTGAAATACTGGGAACACTTTGAAAGCTGTTCTGCTGCTCCTCTCAGGAGCGTGGCCCTGGTGGAGGCACACGGGCAGCCACTCCCAGTTACTGTGCTTTGGGGCACCGAGAGTCTTGATTTGGATTGGCAGCTCAGTGCATGCCAGCCAAGAACTCTTCTGTCTTCACATCCACGCCCTGACCTCCTGATGGAGAAAACTTGTTGAATTCTCACCCCAAAACTGTGGATGTGCTCGGAGGGGACCCTGTGTGGATGAAAACTGCTGCCTGGTTCAGACACCCAGGTGTGTCTCAGCCAGCCCCACCTGCAAAGATGCAGGCTAGGACAACAACAAAACACACTGATTTAGCTCAGAAATGGGAAGCAGAAGGTGAGATTTCCTTTCAGCTCGGCTGTCTGCTACCAGCAGAGCTGAGTACTTCTCTAATGACTTGAAAACTTTCAAGCACAGACGGTTTCTCAGTGCTTTGTAATGTTTATTCAGACTCCACAGTGGACTGTGATGCAGGGTGCCCTCTGGCCACACCAGCTCAGTAATGACTCTGGCATTTCTGACAGAGACTGATAGCAGAAATTGTTATCAACGTTTTTAGCAAAATACTGCAAGCTAGAAATTGGATTTCCCCCCTTTCTGCATCCTCCTTCACTCGTTAATGAGCTACTTCTTCAAGGTGCCAATGGTAAAGCTGTAAAGTGAGATGGGCAATTTATTTTCTGGGCTTGAGACCCTTAGACACAGAAACATGCATTTATTTTAATTCATCATTCACATAAAATTACATCATGCTTTACAGGTGTAGCAGGAAGACAAGTTTCCTTATCCCAGGGACTTATAAGGAGATATTGATGAGATGCCAGAGCAAAATGAACATGAAGAAATCTCTCACTCCAAGTGTAGGTAAGGGCACTGAGAGCATTACCACTGGGACTTTGGGAATTTGGGAGTGGACAGGGCATTTCTTTCTTGATAGGGATAGTTGGACTTTTTAAAATCACTGGAGAGGTGCAGCATTTCCAATAGAATGATTTTTCCTGCACTAGTTCAGATGTTTAAAATCAGTGAGATCAATATTGCTCCGTTTCCAATTCCCTATTTCCCCTGGTAGCCAACAACACTTCTGTAACTACTTCCAGTGTAGATGTTTCCACCTACAGTCACAGACATTTCTGGACTGATGTTGCCTGTGTAGTAAAAATGCTTTCCTTCATATTCTCTTCCCTTTCCAGAGCACCTTAATTTTTTGAGGTTGTTTTTCAGGCTGTAGAGATGTATAAGTTATCTCATATTAGATGGATGAGTTTTGCTCTTTGTGGAAACTCAGGCATGCATCATCAACGAGAAGCTATTTTATAAGCATATTAATATTTTTATTAAGGTAGGAATATATTAATATTTCTGGGGATATGAACATATCTATTAATATTTTCAGGAAAATACTGAAGGGAAGTCAAAGACCACTCATCCTGTCATGGTCTCCAGCCCACGCCACCACAGGTGGCACCTGTTAACACCTTGCCTTCCCCTCTGCATTGTTCATCCAGCCTCAGTTTTAATCTCCAGAGAAGTTTAAACAAGAAAACCACCACCAGCAACCGAAAGGCTTTGCCTTCACCATGGAAGCAGTTTGATTTCTTGATGGAATTCCAAAGCAATCCCTTCACCTGCAGTATCTCATATAATTACTGACAGCATTGAGAGGAAAAACCTTGTCCTTGCTGCTCAGGAATGTCCATGGGACACTAATGCACTGTTATTATTTTGCAAGAACTCCTTTCATTCATGATATATTTGATTTGATTTATGAAGGAGACAGCAAAGCAAAAGCCTTCTTCCCATGCAGGCATCAGGTCTGAGCAGAGACAAGAGGTGAGCGGTGCTTGGTGACAGGTTATTGCCAAGGTTGAGATATGGAGCCTTTTTGTTTTATTTTCCATCTAAATTAGTTACTGCACAGAGATTTCCCTGGTGGGAAATGCGTTTCAATATTTATTTCCTACCTGACACTTTATTATTCTTTTATTGAGTGGAATGTGTTCTTGCTCTTTCAGAGCAGGTTTTCATGCAGAACTCGCTGTAACACTGCTTTGGTTTATAAACTCACACCAGGAGCCTGATCCTGTTGGCTGTGCAAAATGAAAATCTGTCTGGGGGCTGAGCCCTTCTCCACCCTCAAAATTGAAGATAATGCACACATCCAGTTCAACGTGACTCAAGATGGAAATAATAAACTTTTTTTCATATTAATTAAAAAAAAAAGCTGTTTGGGGGCACCTAACAGAACATTCCTATGAATGCTTCATTCAAAGTGTTTTATTGATAATTTGGTAATTTGTGACAATAGGAGAGTAGACTAAAGTGGTTTTTTTACACTGGGGAAGGGAGAAGCTCAGGTTTTGGAGACTCCAAAGTCTCAAGTGTTTCTACTCCTCACTACCTCTCTCTGCCCAGGAGGATGTAAATTATAGAATCATTAGGTTTGGAAAAGACCTCTAAGGACATTGAGTCCAACCATTAACCCAGCACCATAAATGATTGGTGATGTTCTACGTCTGCATCTTGGGGTTGGACCAGCTGGCCTTTAAAGGTCCCTTCCAACCCAAACAATTCTATAATTCTATGGTCTGATTCTCTCTGCTTTGTACAATGTGTTCAAACATGCACTGCAGAGAGGCTGGAGATGGGGCCTAGAGGGCACAGACTCATGAGCACAAGGGACACTCCCATCTCCAGTAGTTCCCTCTCACAGGTTCTTCTACTCTCAGGTATGGGCATATAAATATTGCACAAAAAGCACAAGACCTGCTTTTCATGGTGGTCCAGGGCTCCCCCCAAAAAACCAAAAAATCCCCAATTTAGCAACCTATATAATTTTTATGTTTGCTTCCCTTGAACAAATTACAAGATGCATTATATGGCTCCAAGAAGAGAGAGCAACACTCCCTCCTCTGTTACACCTCAGACTTTCCATTAAAAAGGATGAATGTGATTACAAATTCCTGCAGGTCAAGGAAATTGAATCCCAGTCTTCCTCCTTCACAGCTGGATTACAAAAAAAATCCACCTTAAGTGATTTAAATATCTTAAGTGATATAAATATCACATGGTAAGCCAAAAACACTGCACTTTCTTAATGCTCTGACTTCAGCAGAATATCAGTAATTCAGCTGCCTCTGGAGCCCCCTTTATCAAAATATGTGGTGAACACATTAAACTCACCCCTCAAATATGATGGAGAATGAGCAAATCTTATGGTGTTTTTCCTCAAAATGCATCAAAGTGGTAACCAAAACTGAGTTGCAAATAGATTTTATGTATTTATAAGGCACACTGGAAAAGATTTAGCAAAAGAATATTTATAATAGAGCTTTTTCACAAAATAACTCTATGCAGGACAATATAATATTACAGAGCATATCAGACCTTTACATTAAGAATGTAATCTATTTTTATAATGGAACTATAAGAGTTTCTGCTGATGTTTTGAAGACTGAAATGTGTTTTCCTCCTCCCTGAGCTGATTATTTTTTCTCAATTTGGCATCTTATTTGTATCGTTTCTTCTTATACAATTTCATTGTGACATCTGGCTGTAAAATAAAAAATGTAGCCTACAGGAAAACTTAGAATTGTGCTCCCCACAGTGCATCAGTCAGACAATAAAATAGCCATCACTAGAAAAGTGTGTTTACAAAATCTACTCTTTGTAAATAGAAAGGTTTTTTTCTGGCTTTATATCAGAATGAATGCATAGGGATGACATTTCAGGTGGGGTAAGAGGGGTTCAGGATGGCTCTACCAATTTTTCCTTTCTACCACTTCTGAGATGATTTAAAAATGGACTTCTGTCAGGTGAGTGTGGGGTTGGGTTTATTTGGTTGGTTGTTTTCTGTCCCTGTGTGTGAGGATTGTTTCCCATTGTGTTCATCCCACAGTTTCTTCTCATCCTGTGACCACCTCCCCTGACCCATCTCATGGTTTTTCTCAGTGATGTGTGTCCAGATTTAAGCAAAGTAATGATAATTTGGGCTTCAATATCCTCCTTTGAAAACAATGAATAATACAGTGGGAGAGTTAGTACTGGATTAGAAGCAGCTCCAAGATTGTTATCGCAGCGTTAATACATTTATCTACTGCAGGCTTAGGAAAAGAAGCAAAGCAGCACAATTACCTTCTTACAAATTGATTACACCCATGCAAACACTGCAGAGGAAAATGCAGGCAGATCAAAGCATGATTTTGGCAGCTGACTCACTAAACAAGTTATTTGAGAAACTCCTTAGGAGGCAAAAGAAGGAAAGTCTTGGCTGGAGGCCCCATTGCATGAGGAAGGGATTGGTTTGAGAAAAGGTTGTTTGGAGCTGGTAACTCTGCTCTGTTCACCTGATTGTGCTGGAAAAGGATTGTACTGAAAGGATTGTTCTGCAGTACTGCCATGCACTGAAACAGAACATGAATGTGCAGGTGAAATGGCACCACCTCTGAGCCTGCCCTTAGAGATCATGGAAGGAAACAAATACTGCTCAGGCATGAACTGGTTTTTGGATGGTCAGTTTAGGAGGAAATGGAGTGTGCACAAAACCTCTGTGCCTCCACTCAGAAAAGAGGATAGATGACCAGTCCAGGTGAAGAAACCTCCATTATGGTTCTCCCAGTGGAAATGAATCCAGACAGGATTTCAGGAATGGCTGGAACTTGTCATTTCCAAGGAGAAATTATAAGACAAAACCCCAAGCTTGTGGTTTAACTCCCGTGCTCTTCTAGTAAAAGTAGAATCATAGGTTTCACAGGATGGCTTGGGTTGGAAG
>VZTR01008866.1:150831-164734 GCA_013400775.1 Chaetops frenatus
TCTCCTCTCCCCCAAAAAGGGAAGCCCTACTGCTTTATTTCCTCCAGACATAACTAGGAAAAAAGCAATTTTCCCAATTTTAGCTATAATCTTGCCTGTTTCACCTCAAACAAGGAAATTCTTCTGCCCTCATGCACCCTCATTTTGTCTTCTGCATGGCTTCCATGACAGCTACTGCTGAGGGACCTCTCCTCTCACACATGAGCATCCTTTTGTCATAACTCATCTACACCTCTCAGTCAAGGTCAAAATCATCTCAGACATCCACAATCCAGCCTGGAAACATCTCCTTGGCTCCAGGCTTCCTGGCTGCATGGAGCCTGGAAAGAAGCAGAGTGACTGAAGAGCATCCAGAAATGTGCACATTTTCCCATATGAGGCATCTCTGGGAAGCTGTCAGAGTGAGCATCCTTTTGGGAGCTCAGGATTCATCCCAGTGAACCCTGCAGCAATGACTGCAGGCAGAGTTGCTTATCCTGGGCTCCCTGTCAGGGAGGAGCCGGCCACTTCTAAGCCTTCCCAGGGAACCCAAAATGGAACTAAGGCAAGCCAGCCTGCAGTCAATAGATGGGAAATTTGCTCCTCAGGGTTTTCATCTCCAGTGCAAAACATCTACAGGGTCTGGCACTCAAAAAAGGGCTTGAAACCCCTACTGTGAAATCACCAGAGAGAAACACCATCCCCTGGGCTTGGTTTGGATTTCAGGGAATTATGTTGTGCTCCTCAGAGGGTCCCCTGTCCTCTGGTGATTCTAGGGGAGCAGGTGGTGACTCAGTTTTTAATGTAACAACTCAGTTAATTGTCCAACTAATCCAGCTTGCATGTATCTGGGCCCTCACAAAGGCTCAGCTCACTTTTTAAATCAATATTTGCCAGGGAGGATGGCAGCAAAAGTGCTCTGCCCTGCCTGTCTGACATGATCTTGGCAATTCCCAGGGGTATATTGCAGTACCTTAGAATTTGGAGAGAGCTTTTTTCTGGTAAATCTCAAAGTGTTGAAATGATAACAGAGTTGTTTCTTTCTATCTTGCTTGTGTTCCTTCTTATTACATGAGAAAGCTGAAGAGTGGGGACCTAGAGCATCTTGCTGTAAATATAGAGAAATAAAACCTTCTGTTTCATTATTTTTAAAACATGTAATTTTTAAGCCCAAATTTCAGGAAGCTGACTGAGGCTTTTATGTTTTTAGTCTTGTTGGTGCTATCAGTCATGGAAACTGCCTCTGAGATAATCTCAGGAAAGGGGTCTGAAACTCAAATGCAAGCTCATGTTATCTTTAACCTGGTTTATGGCCTGTTGCATGGAAAATATACTGCATTGTTAGGTGGTCAAGAAGTAGGCAAATAGGATCATATCTTTTTCATTCTGTGAGCGATCACTGAGCAGTAAAACGCTGCAGACCCAGGTTTGTAAAACACATGATGAAGAGTTCTGCCATGGGCTGCCCATTTTCACCCAGGAATGCACAGTGACTGCTCTTGAAGTCTGTTACGACACCTGAAAAGCCTTCACTGAGAAAAGCTGAAATGGGTCATAAACAAAACAAATCCTGCTTTTCTCCAGGTGTGTTTAAGTGCTTGGGGGCTGTCAGGGCAAGATGTACATCCACAGAATCATAGAATCCAGAATGGTTTGGGTTGGAAGGAACTTCAGGATCATCTTGTTCCAACCCCCCTGCCACAGACACCTCCCACTGTCCCAGGTTGCTCCAAGCCCCATCCAGCCTGGCCTTGGGCACTCCCAGGGATGGGGCAGCCACAGCTTCTCTGGGCAGCCTGTGCCAGGGCCTCCCCATCCTCACAGGGAAGAATTTCTTCCTATTATCTGCTCTCACCCCTCCCTCTGTCAGTTTAAAGCACTTCCCCCTTGTTCCATAACTACATTCCTTCGTCCAAAGTCCTTCTCCAGATCTCCTGGAGCTCCTTTGGGTGTTGGAAACTACTTGAAGATCTCCCTGGAGCCTTCTCTTTTGCAGGCTGGACAGCCCCAGCTCTCCCAGCCTGGCTCCAGAGCAGAGGGGTTCCAGCCCTTGGAGCATCCTCTTGGCTTCCCCTGGACTGGCTCCTTTGTTGGGCTCCACGCCTGGGCCAGCTCTGCAGGTGGGGTCTCACCTGAATGGGGCAGAGGGACAGAATCCCCTCCCTCAACCTGCAGGTCACAGAGTCACAGAATATCCTGAGCTGGAAGGGACCCACAGGGATCATCAATTCCAGCTCCTGGCCTCATCCCCATCAGTATTTAACTGGAAGTTGTCACTGTCGAGTTCAACGACACGAAATAGACTCCACCATATTCATCAAGGCAAAAAGAGAGATTTTATTAAGGAATCACACTCCAATATATAACCCAGATCGTGGAGGACAAAACCTCATTGGGTAAAAGATATAAACAATTATCTTAACCAGTTAGAGTGACTCTCATGTACAGCCTTGCGGTGCAAGGTGCTGTCTCATTGTTTAACATTCTCTGTGCACGTTGATGTTCAGCTGGTCTTGAAAACAGAGAGTTGTTTCAGATTCACTGGGTGAGAACTTCTCACAAACACTGTTTCATGGTTTTCACAGATTTTCTCTGTTCCAAGCCTGTTTCTGCCACGACAGGAAGCGACTTCAGAGAGCAACTCCTGCTGTCCATTAACAGCCCCCTGACACCCTGGCAGTGCCTGTCTGGGTGTTTATCTGGCAGCAGGGCACAGTTACACCGTGACACGTTTACCTGCTCCAGATACCCCTAAAATGCCCGTTGGATCTGGAAGTATTTGAGAAGGGAAGAGTGCCCCACTCTCCCTTCTCTACTCAGAGGAAGTTTGTTCTCCTATTTAATGCAGCATGGACACTACCTCATTTAGCATGACAACTGTAACTGTGTGTGTGTTAGCTCAACCTAGTTTTGTCTCCAGTGTGAAATTATTCCTTTCCTGGTTGGAAATGAATGAAACAGACTAGAAAACATCTCATGCTGAAATCTGTATTTTACATACAGCATGCACTCAAGTTGCACAAGATGTTGCTTCCTCGGGCCATTTTTGTCTTCTGAGACTGTTCCAGCAATCCTCAAGTTTTCCCCGGTGGGTTGGGAGCAGCTGCATGTTCTCTAGGCATGAAAAACATCAGGAAGATCTCTGAAAGTCTCCTGCAATGACACACCTTGAGCTCCAAAGACTGCTGATACTTGAACAGTGCAGATAGAAAGCAGCTTCCACCACATGGCCTGGGGACTGTGGTCTGTTCCTTGGACAAATCCCAAACACTGTATAGATGAAGCCTATATAATCCTGGCAATCACTTATCTCCCTGAGGACAAAGACCCCATCTGCAAAATATATGGAATAAATGTACCAGCTTTGCAAAGCTTTAATTCAGCTCATGGCTGCAGCTCTTCTAATAATGACGTATGACAGCTCTGCAAAAGTGATTTTAGCTGCCAAGACAAGCACTGGAAAAGGAAGGCCAGATTATGTTTGAGTCTACAACTTGAATTAGCTCTCCTTGTCTTCATCTGTGCAGGTGGAGTGCATTTTGAGGCAAAGGGGATTTGTCTTGAGCACGAGATAGGGCTTAAGTATCTCCTGTAATGATGTGAATCCAGAAGATTAAGGAAGAAGAAAAAGTGCCTGGCTGCTAAAAAGAGAAAAGGGAGAAACAAGGACATACTGATAATTCAGTTTGACTTCAACTTCCTTTCCAGAGCAGAGCAAGCCAATATTTACACAACAGAGGTTGAACAAGCCGAGCATATATGTGCTCATGCTGTTTCCAACAGCAAGGTTGTATCAGCTGGGTAATATCCTGCAAGACAATGGAAGTCATTCTCCTGTCTGTCCCCAGTGGCATCTCATGTCTGGTTTTGATATCAGTCTTCAAGGAAAATAGTTGGGCCAATGGAAGTGTTCCCAGGGGCAGTAAAGATAACGATCCTCTCTGTGATGTGCATGGTCTGTAAGAACGAGAGAAAGAGCTGGAGTTGTTTAACCAGAGGAGAAAGACTTAAGGGCAAGCTTTATCAAGGCTCTTACAAAGGAGAAAATTAAATTTTACATGTGCCTGTGGGTGGCAGAACAAGAAATGATGGACCTAAATTTCATGACGAAATTAACAGGTGTCTTGATTCTCCCACCATTAGTTCAAGCACCAGGCAGGGGTTCCTCATCTTGCCTCCCATCCTGATTCTTTTTAACAGAGCTGCTGGAATATGGAAATTGATGGCTACCAGAAATGTCATTGCAACACCTCCAGCCACAGCCACAAAAGCCATCAATCTGCCTATGAGGACACCAAAGCATCTCCTTAGTGTGCTGCTGCCCTGCAAGTGGACTTGGTCCAGAGCTGACAAAACACATGGATATCAGATAATCAAACATCACCTGGCTGCCTCTCCTCCCTAAAGGTTTCTCCAAGCTTTCTTCAAGAGCATGTCTTTTTTTTCCTCCCTTTGAACCTCTCTTAGTTGAACCTGGAGTGCCCCCTCTCCCTCTGCTCTAAATTCCTCCAGTGCTCACCCTGCTGAAAGAATCTGACATCCAAACACCATGGCTGCCAACACCTCCAATTTTATTTCCCAGGAGAGTTTTGCTAAAGCTTGGAAAGCAATCTGGGATCCTTTGGCCTACCATATGCAAAGGAATATTAATTTCCCATTGCTCTCAGGGAGGCAAAAATACAGAAGAACATCAGATACACCTGGAGTTATATTTACAGTCCATTGAGGGGAAAGGGGCATCAAATCACAGAGATTTAGCTTCAGGAGGAGTTCTGCCTGTATCGGGGTTTGAGGCACTCTTTGATGTTAGTGAAATAAAAGAGAGACACATTTCCCTCAGAGAGTGAGAAAAAGATATCCAAAATCTTCAGCCTGGGGTTTTTTTGTATCACTGCTCCAGCTACTGTCTCCAGAACTCATTATAATAAGCAAATACTCATACATCATTGGTTTAATATGACAACTGTGATGCTTAATAAGGCTGGAAGAAACATCACTGTGACTCTATTTGAGCCTCCTAAACAATCAGTTATTGCTGAGAAGGTTACACCAATTTTTATAGCTCAGGAGCTGATTTGCAATTTGTATTCATCTTTCATTTTGACTAGACCAATTGTGTGTTCTATCTGCATTATCAGCTCCGTAAAAATTCATTCCTATCCATAAAAATAGAAGATTTCTAATAATGCCTCTCCTACTTTGTATGGGTGAATTTGGTTCTATTTAGAAAAGAAAAGCTGTTAATCTGGTAACTGGGTTGTCTTCCTGTCCAGTTTCACTGCAGCATCTAATCCATCTACTCTAAACCCATCCAGTCAGATTTAAACTGAATTGTTTTTATGATGAGATGGGAGAAATTTGTCTTTGCACAATGACAGTATGAATTCTGAGTAACTGTGAAATTATTGCCTATCAAATATCTCACTGTACAGAGTCACTGGGGCAGATGAGGCTCCTGACAGGTATGGCCCATGTGCTCTGAAAGGTGGTAAAGGACCAAAACAATTAATGTTTGCAGCTGATTGAGCAATGGGTGCTACTGAGGCTTCTGAGCTGAAGGCAGATGTTTAACCAAGGTCTGTCTCAAGAGAGCTGGAAATTCTCAGCAAAGGGGCAAAAATGACAATATAGATAATAAAAATTATAAAGAAGTTGTGAATAAGAGGAGTAACAAACATATTTAAGCAATGGCAATACCAGCCCTGGGAGTCTCAGACACCTGTGATTTCTACAAATTCCAGGTGAGTCTATGCCTAGAAATACTCTGTGAGAGCAGAGCCAGTGCTGGGTTGCCAAAGGAAGGACAAAACACTGACCTCTCATGACAAGACACAAATGCATGTCCAGAGCAATGGGTATCACTGGGGCCTAATCATTTCTCACCATTGATTATCTTGGATATTTGGGTGGCATTTGCTGAGCAAAGAGCTGTGGCACCATCAGCTCCTCCCAGATCCTGCTCAGATGATGTGCAGGTGGTTAAAAAGAAAATAGTTTGCAGCTTTTTCACTATTGGTGCAATGTGCAGTGTGTTGCTGGTCCTGGCTGACAGATCACAACAAACTCACTAAATATCCTTTTTAAACATTTTTTCTAAACCTGGTTGCTATTGTTGATTATTGTGATACAATAAATCCAGAGTCTGCAAGGCCTTTAATAGGGACAGGACCATATTTTAATTAAGAAGCTAGAAGGGTGTAAAACCAGACTGGCATGATAAAGAGGCAGAGAAACATCTGTCTGATCTCAGTGGGTGAAAAAGAAAAAAAGAATCTGTCTTTAGGCAAGTGCACTTTCAGGAGAATCCCAGGTAGGTTTCTCTGGCCCTGCATTCTTCAATGTTCCTGCAATTCCTGAAATCTGTGAAATCCACTGGGCTGTGTCCATTCTACCTGCAGTACATAAGCAACAAACTGAAGTTTTATTTGTGTTTTCCTCCCCAGGGACCTCGGCTCTGGCAGATCCCTAGAGGAACAATTTCAGGAGTTCCTTCCAGTTTTGCAGTGAGATACCACAGCAATTGTGAGGCCTAATTTGGGTGTTTGTTACCCAAAGGCAAGGAATTTAGGCACTAGTGGCTTGTAGAGGGCTGGAAACAAATGCCATCAGTCCAAAGGGAAGAAAGGGAATGGGGAATTGTAGAAGGAACAGCTCTGGATCTCTTGTTGACCTGGAAGATGACAGGTAAGATTTCAAGGATTGCCTTTACACTTGGCTCCTTCCTGTATGAGACTGGGAATTAAGCATTTATTTCTCACCACTTTAATCAATTTATATCCAGAATTCTTTGTTAATCATTACATTTGTGGGCTACAGCTTTGGCTGAGCCCTGCTCCTTACTTCTTTGTCCCCACCTGCCTCAACATCCTCCTCCCAGTCCATTCCCCAGTGTTCCCCAATAAAATAAGTCCCTTTGTCCCTGCTAGCATCCCACTTTGGCATGGTTGAACTTCCAAGAAGACAGTTCTCCAGCTGGGGAGGAAAAGTGGGATCTGTGTTAAGAGTGGGAACAAAGTCATAGGGAGCTCTTTCCTTAGAAGAGTCCTTGGCTCCTCTTGCTGGCCCTCCCAATGTGCAAACACAGAGGTTGGCCAAAGCTTCAAAAACACCTTTCCAGATTAATAAAGGCACCCTCAGACTCTGTAGCTTCTGCTGAGTTTTAACCTGCAAGATTCCCCAAACCACAACCGCTTCAGTCTGAGATACTGTGGCTTTACCTGCCCACATCTTAGTGAATCCTGAAGCCATCTCTGACTGCACCCTGCACTCCAAGTAAAGGAGTTTCTGGGGACCATTCAGTCCATTCCTTACAACCTGGATGAAGTGGGACACAAAATTCAAGTTTCCTATTAGCTGCTGCTGATTATACTGCATTCACCACAAGTTGTAAAATAGCTTTAAGTACTTGAAACAGCAAATGTAAGCACCTTAGCAAATGGGACACAGATAAGGTTCTTCATCTGTCAGCTCCCAGGCAAAGATCCTTAATATTCAGGTAAATAATATGAAAGAAATTGGAAGTATAGAAAAACTTATTATGGCTGTAAGGCATGTCAGGACATGATTATCCTGTTTCACACTGTCAGGAGAGTGTGAGATAGAGTAACTGACAACAAGCAAGACTTAATCAATCTGGAAAACCTGAAAGGAGACAATTTTAAATGGGAAATTTTCCAAACAATCCACTTTGCCAGTTTAATGAGAGCAATGGTCAAACAAATGGATTAGAACAGGATCAGCCAGTACAAAGGGCAGTACATAGATGCTCTCCAAAGCAGATTGGGCACAGGCCTTAACACATTTAATGTCCTGTTTGTATGGAACACTATGTTCCAGAGAGAGGAAAATTCACATTTTTGCTGCTTTTCACTTGTCCTTTATATTCTAAGCCAGTATATGTTAACACCTTGGCCTAAAGTTTACCAGCTTTCCTAAAGAATGGATGTTTATATCAAAAAGGCATCACCAAAACCATCCAGTTACAGCCGTTTCTCTAGAAGACGCTATGGGAATCAGTGGATTATAAATCTGAACAAATCTGCAAAGGTCTGGAATTTAGCTTTTCCATGACATGACTAAGAAGTTGTGGTTTACCACCTCTGGTTCCCCATACATTAAATTAGGATCACAAAACCTCTTTGAACAGTGCTAGGAAAATGATAGAAAGTATTATTATTATTATTATTGTTGTTGTTGTTGTTGTTATGAACAATGCAATAACCACGCAGTGCATGAAACCACAAACTGTGTATGGTGGGGACAGAATATTTTCCTGATGTTCCCAGTCCTATTAAACACAAAATGTGCAAACCTAGCAAGCTCCTCCATGGTGGATGACAACACGGACCAAATGGATAAAGCAAAACAGCTTCCATTCCTGTGAGCCATCACACCAGAACAAAAATAATGATAATGTCTGAAAAATTCTTTTGGCTGGGAACAGCTGAGATGTGTTTTCGTCCAGTTCCCATTTCAAAGATAGTGTCCATTTCTCTCTTCCACTCCTTTTCATAGTCCTATTCTTAGTTTAAAAAAGTATCTCAAGAAATGAACATGGGGAGGAGATGGAGGTGTGTCATGGGGACGGGGGGAATTTTTTGTCTCAGCCCCAGCTGGGTAAATGACATGAACACATCTGGAACAGCAGAGAGAAAAGCAGCCTTACCAGGGAGGCTTTGCTGGTTAAGAAACAGGAAGCAGCCCCTGAGAAGATGCATGGAGCAATAAGGGATGATTTACCTGCACAGCTTTTATTGTTTGAATGGGCACACTCCCCCCATCTATTCTCGTTTGCCCCGGTGCGCGGCAATCCTCCCCATCGGAGGATGACAGTGCTGCATTTGTTGGCATTCCTGCCAATATATCATGAGGAATAGCTGCTCCTGGGCCCGGATGGAGAAAAGCAATCCACTCCTCGTGCTGGGCCTGATAATGGGAGCTCTCCATCACGCTGCCAGCTCATGGAAAGGGGTACAGGGCTTGCAGAGCAGGAGCTCGTCAGGAGTGGTTTTGCGAACGTCACTGTAAGGCCCAAAGAAGGCAAACACTTCCCAAATAACTCTGTTCTCTTTGTGTGCTCCCATATTGTGGCACTTGCCATGAGCAGCCTTATTCTGAGGCAAAGAACCAGAGAAAAACACTCAGGATCCGCGATGGGCAGTGCTGTTGCCAGAACTTTGATAGGATGTGGGCGACGCAGAGCACGGGCATGGCTGGGGACGTGGCACTGCTTTCCTGAGATGGGTCTTCCATTGATGAGTCTGGCTTGGTACTTAGGGAGCCAGGGGCAGCTTCAGCTTACTCCTACTCAGGCAGGTGCTGGGGGAAAGAGGACCCAAATACGGCTGATGGCTTTAACGGGGAGAGCCTCAGATCGTTAATGGCTTTTAGGTGAAGGATGGTAGATTCAGATCAGATATTAGCAGGAAATTCTTCATTGACATGGGGGCTGGATGAAGCTGGGGGCAAGAGTGTCAGATAGGAGTATGAACTAATCTTAAACTGGAAAACACAAAAAACTTTCTATACATTTTCTTTGGAGTTTTGCATTACTTCAGGCTTGAACTTTTCCTAGGAACATAAGATTTAAGTCCCACAAAAAGCCTTTGAATCTCATTTGAAGTCCATTACAATGACTTTGGATTAGGATTTTCATGTTTTCTGTTACGTGATTTTGCCACCTTATTACAAATGAGTTCTGCAAGATGAGGTATTGCAGGCTATGATGGTGTGACTGATGGGTTTATTTTTTCAGTTTTTTATTACCTTGCCCTAAAGGTACGTTTATATACATTAAATTTTGAGGGAGTCCTAAGTTATACAAACATCTCAGTAATTTCATCTGTAATCAGAAAAATAAGTTATGTAAAGACAGGAAATAGCTGGAATGAGGAACATAATGGAACAGCCAACTGGCTGTTGGGCAAATTATGCCTTTCCCTGCAATCCAAGTCAAACACTCCTCACAGCTTTGGGGCTTAATTATTTAATTATTATTTTTAATTACTTAAATTACTATTTAAGAAGTTAAGTAACTTCTAGCTCATTACTGAACACGTGCAGAGGTTTGAAGCTGTTCAGCCCATTCCATTGCTCTCATAGTGGCCACATAACATGATCCACTTTGAAAATGCTGAGCCTCAGCTGCACAAGGATGCAGAGAGTCTGGGGAATTATCCTGAGGAGTATTCACATAAACATGATGAAGATTCCTATGGCAGCATCAATAACTGCTTCAGTACTTAAAATGTCCAGGAAAAAATACCCCATATTGGAAATCTACTCTAGAATTTTCTAGAAAGGAGAAAGGACTTCCCGGAGGCAAAGGGAAGGTGTGACTGATCTCCCTGGCACATTATGTCCTTCAAGATATATTCCCTTCTAAGAATTTTTTACTGACTTTGCTTTTTATAATTTATTGGTCAAATCTGTGAACAGTCAAATTAGGTCTTTGGAGGTTTGTTTTGTTCTGTCATGGTGATAACTTAGTCACATAATCTTGCCTAGGTTTTGATGAACCCCATTAATATCTTATTTAGCACAAGGCATTATAATCATCTGTGCAAGACAGCAGAATTATTTTCCATTTGAGGCTGTGTCTCTGGTTTCAGCAAAGCTTCAATTAGCTGCAGTTGCATTCTCTTTAGGAGGTCCACAAACTTTCCGAACATTCATCATGCTTTCCTTTCAAAGGACCAGCCTCTAAGATGGTTAAAGTGTATACCTTGCAAGGAGATGCCCTAAGGCTGCAGTCAAGACAAAGTTCTCTGTCCATCCTGTCCAAAAACCTGAACAGTTCAATTAAAAAGCTTAATTTGGTTCAGTCTTCTCAGACTGACAAAAAGGGATGATTCATCAACTGTTCATTTTTCTACCTAATTTGTTCCTTGTTATTTTTAATAAGCTTTTGAAAGCAAGCAAAAACATCAAGGGGAGATTAATTCCTGTGTAACAAAAACCATAACAAAACTCCAAGCACAAGAGCTGAAAGTTTACAGCTCTTCATAGCTAACAGAATAAACAGAATGAAGAAAGACTGAATCATCTTAAAAAGCAGAATTGGGGGTTTTTTTTGTTTCAGGAAAGCAACAGTTCACTTGAAATTGTTACAGCCAAAGCTCTGAAAGGATAAAATCACTTTTCCTCACCTCTGCTCAAGGCTGTACACTCATAAACCATTCCAGCCGNTAAAATCACTTTTCCTCCCCTCTGCTCAAGGCTGTGCACTCATAAACCATTCCAGCCGATGCTCGTGCTGTTCTGCACAGGTTTGTCCTTGCAACCTTTCTGCATGACAAGGCGACAGCTCCAGCTGCTGCACAAAATTGCTTAGAAAAAGTTGTCACATTTAGAAGCCTTTTCTGAACTCCTTGAAAAAACCTTCTCCTGTCTTCAGCAAAACCTCGATTTAGCTTGATATTCAAGAAAGCCTCCTGATTCCACCAAAAATCGATACGATTGTTTTCGTGGATCTCCATGTTTGGGAAGAAGTACCAGTGCTGGAAATCCTGAGGGAATGACAGTCTGGGGACACGTGAGGTTTTGTCTGGACTTTTTCCTTTATAAAATTAGAGGTATGTAGCCAGTAGAAAGGCTTCTGTGATACCTAAGATCATTTCTCTTTCCTTCCCTCTATCCTGCACCAGCTTTGGTGTTTCCAGCTCTCAGATATAGATTTTCAACCCCATACACTCTGATCAGTTTTTCAGTGCACATGAACAATTCAAGCTGTCTGAAAGACGAGGCATCCCTAATCAATAATTAATAGTTTTCTGAGTATCAAAATGGAGACATGGGAGTAGTTTTATATTGGATATTCAAAAGAAATTATTGACTGTGAGGGTGGTAAGACCCTGGTACAGGTTGCCCAGAGAAGCTGTGGCTGCCCCTGGATCCCTGAAAGTGCCCAAGGCCAGTTTGGATTGGACTTGGAGTAACCTGCGATAGTGGAAGGTGTCCCTGCCCATGGCAGAGGGTTGGAATGAGATGATTTTTAAGGCCCCTTCCAACCCAAACTAGTCCATGATTCTAGAAAATTACAGCTAACCTGGAAAGACCTGACTGACAAATTTGGGCCAGGTAATTCTTGCTAAAATGGCAATATTATTCTTGTAAGTAAACACAAGTGTACTTGTAGGCATGGAAAACTCCACAGAATGAAAGAACAAGAGGGGAAGTAGTGTTTGCTGACATTAAATACTGGGGGTTTTGTGTATTAACCCATTTAGTCTATCTGAAAGCAAAGTTAATGTTTGTAACATTATAATAATGTGTTGAGTGAATATGGGAATTTGAGACCACACTATAATTACGTCATACAAAAACCTAAAAAGAAAATATGCCACTCAATTGCTCAAGGCCACAGGCAGCATGAAGAGAAAAAGTAGCTTTGATAAGCCTATCCCAAATTTGGTGCAAATCACCATAGTTACTGTAGTTTCAGTGAAAATTCCCTTATTTTGCACCATGGGCAACATATTTCGAAGAGTAAACCCTAATACCCAAGGGTCAAGAAATCCAAGAAGAGTCTCCACACCATGGGAGGATCTGGACAACCAAGTGCATTAGTGAGGCCTGTGAGACTCCATGGCTCCCTCAGATCGTGCTCTGTAATAGCCAGGTACTTACAGATATTTGTGCAGCATCTTGTTCCTCTGCTTGCCAATGTGCAAGAAAAGCTGCTAGGAAAAGGGAATTTATTTGTGTTTATCTTTTCAGAGGGTGTCTTCTCTTGTCTGCCTCACTCCAGTTCTTTTCTTTCCAAGAAAAGAGTAATTTATAGGATCATAACACAGAAAATTGCTCACTGGAAGGATTTTACCATGAATTAGTAGGTGAACCTTAGAGGGTGTGTGTGCTCACACCATCACATTCACTCACTCAACTGTCCTCTGTTGTTATCTGTAGCCATTTATTCTACATATACCCTGAATAAATCCATAAATAAACTCTCTGTGTGTCCAATGCTTTGTGTTTCCCCCAACCCTTGTACATCTCTTCCCCTTTTCTGCTTTCTTTTCTGTGCCCCACCTAAATATTCACCTGTCCTTTGGAGAGCACCAGCACAAAGAGATGTCTGTTTTCTCCTTGTACAGCAGCTGTGCTCTGGATGTGATTTTACATTCCTGCTTATTTATTTTTTATTTGTATGTGTCTCACTTTAACTCATGCAGTGTCCATAAGGGAAGGGAAGGGAAGGGAAGGGAAGGGAAGGGAAAGGAAGGTGATTTCACCATCTCTTTTTCCATTTGCCTTCCTGAAATTCCCTGGAAGGAGCCTTTCTCTCATGCTGGGTCCAGAACTGTGGCCAGAACTCTGGTGTTCCCATTGCTTCCAAACTTGGGGCCTAAAATCTTGATGCTAATAGTATTTCTTATTATCCATTCATTATCTTCCACCCAGAAGACTTCAAAGCAGGGAATGAATGTCCCTAGGAGAACATGGGAAATGAACTTCTGGATCATTCCACTATCTCCAGGTGGTGTTAGAAAATCGAGGGGCATTTTATAGGCATCTGAGTCCTGTTATGGGACTAAGTGTTCTCAGGATTTTTGAGGGCTTTTGAGGTCCTGTTGCAGCTCAGAGAATATTTCCAGGGTAGGTCAGTGTCAAAAAGATGGGCCTAACTTTAGAACCTAGTTAGGATTCCTAGATCCTAACTAAAGGATTTAATCCCTGGATCATGTCCCTGCTGCTAGAGTAGTAATTGTACATGCAAATAAAATCATCCCCAAAAAATCCAGTGAGCATCTTTGCTGATGCAGAGTGGCTGTTACCTCCCACCCCAATATCTGGTGAAGGATCTCTTTATTTACAGCTCAGAAAGCACCTAGGAGTTTTTGAGGCTGACTGACACCTCATAAATGTAAATTATAATCATTGTCATTCAGACTGGAATCAGCTCTGTGGTGCTTTATAGTTTGGG
>VZTR01008866.1:164830-194270 GCA_013400775.1 Chaetops frenatus
GTGACGAAGTTAAAATTTTATATTTTTACTTTTTATTTTTGTGTTCTGTCACTCTTAAAACACTTCTCCTGCTGCAGACACTGTGCTTTATTCTACAGGTCATTTTTGAGGGCTGTGGCTCACCAGGATGAGGCCTAGCATTTCTAATGACAGATGAACAAGACCTTTCCACATTTATAGATAAATTTTTAAGGAAATATTTTGGGAGTTTTGTGAAATACTTATATTTTCCTTTTGGTCTGCTCATAATGTGCTCCGTTTGGAAACAACTTAGCAAAGTATTAAACTGCATTTTCTGGATGCTGTACAGCCTGATGAGACTGGTTGTTTTAGCCTCATTTTCACCAATAAAATAATCTCAGAGGATTCTGCTTCCACTGAGGAACTGTGCTGACTTCCCACCAGCCAAGCAATGTGGTTTGTCATGGACATTACATTAACTTGTAATTAGCATGTAATTATTATGAGCAGGAAGCCTGCTCTAGGAGAGTGGGGGAAAAGTGACTGTTTCTGTTTTAAGTACAGTTCCCACAAGACCACGTGCTGCTGTGAGAAAACAAAGTTGAATGTTGACATGACTCAAAACAAAACCTTTCAGCAACCCAAATGGAAAGGTTTTGATTTCAGGCATGTCGAAACATTTCTCTTCAGCTGAAAATGTCAAAAAGAGCATTTGACATCTGTTGTGTTTTGACCTTTCCAAATTGAATTTCTTTGTCGCTCCCTTGTCCATTCTTTAAAAAAGAAAAACACACATTTCTTTTGTCCTGGTGTGGAGGGAAAACACAGATCAGAAATATCTGGGGGACTTGCCATGAAGGGACATTTTTCAGTTTTGCTTAGCTTTTTGTAAGAAAGCTTAGGCTGAGATAAAATACCCCTTTCTCCAGTACCTGCAGAGGACTGGCACTGAGCTGAGCCTCGCAGCACAGAGCAGGGGATAAAGCAGAAGGTGTTATCCTGGGGGACTGGGATTCCTTCCTGTGCACCCCTCCTCTCTGGGCACATGGTGCAGAGGTAAATAACTCTGCTCCCACCCTGTATGTTCCTGCAGCAGCTGTACAGATTCCATATATTTCTTCTTTTCAGTCTTTTCCTTGCTGCTACCTCCTGTGATACCCTGTCTGGTTTATTCTTTGTACATCTAGTATGAAATCGAATAAATGTCCTATAAGTTACTTTCATCTCAGCATCTTCATTATTTTCATGTCAGAAGTGTCTCAGCGAGGGAAATTCAAGTTTGGGTGAGCTCACAGACATTTCTTTTCACTCGTAAGACATGAACAAACCATCTGGCACAGTTAAGCCACTCAGTGTGATCCTAAAGCAAAGACAAATGCTGCTGCTGTTTCATTGTTTAAAATAGACATTTTTGGAGCATGGATTATTTGAGTCCAGACCTTCCAGCTCTTTTTTGTTAAACCCACACGTATTGATACATGCCCCTGTATGTCTCCATATAGCCTTAAGGAATTCTCTCTTTATAAATGGTGCACATTATACACATATATAGCAATCATATCTGTGGTGTGTCTCATAATACTAAAATCCACTTTAAATAGCAGTGAAATTCAATGGGGATCTCAGCACCCAGTGGTTTTCTACTGTAGACTCAAACAAGGCAAGCGCCGCAGAACCTTGAAAGGATTGGGGTCACCAGGCACCCTAAAGATTATTGATTTCCAACCCCTCTGAAGGTAAGGACACCTTCCACTAGACAGGGTTGCTCCAAGCCCCATCCAACCTGGCCTTGGACATTTCCAGAGATGAGGTGTCACCATTCCTACAGCTCCTTGGGTTGTACACGGCTGTTTGAGATTTTGTTGTTGAACCATAAAGGTGCCCATGGAGGGACAGAGGTCTGAGCCATCCTGGGGAAGAAACAGTCAGAGAACCAATGGTTTGGGGAAAAGCTTGAGCTCAGTTTTCTCTTGGACTTCTTTTAACACGGGAATTTTCAATACTTTGTGTTCTCCAAAGAGGTCCATAAAGACTGGGAGAAATCCTGCTTTCAAGTCCTTCTAGGAAACCATTTCCAAATGTATAAAGAAAATAAAGCATTTGAGAGAAGTCAACATGGATTTGTGAGGGTGAAACTGCAGTCTGATCAAAGCTTTCTACAAGGAAATAATTAGGCAGTGGGTGAAGGAAGAGCAGGGATTATTTTCATAATTTAACAAGGCTTTTGACACCATTTGCCACAACATTCTCATTGTCAAGCTGGTGAAATACAGATTAGACAAGTGGGCAGTGATTTGTATTGAAAACTAAGTGAAATGCTGGACTCAGAGGGGTGGGGTGAGGATTAGCTGGAGATCAGACAGGAGAGGTGAGCAGCAAAGGCCAGTACTGAGACCAACAAAGTTACATCCTTATCAGTGACCTGGTTGATAGGACAGGGACCTCTTTCTGCAAGCTTGCAGGTGGTGCAAAACTTCAAGGAGTGATTTATACATAAAATGGTTGTGTTGCTTTCTAAACAGCCTTGATAGGCTGGAAAAATGATCAGTGGGCCAAGCTGTAAAACTCAACAGAACTGAATGTGGAGTCCTGCATCTGGGAAGGAACAGCCACAGAGCCACTGAAGGGCCTGGCAGATGATTAAGAGATGCAGATGATTAAGAGATGCAGATGATTAAGAGTTTGCAGCATCTGTCAAAGAAGAAGCTGATAGAACAGTGACTGTTCAGCCTGAGGCAGAGAAATCTCAGAGGGATCTCAGCAGTGTGTATAAATATGTGAGGAGGGGAATGAAGAAGTTGGAGCTCAGTTTTCCTCAGAGTTGCCCAGGGACTGGACAAGAGACAAGGGGCACAAACTGGAAAACACAAAGTTGTTTAAACATAAGTTTTTTATTTCCAAGGTCATTTAACACTGAAACAGGCTATGCAGAGAGGTTGAGCCTCCATCCTTTGGAGGTATTCAAAGATCTGCTGGACCTGGTGTGGGACAAACCTGTGGTAGATGACTCTGCTCTGAACAGGGCAGGTGGAATGGATGTCCTCTTCCAGCCTCAACAGTTCTGTGATTATGAGGGCTTCAGAGTTTATCCCAAATGGACTGCACTGATACCAAAAAAGACCATTTTCTAGCATTGATAGACTTTTCCTGCAGCATAGAAGAGTTCTCTTCAATAATACAGTTTCTCTGGGGATTCAGAAGAAAGTTTTGGCCGTTTAAAATGTGCTTACAGGAAATGGAGCAATGCTTAAGGATTCTGTTGCCATCAGCTTTGTGTACTGCAGTTCCACTTGCCTTCTTTGGGCATCTGCTCCTGTGTGATTGCATTTTTATTCTTTTTCAGAAGGGCAGATGGTGGGGTTTTTTTTTCCCTGTGTGCATAATTAAACAAACACACAACAAACTCATCTAAAGATACTAATTAATTCCTTTTCCTAATAGATTGCAGGCAGTCTATTAATATTATTCCCTCCTGGGACTAAGAGTCTGTTAGCAGGAGCTTCCTCATCTTGCTGCTTTTCCTTCTCCCATGGTGAGACTGGTGAAGTGATCCACCACCTCCCTTTAAACACAGCCAAGCTGGAAGGAGCTGTAGCTAATCCTGGGCTGGTCTTGGTGCTAGGCTGAACATCCTTCACTTGATTTGTTAAATATTGTTCAACTTGAGCCCCCTACTCTTCCTTTCTTTGATGGTCTGTGTCTGAGTGGCCGTGATGTTGCTTGGGTTCAGTGCTGGCTGGGGACTGGACCCACTCCTAGCTCTGCACACATCCAGGGACTTTGGGCTCCCTGGTATCCTTGGAAAGGGTGTGACAAAGGAAAATAAGTTTAATTGTTCTTCTCTTAATATATAACTATATATACACATTAAAAAAAAAAGGTGAGATCAAAAATGCCATTGGATGGCACCAAGTGATTGTCAGCTCTGTTATAATTACCCAATTAAAGAGGTGATAATGAACTCAGACTTGAAATGCTGGAGGGAGGAAAGGAGGGTGTCACCAGCAACTCAACATTTGTTTTATCCTAAATCTTTTTATTGTAAAGTAATCACCTGTCAGGAAGTCTGCTGAGGAGGGAGCAGCTACTCCACGCAGTGCTGTGATCACAGAAACAGGGTGGGAACAAAAGCAGCAGTGACAGATTCAGGTAAGGCAGTCTCCAGCCCGGGGAACCTCAGCAGCTCAAGGTTTTTTGAGGAACCCACCCACCCTGTGGACAAGGAGGTGCAGCCTGAGCTGAGGACATTAAGTAGAAGCTGTGCTCTCTCCAGATGGTTTTAGTGTTTAGAGGGCGGGTCATATTTTTATTATGATGGACAAAAATATAATCGATGAGCTGTGTAGTCACATGTTCAGCCATAGAAACTCTGCTGAAAAAAACCTGTGATGATCTACAATTGGTTCTGAAAACACCTGGGCTAGATCACTTCAGCAGCCTAAAATATGAGTGGGATACTGGTTCATATTGGCATAAATACTGCCAGAAGTTCATGAAAAATAATCTCCTCTTTTTACATGGCATTTGTTACACCAAATCTGGATCTGTGGCCTGGTTGGAGTGAGTCCAGGTCAGGGGCATGGAGATGCTCTGAGGGATGGAACACCTCTTCTGTGAAGACAGACTGAGAGAGCTGGGGGTGGCCAGCCTGGAGAAGAGAAGGCTCCAGGGAGAATTTAGAGCCCCTTCCAGTGCTTAAAGGGGCTCCAGGAGAGCTGGAGAGGGACTTTGGACAAGGGCCTTGAGTGACAGGACAAGAGGGAATGGCTTCAAATTGGCAGAGGGAAGGATTAAAATGGATATTGGGAAGAAATGCTTGGCTGTGAGGATGGTGAAGCCCTGGCACAGGTTACCCAGAGAAGCTTTGGCTGCCCCATCCAGTAGCCAGCCCTTCATCTTCCCCCAGCCTGATCCTTCCAGAAGTTTATTCCACTTTTGGGACCACAAATCCCTTCAGTCTTCATTGTTGCCTCAGTTATGAGTGTGGCTGTGCTAGAGTTCAGTGGGCCACAGGAACAGCTAGACAAACCAGGTGAATGCTCCCTTCTGAGAGTCAGGGAGAAAAGCATTTTATTAAATTCTCTCAGGTTTTAATGTGTGCAAAAATGTGTTTCTTTTCATATGATCCTCATTGCTGGATTTCAGTTGTGTTCAAAGATGACAAAATGAAAAAGATCAAATGATAAATCAAAACAAGAGTAACACAAAAGCCTGAGGGATACAGAGCTGACAACAGATGATCACAGAAGAAAGTTATAAAATTCTTGCTTATTCCAGAAAAGCTGTCCTTAACTAAGAAATATTTCCTAGATATGTGTGTAAATGACACAAAAATTTTAGATTGATCATTTCTACTGGGTATTATATGATCAAACTTCCAGTTTATTAGAATTCTAACTAGCTAGTTCATCATTTTCAAGGCTGATTAGTACTAATATACATATATAAATATTTTAAAATGCATAGAACAAGGCAAAGACTCAGCAACTAACAAATCAATTTCTTATTAGGTTACACTGGAAAATAGAGTGTCCAGAAGTGTGAGCCATTTGTAAATATTAGGAGCATCAATCTTGGTTCCTTCAAACAATCAATTTCCCCACAAAAGGAAGACAAACATTGAAAAGAAAGAGAAAAAAAGAAAAGAAAAAAAAAACCCCAAACCTGAATCCAGTAATATCAGAGCAGTCTAAATCTGAATCATTGCTGTTCTACTGGGAAGACTACAGATACTCTCTTTTTATTTCCAGGGGGGTTTTTTTCTTGGATTTTTTTTTTTAATTATTTTTCCCTAACTTTTTGGGGTTTTTTGAGCTGCTCTGGTAGCTAATTATAATGACAACTGGCTTAAGAGTGTTAAGAGGAAAAGATAAATCACTTCTGAAATGTGTTTTGTAGTGGGTTAGTTAATGCAAGGAGCCTTTCAACACCCACTGCAGTTATTTCCTGTGTGATGGATTGGTTTCAGCTCCTCTCTGGTACCTTGAGGGATTTCTTCACCTCTTGTGAGGGCACTAGAGGAATATCCTGCTCGTGGCAGGTACCAGCTGGAGTAGAGCTCTAGGCTGTGCAGGTGATGACAGGTGGACACTTTGCAGTTTTGTGTGAGCCAAGAGCACCTGATCTGGGTGCTGTGTCCTCAGGGCTAAGAAGCAGCACCTCAGGGCCACCCTACAGCCACCACCTGACCATGATGCTCTCCCTTTGCTGTTGAGTCCCACCTTAACCTGAGGTGTCTCTGGGTGCTGGTTAATATGAGTGCACTGTCTCCAGTTATGAATCCATGGAATTCTTTGGGATCTTTGCACCCAGCTTTGCCTGGACACAGAGTGCCCTTGAGTTCCCTTTGATGACTCTGACACCTCATCCAAGGAGCAGTCTGAGGTCCTCAGACCAGCTGGTAATGACTGGGTTGTGTTCTTGCTGTTGAGGGTATGGAAATACTCAAGTTTTTTCCTTTTTATTTAGCACAATAGGCCTTCTCCACCACTGGAGTACTTCCTGGCCTAAAAGGAATGATTTTTGTATCCAACCCATGGGGCAAGTGAGGTCTTCAGACACCACAGATGCTGCTGTGGGAAAGCTTATGGAATTACAGAGAGTTGCCTAAAGGTGCATCACATCTGTACTTTACTTTCAGGAGACTTTTATCTTGTTACTCCATTGCCATTCAACTTTTATCTGTTCCATTTGCAGGTAGAGTTGTGAAAGTCCTGTGTAGAGAATGGCAGCAGCTCTGGGGCCCTCGGAATGCCCATTGCACACTGCGAGCTTGAACCAGCAGGATAAAAAGCCAAGACAAGGAGGATTAACAGGCAGAGGAAGGCAGGGCTGCTGATAGTGGCACTGCAACCATTATGGCTGGAAAAGACCCCCAAGACCATCAAGTCCTACCTTGGCTTCCTGCAATTGCCAGCCTGTGAGGAGATATTGGTTCCCTGTCACCACCCTGCTTATTTTAGTGCCCACTTCTCCAAACACCCGCTCAGGACAAGAGATGTGGCTGCTCAGCTTGACAACCATGGTGTGGTTTATTCATGTTGAGGTTACTTTTCCTCTCAGCTGCTGCAGCAAGCGCTCTCACGGGTCTCTGATGTGAATGTAGCAGAAGTGGTGCTGTGCAGTGGTCAGAGGTGAGTTTAAACAGCCAGGCTGTGCTCGCTCCTCTGAGGAAACAAAAGCCTTTTCCAGCCTTAGTTGAGCACATACACTTGGGGCTTCTTGGAGGATTCTCCATGAACGTGAAGGAAAACATGTAGAAGGCACAATGGCCACTGGTGGGATATCCCTTCTCCTTTGCCCTCATTAAAAAGCACTAATTTGATGTCATGATTTTGCCACTCAGCCATTCAGCTGGGATTGGGACGTTCCCACTCTCCATGTGATGGAAATCAGATTCCTGGGTAATGATAAAAAAAAAAAATAGTTTAAGCCAGATCCCCACACAAATTTGGGCATGATGACTCTGAAGGACTTCCAAATAGCAACCTCCTGTCACACAATCACAGCTCTAAGTGATGCCTATTTTTTTTTTTTTTAAACCCTGAAGAGGAATAGCTGGCAACCCCAGGAGAGGATTCCCAATTGATATGTGCCCACTTAAACACAAAAATATTCCCTCTTTTCACCAAAAACCATAGTACACGTCCATCCACATGCACACACACATTACTGTACTTTTTATCTAATGTAGTGAATAATTTATTAAAAGGGTATATATTAAAGAATTCTGCTTTCCATGAGGGTTCAGGAAAGGGCAAATGTTACTGCTTGTCTTTAGTGAAATAAATTAAATTGAACACTCCAGTTAAGCAGGACCATCAGTTAAGGGCAGGTGTGTACCACTGCAGTGATGAATGGCTTAATATAAATGACATAGGTGTGCTAAGCCAGGGATAAAGCCCAAACAGAAGATCAGTAATTGCATCTCTCCATTAAAACTGAATTATCCCTCAGCTGCAGCTCCTACTGCTCTTGTCCCGTTGAGTCTTAAAGTCCTCACTGTGGGGCCATCACAAACTAATGCAGCTGCTGTGGCTGAAGGTGCTGTACAGAAAGGCAGCAGAGCTCAGTGCACGGGGCCACAAATCCAGAGGGAATGGGGAAGGACATGAGGCTCCCTGAAGGACAGCTGAGTCCAAAGGAGGGATGATCCCAATGTGGCTATGACCAAGGAGAGCTGATGCCCTTTCTCTCTTGGTCTTGGTGTTCCTGCAGGAGGTTTGCTGGAATTTAGACCTGTTTTGCTTTGTACTCTGCTCTTCCCTTGGCACAGACTGAAATGGCCTTTGTGAGGGTGAGTGAGTGAAAACTGCACTGCCCTGTAGGCTGGGGATGAAACCTTGGCCCTGCAGTTCAAATCCTTTGGTAAAGTTGTGGTTGTCCCTTCTTCTATTTCTTCTATTATCCACTGCTCTGAGACAAGTAATGCATGAATTTCCAAGCCTTTCCTTGCACACCAAACCAACCAGTTTCCAGGCCACTTTTCCTCCTTCTTGGACCATCTCCCTTGCATATCATGCATATCACTGCATATCATGCATCCCATTCATATGCCCCATTCCAGTGTTAAATCTCACTGATGTGGTCCCAGATTTCCTTCCCACATTGTTTTTCTTCACCCTTTGTTTCCAGCTGATATTCTCAACCTCCTCCTTTCACTTCTTGTTATTTCTTTGCTTTCACTGCAGCTCCTCACTTTGGCTGTCAGCAGCACCTCTTATTTTCTTTAGTATTAACAGAGCAGAGACCAGATCTGCTGCTCTCCACCCCGACATCCTCTCCAGGATATCTCCTTTTAACTCCAGTCTTAGGTGACAAACACTGCCTTTTGTTTACAGCCCCACAGCCAGAACAGTGCCTCCCCCTGAGTTAATTCCAGTGAGTTTTGCTTGGAGTAGGATTTCCCAGGAGATGCTGGGAAATGCCTCTGGAACTGTGTCAGTACAAATAGATGCCCGTTCATTCAGGCACACACCGTGTGTAACAACCTTGGGCATCTTGTACTGTCTTGAGGGGAAATGTGTCTTCTGCAGCTTGAACTGAGCTTCAGATGGAGCTGGGAAACCGTGCACTAATTAGTTAATTGGCTGAAGAACCCCGTATTGCATTGGATGGATTCGGCTTGTAAAATGACCCTAATTTTGTGGGCAAAAAAAAAAAAAAAAAAAAAAAATATAAAGCTTCACAAAGTCATGGACATTGTTAATCTGAATTTTGCCTTCACTCATCCCAGCATTACATGCACAAGGGGCTGACTGATGTTACTTTGTACTCAGGAATATTGTTCAAGCATAAAATCAGGAATGAAGTCTGAATCACATCTCTCTTGCATGCTCTGCTGTGACTTCAGTTTGCTTTGTTGTGGAAAGACAGAACAAGTCACTAGCTCAGAGGCAGCACAAACATCCTTTTCCTTTTTTTTTTTTTTTCCACACACCAGAAAAACACATGTTTTTGGAGAAAATCAGAGAAATCTACACACAACAAGAGGCTTATGACTGACCTATGCATCTGAGTCTCAGCACCTCCAGAAACTGCTCCTGGGTGGGAGCACTGTGACCCATCCACTTTGTGAAGAGCTGCTCCTCCAGTCAAGCACATCTCATCTCTTTCAACTGCATGAAGCTGTGCCAGGGCAGGTTTAGGTTGGATATTAGGAAAAAATTTTTCACCCAGAAGGTGGCTGGACACTGGAACAGAGTCCCCTGGGATGTGGTCACAGCACCAAACTTGCCAGAGTTCACAGAATGTTTGGACAATGCTCTCAGGCACAGGGTGGGATTGTTGGGGAATTCTGTGCAGAACCAGGAGTTGGATTTGATAATCCTTGTAGGTCCCTTCCAACTAAAGACTTTCTATAATTCTATGATTCTATGATTCTTCTTGGCTTTAATCCCCCTACAACACACACACAGTTCTCATGAAGAACTTCTCAGAGTAATCAAGACATATTCAAACTTACTACTGTTTAGCTCTGAACTTCTGGGTAAAAATAAATAATTCTTGACATATGGGAAGAAAAACTTTGGAGCTGTTCTGGCATTTGGGGTTATGAGATGTTTTCTGATAGCATGGTGCAGAGTGGAGGGGGGCTTCTGTAGTGTGAAGCAGAATAAAGATCACAATAATGAGGGCATGAAATTAGCTTGGCAGTATGAACTCAATGATACTGTGTAGATTTTTAATTAGGATGAATTAAATTGTTGCCAAAGTCAGAATGGATATAAAGATTGAGTAGGGTAGGAGGGAGGGAAAAGGTGAGCCTTAAAGATAATGGCTTAGAGAATCTTCTGTACTTAGGGAATTGCTCATTCATCTGAAAATGTGTAGAGAGAATCATGAAAATTACCTAGGAAATAAAATATGTGTGTATATAGCGACAGTGAGAATCTAAAGTGATGTCAGGGAAATCGCAGCAGAAGAATAAGTGATGATTAGAGCCTCTCTCATTCTGCAGACCTGCCAATGCTGCATCTTCCAAGAGAACTGCAATAATTTACACCATTGAAAAACATAAAGGACAAGATTTCTTCTGTGTGTAATGCCAGGAAGGGTCAAACATGCCTAGGTATGAATGCTCTCCCGAGCAGCTCAGTCTCTGTCATTCTGTACACAAAATGTCTGTAGAATTTAATCAGAACATAGGAGCGAGCTCATTATGTCTCATTTTATTTATGGCAAATTTCAGAGCCATTCAAGCAGTGCTATGAGTTTTTGTGAAGAGTGAAAAAGCAACCATTTACCCAGAATGTTCTTCTGTTCAGTAGGGGCCTGCATTTTTAAGACACAGTCTTTCAAGAATGACAAACATTGAGCACCTTCCAACAATGGAGGTTCCAAAAGATCCCACATTGCAAATCCCAGCCATCCATCTTTTTCCATGTCTTCAGATGTAAAACATAGAGAAGTGCTTGAAAAGCTTCACAAGAAGTGCTTAGGCACCTGATTCCCACAGAAACACATTTGATGTTGAGTGCCACTCCCCTTCTGCATTTGCCCACTTTATCCTTCCTAAATAGATTATAATGAGTGACTTTATTATTCCAATCATGCAAATCTTCCCCCAAGATTTCAATAATGCCAACGAAGTCTGATGTATACTCATAAATGAGCTCCTCCAATTCCAGTTCTTGTTTATTACTCAGACTCCCAGCATTAGAGTATAGGCAATTAAAGAATTTCTTCTCCTCACGTCCCTTGGTGCCTTGATTAATTTTGTTCTTGACATCTTAATTTCGAGCTGAATGACTGCTCATTCATTCCTCCCTCTCTGCCTTCCATCTTTTCCAGTTTAACGCTCTCCTGGCTACTCAGCCTGACACATTGAAGACTCTCCTGTGAAGATTTGAGTGTTGGAACACTGTGGCTTTGTCTTCTCACCAAATAGGTGATCGTATTTCTTGCAGGGCAAATATCTGCCTCACTTTACTTAAAACTAGAAGTCTTTATTTTCCAGAGATTTTTGCCTTCCACTGCTTGTTGGAAATTAGACTTCTGGGTGGAATATTAATCTGTAGCATCCAGGAACTCTTCAGCCACCTTCAATCCTTCATATAAATCATTAAGAATGCCCACTACCATCAGTGGGAACCTTGAGCACTGTACACATGTTCACCCTGGCTGTAATAACCAGGATGGGTTTTGGAAGAAAATGTCAAATGACCTCTTTGTCTCTGGGAAATTTAATTGCATTCTGAACACTGTGTCTTTCCCACAGTTGATGGGATTCCTGTGACCACATGTAGACATGTAAGAGGTAAAATTCCCCATTTCTACCTTTATAGTCTGAAGAGAGAAATAAGGCTTTCTGGGGAGAAATTGGTCTGAACTAGTGCAGATGAATCATGTCTGGGAAATGTCCATTGCTCTCTGTGGACTAGGAAAAATACTTCATGATGTAGTTTTCTGTAATTGGGACCTGTAAAGCATTCCTGGGGTCATTTCTACCCCATGACACAGCACCAAAACCAGCATGTCAGGCTCTTGTAGTTTCACTTGGGACTCTGCTCTGTGTGCAGGTTTGTGTGCATCCAGAGAGTGCATTGTGTCAGGAACCACATAGAAACACGGTGTGAGGCAGCCTGTTCTCTAGGGAAACTGCAATCTAAATGAAATCTTCTATTCCTGTCCCTCTCATGGCCTGGCATAATGCAGGGTAACTTTTAGAACATTTAAACCCCTTCTTCCAGCTTTTGCAGACTGTGACTCTCTGCCTGAACATTTGAGATAGTGAAAAACGGATGATATACCATAAGAACATGCTGAGTTCAGAACAGACCATATTCCACAGCTGTAACAGCTTCACCTGTGTCCTTGTGCCAAATAAAGTCATGCTCCTGCAGCATCTCCAAGCAAGGCATTTGGAGTTACAATTGGTAAAAATGCCGTGGTGGGATGTAGGTGTTGCCTTTGGAGCTAATAACCATGCAGAGTGCTGGGTGGTGGAATGACTGCCCTACACAAAGAAGAAGCAGCCCCAGCAGCTCCATGGATCAGTGTGGGATGTGCCCTCAGTGCTTCCTGCCTGTCCTGTGGTACCTGCTTGGATGTGGAAATAACCACGTTCAGCAATTGGTTTGTGTGTGAGGCAGAGATTTATGTGAGCTGCTGGTGTCCTGCTGAAAGATGTGCCTGTGGGAGAGCCACAGCAGTTAAGTTGCCATCCTGGAGCTGTGATTTACTTTGAGCTGGTTTAATTTGTGCAGGTGCTGATTAGAAGTGCCCAGCAAGTCTGCAGGCATAGCTCGGCCAAAAGGACAGACAGGTCACCCCACAGCATCACAGAAGTGTTGGGCTTGGAAGGAAATCCAACCTTCCTGCTAAGGCAGGTGCATCTACATCTGTGGTTCTCTGGAAAAAGCCCTTTTTTTCCAGCTGGATGGTTTTTTTAAGATGGAATTTAAATATATTTTTGTAAGTCCTTTGTTTGGGCCAGAGCAAATATCCCTGGAACCCCCTCTACACAAATATAGCTGGTGGAAGCAGAGGTTTTAAATTGTTTCAGCTGTGGAAATACAAACATGTTCATCATCATTTGTTCTTTGGACTTAACCTTTTCTATTTTATCCTAATCTAGTGCTCAGACTTCCATAGGTGAAGTTTTAACTGGAACGTGTCATTTCTGCTCCGAGGAGTACAGACTTGCAGATGAGTCTCTGGAGACTGAAGACAAGCTCAGCTCATGGTGTTCCTTGCTCATGCTCCTGGAGTTGTTGAGCTTGTTTCAGTGAGGTGGGATTAATCTCCTTTAGCTTTCAATGGAGGCCTTACACTGCAGGTTACCACATTTGAATCTCAGAGTCTCCATGGACATGTTTCAGTGCAAGTTCTAATTGTAAATTTCCAAGATAATCTATGCAAATGTGTGATGGCATTCAGCTGTCTGAGCATGGGGTCTAATAATGGTTTTGGTGGTCTGGGGTATCCTCCTGGCCTCCAGCAACACTCTGAGGGTGAGCATCTCCCCTGAATCCCAGCTGCATCTCTCAATCCCACTTGGGCACCTCTGATTCCTGGTAACATTTCAAATGTCACTACATATCCACGGTTTGTGGTTAAATTAAGATTCAACAATTACCTAGAAGAATAGCTCCTTTGTCAGTTGTATTTTTTTTGCAAAAAAGGCAGTGGGTTTTTTTCCTGTTCCTTCTGTGTCTTGTTTCTCCTGCCTGTGTGGGGCTCATTAGAGCATTGGCATTCCTGATGTGCTCAGATCTCACCCAGGGTCTGATCCTGCCTGGATCTATAAAGCATGAAGTTATTAGCAGGCCCTGTTATATCTGCATCTGTGTTCAGGGGAGAAAAACCTCCTGGGACTGAGCACACAGAAGCTCTGCAACAGCTGAGAGAGATTATCATAAACACCGAGGAAAATCAATGTGGGCAGAGGGAACACCTGAGCCTTTCCTAAACCTGTGTCTCCTTCACAAGTTAGAACTGCTTTGGCAGTGTAGCTCTGGAGACAAGAAGATTGTACTCTGAAAAACTCTTTTTAAAGCAATTAAGCCAATCTGTGCTACATGGTGTTAATTTAGAATTTCAATTAGTGTGTACAATTTGCTATCAGCTCTGGCCAAGCCATTTTCTCAAACCAAAGCTGCCCCTTGCTTGCCTGTTTGCTTGAAGAGTATGAAGATGGAAGCAATTTGTTAATATAATCTGGTTTAATATAATGACTAATGATTTTCAGAAGAAATATGGATTGGGTTTGTCAGGCTGATTATATCTGAAGCATGACTGAGGAGGGGCTCTTTCATCTGGCTCGATCATTGCAGATTTGCAGGACCAGAGCTGGTCCTGGGCTTTTCCAGGATAAATTCCTGGTAGCTTCACTTTAGAGCTAATTATAGGATGGGTTTATTTACTTATTTAGGGCAGTTTGAGTTCCCTCCTCCCAGGATCGTGTTCCTATTAGTACAAGGCAGGGGTGACCACATGCTTCCCTTGCTCCAATGAAAATTGCAAGCCCCCAGCCCCACACTATCCCTCATTCTGGCATCCAGACCTTGCACCCAATCCATCTTGCTTTTCCCTCTTAGGAGAACTGCTGGCTGTGCAAATCAACTCACCCAGAGACTGGGGCTTTTCAGTGGTGGGTGGTTTTGGTTCAGCCTTGCAGAGTTGTTGTGACATCCATGGCTCTTGTTTCGGTCACCGTGGATGGCTGACCCCACACCCTGCAGTGCCAAAGGAAAGCTTGTGCACGGTGGCCAGAGGGTCACTTTTCTCAATACCCTTCCCTGCTCTATCCCTTGGCCAGTAGTTTTGTTGTGGCTCATGTAAATATTGACATTTGCCACGGACTTGCCTTTGTGCTTTCATTCCCTGCTGAAAAGACGTGATGTTTTTCTTCTGAGTTCGCCTGGACTTTTTCCTCACTCTTTTCTTTTAGACAGCCTTTCTCTGAAGAGCCTGGAAGAAAGAAAACCTCTTTTGTAAAGGCTGCTTTTTTTCCTTTTTTTTTTTTTTTTTTTTTTTTTTTTTCCTGGAAATGTTAACTCCGTGCACAGATATTCTGGGAACTTTTCACTGTTCTTTTACTGCGTGACACAAGAAACTAAAAGAGGAACATTATCTCTTCGAGGCAGCAAGGCATTGTACTTGCTTCCAAAAGCTGATCTTGTTTTGTTTGACTCACTAGCTGTTTTATTCTGGCAGTGATGCACTAAAATATCCTTGAGCTTGTTCAGTTGCTCTTGCTTTCCTTTCTTTTAATGCCACATCTCTCCCAGTCACACTGCCCTCACCGTGAACAAACCTATCAGCATCTGGCCCATTAATAACTTCTCATTATGAAATAAAAATTAATCAAGCACTGAGATTATTGTGCAGCATTTCCCAGGACTTATTACCCAGAGTGATTGTGCAGACATCTTGTTGCAGGGGGGTAGATTGTAGTTTGGTCAGAATTAACTCACAACAGCTGCTTTATTGCTGTGATGTATTATTATTTATAAAGGATGAAAGATGTGAATAGCACTTGAGCACAACAGAGTCGTGCACAGAGGAGTTAGCAGGCTAAGGGAGAGGCAAGGCTGGAGCAGAGGATGATAAAAAAAAAGAATGGGCTGTGTATTTCTGCAATTCAGCCCATAAACTTCAGCAGAGCCTTTGTTTCTCTGAGCTTCTTGTTCTTCCTTACATAAGGCACAGTTACAAGCAGCATTCATCAAGGAGGTGAAGAGTCAAGAGCTTTGCCTTTAATAACATTGAAGTGTTTCTTGTTTAACTTTCTCTCTGTGGACCTAGCTCTCAGATCTGGCCAAATTTCACCCTGTTGAGGAGCCAAACAAAGCAGATAAAAGAGGGATTTATGTCAGAGGAACAGCAAATATATTTTCATCTCAGAGACACAATGCTTTGGTACAAGTGTGCATATTAAGCATCTTAAAATAGAGTTGAGCTGTGTGCTGATCTTTACTCTGAAGCCACATTGCTCAGCTACTTGTACAAATCCTGCAAGATAACAGAAGGTGCTAAACAAGTCACTGGGAAAAAAAAATAGAAAAGTGACATATCTTTTAAAACATAAGTAAAACCAAATTGATTTGCAAAGGAAGAATATAACTAATTACACAGTCAGAGCTTTGCAAGGGTCTCTGTACCAGAGTCTTGAAAAGTTTGGGAGCAATAGCTATAATCCCTGAATGGGGAAATGTTGGGTGCCAGAGTGATTCAGACCAAGGTGGATTTGTGTGAAATAGACCCTCTAATTCCACAGTCCATTAAATATTCTTCTCACCCACTCCATCAACCCCAATATATTCACCACAGCCCCCTGCCAGTTTCAATGTATACCCTGCCCCAATGCTTTAATTTTTCTGAATGTGTTTCATGATGTGTTTCTGCCCAAAGAAATGCCAGAGGATCTGCCATCAGGTGCACCTTACCTTTCCTCAGCAGAGTTTTTAGCTTTTAAGGACACTTCAAACCTGCCAGGAACAAAATGGGATATGAAGAACCAATTTCAATTACAGTGTGTAAGGCAGTTTCCCGGCAACAAGAGTATTTAAGAGCAACAAAAATTAACATACCTTCACAGAAAAAGCAGCAGCAACAGCCACTGATTTTCACGGTGCAATATTTTGTATTCATTAAAACGTCGTTTCTGAGCATTGTTTCTGCCTCGAGGCTCAACCCCAACTCATCTTAAAATCATGTTTCTCCTTTCTTCACTGAAAAGTACTTAGAACTTTGTAAAGAGACAAAGGAAAAGCATGGGAAGAGACAGGCTGGACTGCTAATACAATTCCTTGGAGCTAAGCTACTGACTCCGATCTTGCTGGAATAGCAAAAGTCAGATGCTCTCTCAAGGAATAATCCCTTCTCCTTTAGGATCCAACTCCTGTTTTGAACCACAGAAAGAAATACTCCATCTTAAAATTGGCTTTTTCAAAGCCTTCTACCCCTTTTGTCACTGTACATCCATCCATAGCTGTTCTCCCTGGAAAGTAATTGCTCTCCAAAGCCTCTGGTTTGACTGATAAATCCGGGAGAATTTGTGCTCTGTGAAAGAGCTGTTTCTAAACAGAATTAATAAATCACAAATATTGTGGTCCTGAGGGGTTAACACAGATTTTACCTGCAAGGGAGGGAGGGAGGGAGGGATGGTGCCAGTATAGACCAGTAAGACCCACAGCCAGTATAGACCAGCAAGACCCCAGTAAGCTCCAGTGCAAGAAGAAACTGAGACAGGAGAGTGATTTTCATAGCCTTTTACCTTGAAGGATTTATAGTGTTTGAGTTGCTCCTGTCTTTTAACACCTTATACTTGACAACAAATACGTGTGGCAGTGACATTCCTGTCTGGGGTGATACTGCTCAGATATAAATAAAAAAATTAAGTTTAACATTTGACTGCTTAAAGTGAAGAGTTTCTGGCCTGCTCAAAACCAAAACTGAAACCATTCAACCTCTTAAATTTATTTCACAGTCCTTTTTATTCCTCTGAAGAATCCTTTCTCAGAAAAACATTTGAATTTTCAGCTCAATTTGGACCAGAAGTGCAATCCATGTACTTGTACGGCCTCAGTTTGCATTTTCCAAGAGTGGGGATCAAGATCATCTTCCACAGAATCTGCAGGACACAGACCCCTTGCATTGCAGCCACTGCCCTGAAAACATCAATCTTTGGCATTTTGGGACGTGCGGAGGTAACTTTGGTTCACCTGCTGTCTCTGGATTGCTGGACATCCAAAAATCCTGGCCAAATTATTAAATCCCATTCTTTCTTCCTCGTATGAACAGCATTTCTGAGTGAATAAGGGAAGATATATCAAGAAAAGCTGTCAGAGAACAAATGCAGTCTTAGGAGTAGGGACAATAAATATTTTGTTTCTTGAAATGTTGCTGAGTGACTGATGGAAAGCTCCAGGGGAGCAGATTTATCTACCTGCACCAGTTCCAGTAATAGGACAAAATCCTGTGCCACGTGGTCCAGTGTTGAGTAAACCCACTGGCTTGTGGCTCCTCAAATATGCACTATTTTAAGCAGCACAGATTGCTCCAGTTACAATAATCTAAGGAGGATTTGAGCCACTTGTCTGTAGACAGGAGCCTCGTTGCAGCCAAAATGCTGCTTGAGAAATCCCTGGAGGTTTGGCCACTTTGGAGCTGCAGGAGCTCTGGGGTTCCTGGAAGATGGGGGATAAGGAGAACCCCCTCAGTTTCACCCTGTGCTTGGACAACTGGATTGAATCCCCCAAGGTGAGAATCTGGATCCTTCCCCAGGCTTCTGTGTTCACTGCAGAAGTGACCTTGGAGCAGTTGAAGCAGCAGCCAAAGAAGTTACAAAGGATAATGAGATTATGGAGATAGGAGTGGATGTAACTGCCTTTTCCCTTACCCAATGAGAGAGCAGAGAGGAGACCCCAGAGAGACCCAGGAGCTCAGAATCCAAACAGGTGAACTGTCAGCAGAAAGCCACTGGGAGTATGGTATTTGCAACTTAAATATTGATTGAATTAAAAGGCAAAGGGCATGAGAAACTGGTCAGCAAGAAGATAATTTGTTAAGATCCTTCTTAAAAAAAAAGTTACTTGACCTAAGTGCTGTCATCCCTTAATTCAACAGGTCCTCTTCACAATGCCCATTCCATGCAAAGCCACACGAATCCTGATATTTCATTTACTCTGCTGAGTGGCAAAAATCCCTGTAAAACTTTTTGCTTCCCTCACATCACATTCCTCACTTGCTCACGGCCCTTTGCAACATCTCTCTGTCCCAGCAGCTGCAGTGGCAGTGAGATGAAGTTTTCCTCATCATCACTGTCTGTTCACCATCACCTCCTGGGCCATCACTGCAGCTGAATTTCTCCACAGCTCCAGCCATACAAACCTGGAACTGAATTTTCACCAGGATATTCAATCCAGAAGGGAGCAGGAGGGGTGAGTTTTCTCAGGGCCATGGCAGTTGTGTGCAGTAGGATTTTGCTGAGTGGTGGAGGCTCTTAGGTCTCTTGAGGGGCTGTCTCGAGGCTGATGCACCAAATCCACAGGAACCAAGAACTGTGACCACCAAGAAATGTACAACGAGCTTTAGAATCCCTTGTACCAGATATTTTTTCCTGAAATAGGGATGTGTACCTAGCTTTCATAAAGGTGGCTCCCAGCTTCCACAATTTCCAGGGAGGGAGATACCCAGCGTGCACAGAAGATAAAATGGTTTCTGAAATGGGTCAGCTTGTGGGCAGTTAACACATGTGGAGAAGGGAATGAGGGCAGCAGTGGAAATTAGGATAGTGGGGGAAGAAAATCTGCTGGGATGCAGAGGAAGCAAGTGGGAAAAGGACTGTCTGAGATATTGCATTTGCAGTTGGCTAAGTTACATATACACATGTGCAATTGGTGGAAATTCACATAGCAATGTGAATTCAATTACTTTTGAGATGTTTTAAACACATGATACAGAATGGCTTTAGGACAGAACATTTAAAATCTACAGGTAACAGTGGTGTGAGGAAGACACAATGTTTTCTTTTTAACCATGGGTCTGCCAATCAACGTGGAAAAGGCTTCCTTGGATGTAAAAAACATTGTGGTTCTTGAGGATCTTCACAGAAAGACAACAGAAAACCAGCATGTGCTGATTTCTCACTTTGAAAATTGTCTCATGGGCATATCCATGGAGAAGGAGAGTCAGAGACAGCTCTTGGATATGGAGGCTGCTGGAGCTGGACCCAAAGCTCTGCCTGTGACACCCCAGGGGTGCAGAGGTACCTGTTGGTGGGGTGTGTGTCACCTTGTGGGGACCCAGAGGGGACAGGAGGACAGGGAGTGGGCACAGTGAAAGGACCTGCAGCAAGGAAAAGAGGAATATTCCCACTTCCAGGCCAGGAGAGTATAACTTATTTTACCCTTATTCTCCCAACAGTTTGCCTACAGTGCTGAGAAGGATTTAAAAATATTGTAAAGCTGAAAAAATAATAAAAAAAAGAAAAAAAAAAAAGAAAAAAAAAGAATACAAAAATCCTGGGGATGATATTCCTGCTGTTTGATCTTGCTGTTTGGGTGGGGGTCCAGGTGAGTTTTGATTTCCTGGTGTAACTGAGAGGAATGATTCTTATCTGTTGAGGTTGATGGTACAGGGGAGAAAAACACACTTCAGCTGCCTCAGCTGACTGGAAGATGTGGAGCCACATACACTCACATTCACAGCCTCTGACTTCATTACTAAATCATTGTATAATGAACTGGTACATAGTAACCTTTCTATACACTTCCATGGCTAATAGCCTGATAATATCTCATCCTTAGGCTTATTTTACTGTGCAGCCAACCTATTCCAACAACAGGCAGCAGCCTGGTCCCTCTTGGGTTCAATGTGAGCCATTCTGAACCCTGAAAGTGGAGCTGGAAGCAAACACAGTGATGGTTGTGCTGGAGGGAAGCGTTTGACCATTTCATTAACCCTGCTAATGGTTCAAACGAAGACCTTAATAGCACAATCAATAATGCAGCCTGTGATCAGTTTGTTAGCCAGCCTCAAATGCTTTGCTTTTAATAGGGGACTCCCAGAAGGATCATGAACTGTGTACTTGCAAGCAGTAATTCAGGGTGCATGGAAAGCATGACTTTGGGTCTTATTTTGCATCTTTCTGACAAGCACAGTCACTTCCCTGTGTCCTTAGAGTGCTGCTGGATAACTCACCCCAGGAGTCCCAAAGTTCTCTGTCCCTCATCAGCCTGGCATTTCTGAACAAATTGTTTGGATGTTCATTCCTGTCCTTAATGCTTTTGCAGGAAAAATGAGTCTCTGGACTCGTCCACACTTAAGGCAGAGCTGATGGTAAAGGATAATCCTTTACCAAAGAATTCCTAAAGAGGAAAGAAACCTTTTACTGTGAGGGAATAGGTTGCCCAGAGATGTGGATGCTCCATTCCTGGAGATTTTAAAGTCCAAGGTGAGAAACCTGGTCTAGTGGGTGTCATCTCTGTCTGTGGCCATGGGGATGGAATTGGATGATTTTTAAGGTCCCTTCCAATGCAAGCCACTCTGTGACTCTGATTCTATGGTGGGACCCCAGATTCAGCTCTGGCATTTTTTGACAGGTTCTCCAAATTCTGCCTTTGCTTCATCTCCAAATCTGAGCCTGTGCAGCTGTGACATGATTGCACCAAGCACAAGCTTTCACAGCCTCCACAGAGCTCATCAGCTCAGCTCAGCTCAGCTCAGTTACGTCTCTTCAGCACAGGTTCCCACCTGCCTGGAAAACCCCATGAAGACACCTCCAAAACATGCTCTGCCCCTTTGTTTCCCTTCTCCCCTTTTCCTGTTCTTTTCCTCTTCTTCTTCTCTCCAGCGAAGGTTTCTCACTTAACCAAAAAAAAAAAATATCTGCCAGACACTCACTTGGGTGTGAAGGCACTCTTGAAATGAAACCCCTTGAAACTGGAACCCAAAACCTGCAGGCACAAAGCAGAGCTCCCATCTTTGAAGGAGCTCTGCCCAAAGGAAGGTGGGTAAGGAGAACCCACATGGGAATATTCAATATTTTGTGTATGCAAAACAGAACTTTTTTTTTTTCCCTCTTTCATTTGTAAGAAATAGGAATGTCCCCTTTCTGCTTTACTGGTTAGAATTTTATCTTCTGGTTTTGACACTGATTAACTTCCCACTTATTAGGCTGCCTGTGAGATTTTTCATTGTTGAGGGGATTTTTATTATTATTTAAAAGACTGGGATGTGTGGAGTTTTCATTGTCACATTAAACACACTGAGTAAATACAGTCCCTGAAACAGGAGATTTTTATCTGGGAAGCTCAGACGAAATTCCATGGCTGGCTGGCAATTGTTCAGGTGAGCCCTCTCTGCCAGAGTACAATAGCAAAGGATATTCTTCCTTCCCTTTACCTTCTCTTCATTATGCATGGGAGGGAAGGCAGTGAGAGCAAAGCAGGGTCGTCCTGGCATTGCATTTATTCTGCTGCAATGACTTCACTGAGCACAAGTAACAAAGCATTCCCTGTGAGCACAACACTTAGCACTGAGATTACACCCCGGGTGTGATGCTGTACGTGACCTGCTCCAGGATGCAGCCACCTGCTAAATCAGCTGATTTCTTTCCCTTGTCCTCACAGAGCAGAAGAGCATGTAAGAAGTGGATGGAGGTTATGCAGTTTCCTTCCCAGAAGCCTTCATTGCTTCTGGCATCAGCTGAGAGAGCCTGGAGTTAATGTACCCGAGCAGTGGGACAGCTCTCTAAAGGATGTGCTCTGTTCTCTGGGGCAGAAGCTGCACCAGAAGGGGAAAAGCAGATCCAGACTTGTCTGTCAGTGCAGCCTTCATGTGGTTCATGATGAAAGCAACCACGCTGCTTTCAGGAAGAACTGAACTATGGAGGACTGTGGGTGGTCGGGGCAGAGTGGGGGTAATGCACTCACAGCAGGTCCTGAGGGCATGGAAAGGAGTCTGGCATCCCTTGGAAGAGCATCAGGTTTGGGATAAGGGAATCAGTGAGAGGGATTAAATATAGGGTGTGTCAGGGTATGGGGAGTGCTCAGGGTTACACTTACTCAGCATCCCTCAATTCCAGTAAGAGATGGGACTCCAGGTGCAAGGGCAGACAGGTGGGAGGTAAAGCTCAGGCACTCAGCAGCACTGGAGCAGGCTCTCCAGGAAAGCAGTGGAGACAACACCCTTGGAGGTATTCAAAAGGTGCACAGATGTGATGGATCTGGCACTATTAATGGTTGAACTCAGTGATCTCAGAAAACTTTTCCAAACTTAATGATTCTATTCTATTCTATTCTGTTCTATTCTATTCTATTCTATTCTAGTCTAGTCTAGTCTAGTCTAGTCTAGTCTAGTCACATCCATGGGCTTAATTCTCTGTTACAGACAGGTCTCTTATTCTTCAGAACACATCAGGTCTTCAAAGCAAGGTACATGGTACTGACTCCTCCCTCAAGGGCCCCTCCCTGACAGTGCTAAATGGCTTTCACATGAAAGAAAACAGGGCTTTGCCAGACTCCCAAACTTTCCCTTTTAGATTTTGCCAAAACCTACAACCACGCAGACAAGAACTGAACTAGTTCCATGACCCCTACCTGAATTCAACAAAATGTGAAATAATTTGTGTGAGAAATAATGTCTTTGTGATGGAACACATAGAATGTCATCAGAGGAATGAGGTGGTGGTAGAGACAGGGAAGGTCACCAAACATTTTGCTTCCTGATTCTCATCTCTCACAGAACATGCTTTGGTTGCTTTTTTAACAGGAACTGATGATGCTCAACTAATTAATGCCTTAATTAGGATTGTAATCCATAGATTCTTTATAATGATAGGTAGGAATGGGGCCAGAGGAGGCCACAAAGGTGGTTGGAGTGATGGAACATATTCTCTGTGAGGACAGAGTTTGGATTGTTTAGGCTGGAGAAGAAAAGGCTCCAGGGGAAACCTAGAACATCTTTCAGTTCCCACAGAGGTCTTAGACAGATGGGGACAGACCTTTTTTTCAGGGAATGTTGTGACAGGACAAGGGATAATGCTTTTACATTGAAGGAGATTTGATTTAAATTAGATATAAGGAAGAAGTTTTTTTACAATGAGGGTGGTGAAACACTGCCACAGATAGAAGGTGTGAATGCCCCATCCCTGGAAGTGTCCAAGGCCAGGTTGGACAGGGCTCTGAGCAATCTGATGTAGCTGAAGGTGCCTCATTTGGCCTTTGCTCCACGTCTGTCATTCAGCAGGGACATCCCTCAGCAGCTGGAACACGAATCTGCAAACCTTTCTGCAGCTGCTTGGGGCAGTTTTGTCACTCTGAAACCACCCTGACCTTTTCTCTCCTGGATCTATTCTGAAGATGTTTGCATCACATTTCATTTTAATTCAGTGCTCAGGCAGGGTGGGAGACAGTTCTGAGGAAGCGACACTTTGTGACAATACTATTATAATTTTACTTGTGCACATTTTCCCCTTCTGCTATATTGGTTTTCACTCCAGCTATATTTCTTTGAATGTGACAGATTTTTTTTTTCCATCCGTGTTTTCTTTTTGGTCCTATCTTCTGTTTAAAAGCAAGGTCATCAATAATTTTAGATGAAATACATTTGCTGTAACACTTCAGGATAACGTGGTTTGAATATTTTGATTGATTTACGTCTATAAAAAACAAACTGCATCAGCTGTTTGTCTGCAGAAACCTTTGTTTTCTTTAAGGGTACAAGCCTTGTGCCTCATTAGTCTTCCTGAGCTTTCCTTTTGCTACCTGTTGTGTTTCACACATTTTTATAAGCTGTCTGCCTCTAATAAATGAAATTATACTTCAGCTGTAAAGTGTTCCCATAAGCAATCAAAGAAATGCTGCCTTGTACTCTCTGAGAATAAGCACCATCAGTACCATTGTCACATCATCAGGACGTAGCTCAGCCTGGTTATTAGTTCTGTGCTACCCTGACAGCTCAGGTGGTGCAGCACCTCTCAGAAACCAGTGCTGGAGGAATCAAAGAATCATCACATGCCAGCCTAAGGTGCCTGGCACTGCAATATTTTGGCTCATTATTGGAAGGGTGGCTTGGCTCTGCATAATCTCTTGACTGGTTTTGTTCAAGGATCAGAAGCCAAAATTTAATGACTTAGAAGAGGGAATCACACACAGGTTTGTTATCATGACTGGGAAGTACCAGTGTGAGTTACAAGGTCTGTGGCAGCATTTTTGGGGAGCTCCAGGGAAGTTCAGTCAAACCTCCTGTAGGATCCACGGGCAGGGAGAAACTTGTTTGCTTTTGCTCTCGTTCCCTGTTACAATGAGAGAGAATTGAAAGGATTGGGTTTGTTTCCTGGGACATCCTCACGTCAAACAGAAGATGAATGAGGCTCTGCACAAGTGCTGGTGTGCTCTTTTCTTGCACCTACGAAACAAAGCAGAGGAAAAAGATGGGGCAGCTCGTGACACACAACATCATTTTGTTTCAAATGAAAGCTGGCTGGCAGCTCCCTCTTTTTCTAGCACTGATGGCAATTTTGAATTCCTGTGGGTTTTATACAGCTCCCCCAAGTTCATGGAAACATTCAGCAAAGTTTGGGTCTGGCACCCTCTGCTTCCAACACCTTCCCTGAGATTGCACATCCAATGTTGTAGGGGCACAGAAAGCCTTCTGCTGTTAACATGGAATTGCTTAGGTTGGAAAATACCTGCAGAACCACTCAGTCAAACCATTGACCCAACACTGCCAGGTCCACCATGAAATCATGTCCTGAAGTTCCACATTCACACATTTTTTGAACACTTCCAGGGGCAGTGAATCCACCACTTCCCTGGGCAGCCTGTTCCAAGGACCTGACAACCCTTTCAGTGAAATAATTTTTTCTTAATACCCAACCTAAACTTCCCCTGGTGCAACTTGAGGCCATTTCTTCTTGCCTTACCAGCTATTGCTCTTGTCCCACCCATGTTCCAGTCCCTGCAGCTGTGAGGGTGAAATATCCATGACAGAAACATTCCAGCTCAGAGCTGAGGGCACCACTGGGTCTGAGTGGAATCAGCCCTGTGAGACCCAAAAAGCAGCACACCAGGTAAGCACAGAGCAAGGATGTTGCTCAGGGCAAGACTAAGCACAACACAAAGTTTTCTTTAATATTTCAATAACATCTCAGCTTTTCATTCACTTCACCTAGATGATCCTTAATTACAAGTTTTTGGGGGTTTTTTTTGCCCTTTCCTTTTGAAATGGGGCTGAGGCAGAGAGGAAATCAGCATTCAGAACTCCTCTCTACTTACATGCACATCACATTGCAAAAATGAACATTGTGTTTGGTTCAATTGGATCAACTTTGTAGGCAGATTATTTAGTAATTAAACCAGAGATATATCTTGGAGGCAAAAGCAAAAATCCCACTGACTCCAGTTTACCCTTTTGTAACCCATCCTGGGAAGCAGCAAAGCATCAGAAAGCTCTCATTATTTATGTGTATTTATATATGTATATTTAAGGCAGACAGCAATTCCTTCATTTCCCCACTCTCCCTTCCTGCTTGGAAGCCTATTTACAAACACACAGTCAAAATCCTGTTCTGAAATGGGTGATTGTGTTCATTCTTCCAGAACATATAATAGCAGAGGCAAATGGGAATGCTGAGGCAGTAATAGCTTAAGTTGTTCAAACAGGAGGAACAGGGAAAGCAGCAAATAATGGTCACGTCCTAAAGGCTGCAGAGTCCCTGGAAATCACCAAATCTTTCACTCTGGAGTCTTCCACACTTGTTGAGCTGCTGTAATGTTTTGGCTATGCCATCAGGACCTGAGTTTTAGCCACAATTCCTAATACTTGGTCTAGATCCTCTTAAATTCTGCACTAAAATTCATCAAATACTGATTTTATTGTGAATGAACTAAGTTTTCTGGAGCCACAGACTTCTAAAATAGGAGTTCCCTCCATGATTGTGTGCAGTGGTCAGCCAGGCTGATCTCTTGGATTCCATTTGGGAAAGAACATCCAAGGTTTGTTGAACTGGCTTTAGGGAACAGGTATTTACCATGTCCCTCCTGCAGGGACTGGGACAAGCCAGGACAGGGTGTGAAGGCCAGGCAGAATGGGCCAAATACCGTTCCTTGAAGGGCTTGGTCAGGAGCAGAGTCATCACAGGATGAGACAGGAAAGGAAATAACTCTTCAGCTCACTGCTCAGACATAAATGGATGATGATACCCCCACCCAGGAGCCCCTGGGCTGGCAGTCAAACCTCAGTATAGTCTGCAGAGGACAAAAAATCGGCCCAATTTCCTCAAGACAACCATCCAGAGTCCTTTATTTGTGGGGTCCAGCCTGGCTGCCAGAGTCTCCCAAAGGCCCTCCCCACAACAGACCTGTCAGGATAATACAGGTGCCTCCAAGACATCTCGAGTGATATCAGAGCAGCCCTTTCTTTCCTTTTTTTTCCATCCCTTTTCCTCCTCATTTTGTTTTCCCCTTACCAATGGAACAAGCTCAGGTCTCTCAGAGCTGCCTGGTCAAACCCACTCACATGTTTTGGCTTCCTGGATTTATTATTCAGTGTCCTGCACAAAGGAAAACCATCAGGAAACTAATTTTGTGCTGACCCATCTGCCCCAGCAGAGCAATTAAAACCAGAATGGTGAAAGAGCAATATTATTTTAAAAACACAGCACAACCTCTGATATGAGACAGCACCAAGAATGGACTTATCAGGCACTATTAGTTTTCCATTTTAGTTTTCAATAAAAGAGAGAAAGAAGGCATGTTTACAAGCAAGGCAGTCTGCTCTAAAGTCAAAACACTCTGTCTGATTATGCTCAGGGACCAAGCAATTAATGATGATCAAAGAGGGTAATTGTTGTTAAAAAGTTAATAGAGATAAAAATATCATTATATTAATTTTTTGGCCTTTTTTCCCCTCCAGATATAAAACCATAATTTGTCAGCATTTGAAAATATAATCCTGATCACTGATTGCCTTTCTTTGGGGGCAGAAACAAAAAAAAAAGCAAAGACAAAAAAAGATGAAATAAGGAAAATTCTTCAATTAATCCCAATTTTGTCAAAACATCCCTTATTGGGTCAGATTTACAGATTGCACAAGGTGTTTAGTTCAGTTACAGCAGGGAAAGAGTAATTCTGAGAACTAATTAAATATGCTGGTATGCAGATGGTTAATTGGATTAATAATTACCTTGCATATGTAAAAAGTGGTTTTATGTTTGCACAGGCAATTTTTTATCAGAATTCTCCTGGGATAAAAAAAAATCATGCTAATAAATGATTGCTTCAAATAATAAGATGATTTTGCCTTGGTTTTGACTAAACTTTAGAGGAAAAAGCTTTCTGCACCCATCAGAAGGCAATTTAAATAAAAAAAAGATTTCAGTTTCTTTTTTTTCTGTACACTAACCTAGAGCCACTCTAGGGAAGAGAGAAAAACAAAGCATGTTGTAATCTGCAGAAATCAGAAGACAATGGAAAAATCTGTTTTTAAGCATTTTTGGGGGGTGGGAACAAATTGCCATGGCAACTCTCTAAACGGATATGTCTTCAAGGAAATCATGCTGTTCTCTTGAAAAGTGAGATGCATAATACAACGAGCACTTGAAAGTTATCTTTGGAAGGCATGTGTACGGGAAAATCAGAAATATTTTATAAATTCAAACTTATGAAACATTCATGCTGATTCACTAATGTTTCACAAGGCAATTATTCCACCCAAAGGCAGGAGCTGAATAACCTTGCCATGTACATGTGCATTTTTAAGAGTGTTTTGTGGCTGGGCTGATCTGATCTATCATCACCTTCCCTCTGCTTTACAAGCACTCAGAGTTCCTTGCCATCAATATATAAGTTGCTGCTAACTCAGATGGTGGTTAAATCAGAGCCTGAAATATTTAACCCATTTTTTTAAACCCTTTCTTTTCCTGACAGGCTGTGTCAGTCAACATTTTCTTACCAGCAGCATCAGCGACATCAGTGTGCTGCAGAGTGGGATGAGAGGGGAGGATTTGACCTAATAACTTTGCTTGGAAAAGCTGTTCCTCCTATTTTAAACCAGTCAGATGGTTTGAGGCATCTGGTCACACTCAAGATTATATTTTGCTCACAGAATCAAAGGATTCTCATCCTGGCAGAACAACTTAAGAGTCTTACCTCAAGACAGGGGGTAAATGATCTTTAAGGTACCTTCCAACCCTAACTGTTCTATGGTTCCCTGCCCCTATTAAAAACAAGAGGAGGTTTTTTCTCTGCCAGGGGTTATTTAGTTCCTAAGCTTCTGGCCTGAAACAGTAATAAAATAAAAAAGAGATTAACCAATATAAAGTGAAAAACTAATCATGGCATTTATTTGCATCCTTGAGATGGAGCTGCCTTCGTGCTTGTTGGCTCCTTTCTGACAACTCCTGGGCTTTTCTTCCACAAGGCTGAACCATTTTAATTAATGCAACCCAAACGACTTGCTTTATATAAACCAGATAGAGTAACAAAATATGTCCTGACTGAAAGCAAAATCAGCATCTTGCCCACAGCCACGTGCACCAGTTGAAGTGAGGTAGTTTAAAAATGTCACCTCAGACTCACGTTTCACACAGAGGAGCTCTGAGGGTGGCAGCCACATTGCCAGCCCTGGGTGTTTAAATTTAAGGTGTCAGAGCAACTATCACATCTAAAAAGCAGCAAATGGATGGAACAATTCACTAATGTGTCCCTGAGGGTCTCCCCCACACGTCACTCTCCTGTACTTCAGGGAGCTGAGGCAGAGGCCACTGTGCCAAGTCAGGGCAATTAGTTGTGATTTCAAACACGAGGAGCAGATTGTGAACAACTCACTGGTTTTCTCTCCCACTTGTCTCTGTCTGGTATCCTTCAGTGAGTCAGTTGTCTGTTCAGCAGTTGTTCTTGGAGGGAGAGTGATCAGGGCAGCCAGAAGAAGGAATCCTATTTGGCAGGTGGATCACTTGGTGGGAAGGGCTGGGACTGAGAGGGCTGGCTGCAGAGCAGGGACACAGCTCATCCTGGCTAAGCTCTCT
>VZTR01008866.1:194316-253648 GCA_013400775.1 Chaetops frenatus
TTTTTTTGGGGGGGGGGGGCGGGTTTGAGAAACTAGTAAATATTTGACAATTTCTAGCACAAGTTCGCCCTAAGGAGACATCAATGTAGAAAAAATTACTGCTGATGACAGACAAAAAACCAGAATACCTATCAGGGATAATAACTGCAATTTCTGAGGAATGCCTAAAGCCAGATCCAGAATCCATATCTTGAACAAGGGCTCATAAAACTGTTCGCTGCCTGGTTTGGCTCACGAGCCTTGGCCCAGGAAGCGCAGCTTTGGGGGTGACGAGGATTTCGTACCCTTTGAGCGCTGACTCCGGCCCCCGCTGGCCACGCTAAGGAGCTTTGTTGTTAATCCAGGCGAAGAGGGCGAAGAATAAGCAAGGGTCTGCTGGCTCACAGTTCCAACAGCCTTTATTGATGGNACTAAAAAACACACCACAACAGGCTCAGAAAGGTATCTGGTTTGAAAACCCATCATCCAGTGATGTGGAATATTCCTGTGGTCAGTTTGGCTCACCTGTCCCAGGTATGCTCCCTGCCCATTTCTTTTGTGAACCTGGCAGAGCATGAGACAAAGGTTTAAAAAAAGCCCTTGATTTTGGATAAACACAACTTAGCAAAAACCCAAACCATCAGTGTGTCATCAACACCATTCCCATTCTGAATCCCAAACACAGCACTGGAACAGCTGCTGGGAAGAAATTAACTCTACCTGAGCTGAAAACAGGACAGTGATGTTTAAAGTTCTCTTCCAACCCAAACTATTCCACGACTCTATGATTTTTCCTATGGCTGGGGAGGTTTAAGGTTGTTGCTTAAAGCCGTGGAATAGCAAAGCCAGGCCTAGGTCAGGTGCAGTGTTTCAGGACGTTGCTTTCTAAGCAGCTTTCATTTGCTGTGGTCACGCTCTGAGCTGGCCAGAAGCTGTGCAGCTGATCTGGCACAGCCTGCTCCCAGCAGAGCCTGTCACCTCCTGTCCCCCCTCTCAGGTGGGGCTGTCCAAGGCTGAAATGACCCCACACGCAGTGGTGGCCGTGGGCTGTGACCCCGTGGCATCACTGAGGCCCCTCGAGGGATGGAGAGGCACTCAGTGCATGTTTTTTGCTGTTTTTCACAGCAAAAAACACCCTGGATGAGGGAAGGGAGAGGCTCTGAGTGCTCTAGACCATTCAGATGGACTTTGGTTTCCTTTCACCTGGTCCCAGGCGACACCTCCATCAAGGTTAATGCCTCCAGGCAGAGGCTCTCAGCTCCAAGGGGTGACTTTCAGGTGGATTTACCTGAACAAGGGTCTCACCCCACTTGTGTTGAATGGGAAAGAAATCAGCAGGATTCAGAAAGTTTGCCCTACCCATGAGATTTGGTTTTTTATTTAAAAAATTACGGCATTTCAAAGATGAAAAGCTCATTTGTATCTGCACACAGTTTTCCTCGATGAAGACATGGGTTTTGTGTACATGCTGAAGGAGTGTTTAAAACACTCCCCAGGAAAGTCCTCCACATATATTTTTGGAGTTTTTTAGGATAGCAAGCACAGGGCAAATCTCTGTCAGTAATCCTGACAGGGGCAAGGTAGAGATAAAGGTGTTAAATGGCCAAAGAAATTGTATAATTCAGTGGCATTTCTTCTGATAAAGCAGCGTTTAATCTGACAGCCACAGGAACTGGGGTGTGACATGAGCATGAGGCCAGGAAATGTAAAATGAAGTAATCACCCTGAAGAAGGAAATGTTTTGAATAACACATGATGCTGGAAATCTTCAATGCAGCATCAAATTCTGTTGTTCCATGCCTCATCTCAGGCATTTGCCATCAATTTAAATATTATTGAGAGAATTTAGGGCAAAAAAATGTTTCAACAGTGCCTGCAGCAGCATGAATGTTCTTGGTAGAGAATCTCACCATCAGCCTCAAGAGCTATGGAATTTGATGTGACGTATTTTTAACAGGGATGAATTTAAAATGACAGGAGAGGAAAGTTGAGGGGAGGTGAAAGGTTTTGTGTAGGGCAGTGTCATGAGTGGGATCAAAATAGACCAAGAGTATTTTCAAAAAAGGGCCCTGGTTTAAGATGAGTGATGGAGGGAGGACTCTGAGATAGCTGAAGGAAAGACAGTATCTTGTAATGAGGGCAGAGGGGATTTTCACCCTACAGATACTTGAAGATAAATTATTTTGCAACAAATAAAAGTGAACAAATTAAAGTGAAAGACTCAAAACCCAGGGGCTTTAGGTTTAATTTCTGAAAATGCATCTGGAATAACTAAACTACATCCTCCAGTTGTCCCACTGAAAGTGTCCCGGGGGAACCTTTAGCACAGATAAGTGGAAGTTTGATAAGCAGGACATCATATTAACATTACTGTGCCTTTATCCTTATTCCACAAGGACCAAGTTAAAGCAGAGAGAAGAACATAGTAAATAAAAATAATAAAGACAGGCCAATGCTTCCTTTTGAGCTGGATTTCCTTTATCTAACATTAGCCATCTGAAAATGAGGCATCTGGCCTGGTGCAGACATCTGGACTCTCTCAATAGTCAGTAGAGGGGAGCAGCTCCAGAAGTGATCCATCACAGCTCTTTACAGGGCATGAATTGCCCTGGGAAGCTCCACCAGCTGCAGAAGGAACCTGGACAATGAGATTAGCATGGAGATCCACCTGTTCACCAGCAGGAACCGCCAAGAAAAATCCCATCCTTGCTTGCTGTGATTAAAAGAGGTCATGAGTGATGCTGTTGCTGTGCATGATCTGCCCAAAGCTGAAATAATGTGATTATTTTTGATCACAGACAAAGAGATGTAGAGTTATTACAGAATAGGTGAATGTCAGGAAAGTGATTTCAATGGCTCTGCTCATATAAAGATGATCCCACCTTTTCATTCCCCACTAAGCTTCCCAATGTCCTAGGAAGGCCAGAACCCCCAGCATCCAGTGCCTAAACCCCAAAATTTGGGTCCTCAGCTGAACTCCCTGTCCTTACTGAGGAGCTGGCACTGAAACCCTCAGGAAAACTCTGCATCCCTGCTGTGCAGAGGGAAGGAGGGAGGGAGGGAGGCAGGNGAAGGAAGGAAGGATTTGTGTGTGTTCAGGGTGCATCTAATCCCACTCCAGGGCAAAATGTGTCACTGTGGACGTGGCAAAAGTGCCTCCCTTGCCCTGGGGATGCAGGGCAAATGCAAAGCCCCTTGCAGAGAAAGTCCCTCCCTAAAGTCATCAGGCCTTGGATTAAGGCCTTCATCCTCAGAAGTGTCTCCTCCCTCCAACTGAGCACACACATCCTGATTTGCAAGTGAGACACGTTAAAGTGCCTTTTTAAAATTTATTATTTTTTTCCATGGACAGGTGCAAGGGAGTCCCTCCAGGAGAAAACGTGTTTCTCTTCATGCACCATTAAGACTCCCAACTTGCCAAGCTATTTAAAAAGAAGCAGAGGCAAAAATAAAATAAAAAAATGCAGAGGTAGACTTCATACCCCTGATCTCAGCTATTTTTCCTTGCAGTAGAACATCTTTGAGTACTAAGTTATTGAACCTCCCTGTTTAATGACCCTTCTAATGCACTGCTATCAGGTAGTGCCATCTGTATTTGGGCAAATGTGCTCGCTCGTCTGTTTACTCAGCATAAATTATCTTTATTTAAAGTTTAATGGAAGTTACATCTATTTGGACATCTGTATTTAACTGATTACCGGCCACGTTGGGCCGCCTGGTGGTTCTGCATGAACTTGCCAGCTGCTCTGAAATGATAAGAGCCTGACATATGTTAAGAGCCAGCAACAATCACAGTCAGGGTGTACTTTTTTTTTTTTTTTTTTTACTATTTCTGAGCTGGCAGAGTAGCAAAAAGAAATCCTCCCACTTTCCCCAGCTGCCTCCTCCACCCCCATGCGTGTCTCTGCTGTCAATCCAAAAATCTCCAGAAGCACATAAAAAAAATATATTCCCCCCCACCCCTCCACCACCCCGCCTTAGGAGCGAGTGAAGCTCTTTGTACCTACCATTAAATCCACGAAGAGTTTGTTCCCTGTTTAATACAGTGAAACCCTGCTGGTCTCGGGAAGCCAGAGCCCATCTCGGTGCCTCTGCACCTGCAGCTGATTTGGAAAGTTGCTGCCATCTATAGATAGGCGTGAGGATTTGCTGGCACTCTTAGGGAAAAGGGTTGAGACGGCAACGGGATCCGGGCAAAAGAACCGTGGAATCACAGAATAATTGGGGTTGGGAAAGTCCTCTGAGATCACCGAGTCCTGCACTAAACCAGTGCTAAGCTGCACAAACACCGACAATCTTGGACCTCTGCTTCTGCTCTCTTCTCCTCTGTGCCTTTCCTCCCGTCACCCTGCTGTTTGCCACCCGGCCGGCTGAACTGTGTCTTGAAAGATATGGTTTATCTGGGAAGCTGATCGCCTGGAAATGCTGGTTGTTAACTAATTGAAAGCTTATTTGTAAGTGCAGATGTTAACCTGATGTCGGCTGCTGCAGTGGATCTACTCTGGTTAACATATTTTTGCAGGTAGTCGTGACTATTGTGCAAGACCAATAAATGTGGCACTTGTGACCCACAAAATGCTGGCTGCAGTTAGATCTCTGTTGTAGGAAAAGTGTTGTAGACCTCTCAATTTTCATCCCATCCCATCCCATCCCATCCCATCCCATCCCATCCCATCCCAGGGACCTGGGTTTGATACAATAGTGCAGATTGCCCTAAATTCAGCTCCCTGCACAGAGGGAGGAGATACCAATATTTTTTTGGGGGTTCCAGCCCTTCTATGCCATACTCTACTAAGTATCAAAAAAAGATAGTTTATGAAAACTTTTCCTCTGAGTTTCCAGGGTTACTTTAATCTTTTCATACTTAACTCATTTCTCTCAGGGTGAGCTGGATAATTTCAACCTAAACCCATTGGTACAAATTCAGCCCTGGATAAAACATCTGTCAGCTCCAATTTGTTGTGGATATCTACTGGCCTTCATGACTGCATTTTACTTAGACCCCAAAGATGGTCCTGCTTAAATGATGGTCTGTGGAACTTCCTGGAAGTAAAACTGGATTTCTGAATATAGACTCTTAAAATTCTACTGTAAAGCTTCATAGTTAATCAAAGTTGATTGAGTCCCAGTGAAAACTAACAGCAATCTACTCTCAAAATTCAGGAGAGTTGTATATATAGTTAGAGTGGGTTTAAAGAGATTGATATCAGGCACCTGTTTCTGGAAATCTTAGTGGAGTAGAAAAAGACACAAAACCAGCCTGTGCCTCTGGAAGCAAAGAGGCTGATGGTTTTCAGCTGCAAAATAGTTGTAGAGTGGAAAGCCTTGTTCCTCTGAGGTCAAACCAAGCTCTACCTCATGGGCTCTGACCTGTAGGATGTGGGCTGTGACTGAAGAAACACCAGGTGTGGTCTTTGGAGCTTCTGAAAAGAAGGGATGGAGCATCATGGATTGATGGAAGAGGTGTCATTGTTTTTTTCTCAGGGCTCTACTCCTCTTGTGCAGCCCCATCTGGAGTGGTGGGACTCGAGACCATTCCCATACAGGTCTTCAAAAATCCTCTGCCTTGGCTCCCACAGGGAAGCCATGGATTTGCCTCCTCCGCAGCTGAATAAAGACTCTGGTCTGAGACAGAAAAGATCAGAAAAGCTGCCCATTTTTCTTCTGTGTCTTAAATGGAAGAAGAAAATTTGTCACTGGAGCCTCTTAGTCCATCACTTCCCATTGCAGCTGCCTTTGTCTTCTTTAGCCTTTCTGGTGTGAGACAAATACGGATGACGTGTGGTGGCTCCTCTCCTGCTGCTGACACAGAGAATGACTTTTATTTACTGTCATGATTACATTGCCATATGTTGTGTTTTCACCACATGGCTCCGTGTAGTGATAGATATGTTTGCAACCTGAGGACTGGATGTCTGTAAATGGACCTTTTTATTCCATGTTTGTGTAGGGAAGTCTGATGTCTCCGTTCTTATTTTTCATCACCACGGCAGAGCTGGTGCAACACAAGCACAGCCAGCCTGGCTGTACAGGAAAATACAGAACAGTCCTAGAAAATATGGGGGGTGTGAGACCTGCAGTTTCTAGAAGGAACAGAAAATTATTTAGTCCCCATATTTCAGAGCACCTGGAGTTCTGGGAGTTTGCTGGGGGCATTTTCAGGTCCTGTGCTTTTCCTTGGGTGGACTGGTTAACTGTTGGCATCTTGTTCTTGAGTGCTGCTCTGCTGGCAGCAATTTCTCTGCATTACAGCAGGAGGAATTAGATGTAAATTAAGCTGTTAGTGCTGTTTTTTCCCCCTAAACTAAACATAGGGGATTAAATTAGCTGTAGCCCCAAACTCTGAAGGACTTATACCTCTGCTTTGGTTTTAGTGTTTTAGTTGACATGACAACTCATTCTTCAAGAGCTTGAATGAAGGACTTTGTCTTTCTAAATTTAACATTTGCTTATTTAAAAAATTAATTAAACAGTGATCTCCTCCCTCAGCACTGAATTACACAGAGCTTAGAGGCTCAAGGAGAAAAACCTTACAGATTGGAGCTACTATGAAACCACTCTACAAATAAATCTGCACTTTAAGCCAGGGGTATTTGTCAGGGAGAAAATATTTTTGCTGTCACAGAAAAGAATTGATTATTCTTAATATATTCAAAATTTATGAGCTCCTAAGTTACATTAATAGTTTAGAAGTTATTATATTTTTCCATTTTAAGTGTTTTTATTTACCCTCTTATTTCTGCTTCCAGTGCTCCTGCTCTTTCACTTCTCTTCTCTGGCTATGAGCTTGTCTATTATAAAAAGTAGCCCAAGTCTCTCACACGCTCAGTTGTCTCCAGGGGACCCGAGCTCTCAAACAAAATTACCCTTCCATCACCACCAGAGTCACCCTCCTGTCTCCTGGGACTTGCAACAACAGCTCAGGAAGTGACAGCCAGGGTTTCTGGGCCGCGGGTTGGAAATAATCTGTTCCTGAGATGTGCTGCAGATGTCAGCACTCCGACTGCCACTGAACCAGGGTCCCAGGTCACCAACAGGGTCTCTGGCCCACAGTGACTTTCCCCAACCCCTGTTTCTGCTGTGGGTCTGCTCTGTGGTCTCCTGCAAGCCTCTTCCACTGTGCTGTGCACGGTCTCCTCCTCCCCTCAGTGGAGGGAAGGTTACGAACCCTTTGAGATCCAAGGAGGGAACTTGCGAGGTAAAAGCCACACGAGTGAATAACCAAAAATCCTGATTTACCCCATTCAGATCAGATTCAAGAAAAAAAAAAAAAAAAAAAAGTTAAAAACAAGTTGAAAAAAATTTCAATTTTACATTTACATTTTACATTATGTTTGCACACAAAAGCCTGAGATCACAAACACTGAACTGGGCAGGTGATTTTTTTCCACAAAGATTTATCAATCTGAGTACAGACGTCTCAGAAACACTTGGGAAAAATGCCTTAAAGATCTAGCCTGACATAACAGTATATGGAATTAGGGAGTTAATGAAAGTTTACAAAACATTTTGAGATCTTGAGAGGTGTGCCACATCTAGCAAAAAGGTATTATTAGTGTGTCACATGAAGAACAACTAAACATCCCTTTAAAACGCAGAATACACAACAACAGAGAAAGAAAAGCACCAGATCGTTGACAGCGCGACAAATACTGAATTTGTCGACAATAAAAGGTGGGGGGGAGGAAGATTAGAAACACTTAAAAACGTCTAAATCACGAAGAGCACTAATTTATTGCTGGTAGCCTCTTTGAGAAAGAATGTTGCCAAACAATCCAGCAGCAGCGTAAATCAGGCGGAGCACAACTCCTTGGGAAATGGCAGATGCTCACAGAGCTAACAAACACTGACTAAAAACAAACCCCTGGCTGGCTACCTATTGGACTTTTTGAAGATTAGAAAAGCAAGTACCTGGCCCGGAATATTAACTTGATAAGGAGTCTTTATGTGGTTTACCTGTCATATAAATAATGGATTGTTTTCCTTTATGTGGCTATTTTGGTTTATTAGTGACTTCCATTAGACAACAGCTATATTCCCAGGGATCTGCAGGGATTTGCCTTTAATAACAGCACACCCTTTATCTTTTTCCCTTTCAAATTAGATTTTGATCCAGGTTCACTTTCTCCTGGTGGCACGAAGGAGACCGAAGGATCTGTCCCTGTGGGAACAAACCTGTCTCCCATGGGAAAATCCCCTCACAGCACCCAGCTCTGCCCTGATTCAGCAAGTCATGGGGCAAATGGAGCTGCAAAGTCACCAGCCCCGGGCAAACTGCACCTGATGGGAGCTGGGCAGGGAGGCTGCTCAGTTACCTGTACAGAGTGGGTAAGATGAAGTGTTTCCATGCAAGCAGTGACTTTCTGTTCATATTCCTTTCCCTGGTTTGTCCACACCTAAACACAGAATATTTTCAGCAGTTTTGGTGCACATTCCCGTTGTCCCTCCTGAAATCTGGGCTTCAGGGAAATGTGAACATAGAAAAGACAAACTTCAGTTATTCTGTTAAACCAAGCCAATTGAATGGGAATTATTTTTTAGCCAACAGCACGGTGATATATTGTGGTAAACCTGACAGAAATGATCTCTGCAGCCACTCAGAGTGCTATTTTTATGACCTATCCCATGCAGGTAAGAAATACTTGGAAAATTAATGTGTAAAGTAGCTAGACTGTGATACAAAGCACATGTTTAACAGGGTGATTATCCAGTACTTTCCTCAGGGTAATGTTGTTGCAATATTTTCATCCAAATTCTGCTAGGTGCCATTGCAACAGGACAGTAAACTTTCACTATAAAGCAGAGAATTTTAACTCTATTTAATAAGACCTTTGTAATTTTTCCATAAACATTTCAGTGTGCCAAGTCAGTAAGAAACTTGGTAAGGCCTATCTCAGTCGGACTTTACTTTATCTTAGTCATACATGGAATTCTGCAGTCCTTAACCAGGACAGAGCCTTGAACACCATCAAATGGATGTTACACCACGTCATTTTACATCCATCGAGAGTCTATCCCTGGACTTGACTCCAGGCATCTTTTACTTCTATCCTTCTTTAATTAGAAACCACTTTACTTGAAGATCTGGTCCAGGCTACAAATTAGACCTAGTCCAGGATACAATTAGAAGACAATTTACTTGTAAACCTATTCCAGGCTACAAACCTTCACAGCAGTAATGAAAACAGAGTTATACACGTTGGTGCTGAAGCCACCTGGCCTTGCTCCTCAGCTTGCTGGAAGGGGAAGAGCCCTGTCCATCACCAGCTGGAGGGGACCATAATCAGAGTCATTAGACTCAAACGACACGTTCCTCTGGAAAGGAGCAGAAATGCTGCTCTTTGTGTTAAATTAATGGCTGCAGCTACAGTTAAAAGCCAATCGGTTCCACGGCAGACAGGAACAATCATCTCATGATGGGGAAAATGAAGCCCTTGGCTGGGTGTCAAGGTTTTAAGTGCAAATCCACACTTACCCTTCATGGAGCTTGGATGTGCCACCTCCTCCCGCCCTCATGTCTCTGATCCCCCAGCTGCAGCTCAGCAATAGCAGTGAGGGGAGCCATGTACATCCCCCAGGGATGATCCTTTTCCTTCTCTCCCTGGTTTGGGTGGTCCATCTGCTGGGTCAGTTGTCCTCTGACAGATTGCTCTGACCTACAGTTTACTACATGGGGAATGGGTGCTGCAGCTGTGACTGGCAGTGGAACAAGAGATCTTCTTTTTCCAGGCCGGGAAAACTGGAAGGTGAAGAGCATGGTCACAGACAGGATTTAGTAGGACTGGTTCAGCCACCTGATCTCACCATGAGAAGGTGTTAAATTTGGAGCTGCTTACACCATGCTGTTGGATTGACCATGCATGGTCAGGAGACATGTCTTAATTCCGTGGTGGCCTTACCCCAACTCCCAAGAAGTTCTGCTCCAGGGATGGTCAGAGCAAGCTGACCATGTTGTGCCCTCTAATCTGTCTGAATCTCTTTGTTATCAAATGTTCCCATGAGCTCTTTATCCCTCCTTCCCAGAGGGCACAAAGCCAGCTCTAATAGCAGCTAAATTCACACCACTGGTGGTCAATATGGAGGCAGGGAAGGTGGTGAAATTATGGAGGAAAGGTGAGGACTCTTCCTTTTAAGTGTTTATTTGGGCTCACCCATCATTTGAGTATATTGCAACTGTTAATTCAACTTCCTTCACCACTCTGGTGTTGGAAAGGCTGTAAAATATGCCCAGTATACAAACACCTGAACACACAGAGGTCCCTAAACCCCTAAATCACACAGATTTCTACATGTTTTCAAGTTGGGATTCAGCTCTCTCATCCAAGGTGGAAGTAAGAGTCTTCTGTGGCAGAAATGGAAAACGTAGCAATGGTTTTCTGGCTGCTCAGATGTTCAACATGGGCCACTGAAGCTTTAGTGTCTAAGGTGGTGTTTTTCCCACATGGAGAAGACCTGAAGGAAAGATTATGCCCAGCCCAGGACTAAGCCCACATAAAAAGGTTGCTACCCTCTTGCTCAGAGACCCCCATTCCCTCCCAGCTCCTTGCCAGCCACCAAACCCATCTGGAGAGATTGCAAACACCGCCTGCTTGAAAAAACACCCCCATAAATCATTTAGAAACTTATTACTAAGCTTATTATAAGGCATTATAACAAATCAGAACTAATAGCATTGCTTAACAATAAGATTTTTGTAACAAGATATTATGCCCATATATATCACCATGAGAGTTAGGTGGCCGCTGTAGGATCAGGTGAGCATGATTGATGGACTTGCCTTTTTCCTCCTCTGATTATAAAGCCAGGCAGCTTGGATCCAGAATATTAAAGTGCACCATAAAATACATTATTAATATGTACAACAACCCTCCTTTTACAGCCTTATGCCAGTTTATTACTACAGTATCCTCCTGAATGTGACATTAATAAAACTGGTGCAGTAACACAGACTCTAAATTGGTAGTTATTGGTAATGAGGCTGCGATTTAGTAGCGGGGTTTGTTGGCAAAACTGAAGGCCCATTATTAGTCTGATGGCTGATTAATTAGTAATTATTCTCTATCTGTTTTGTGACCCAGCCCACTGTTTTTAGAGATAGTCTCACAAATATGCAATTTTTAAGCCAATAGCCAAAACAGAAGTAAAATAACAGTCTGCTGCCTAAGCAAGGAGTTTGAGTTCTAAGACAAGCAGCAAGAATTCTCATCCTACCTCCCATAATCCAGTGCTGTAAAACACCAGGGATCTCCATATTTCTGACTGTATGAAGGAACCAAGGCTGACATTTGAATTTTTTGGACAATCTGAAGTTGTCAGATGTGTGGATGAAACTGCCTGAAGGAACTGCTAACATGGGGAGAGCAGAGGACTTCACTTCCCCCCAGGAATGTCTTCTCCATTTTTAATACCATTAGATCTGCAAGCTGCTGCTTAATAAAAAAATAGAGAGGGAAAATATTCTGGGGTTTTATGTGAAATTTTCATCCCATGCAGAATCTGTTTTGATAAATCAAAACAATATAATTAATGCCTCAATTGCATTTACATTGCATTTATTGTTGCATTTATGAACAGACCAGATAATCTGCATCCTATTACATTTTTACAAAATATATTCATCAGTGATCCTTGTCCACAGAAGCAGAAGCAGTACCAACAACTTCTACAGCATCTGGACATCTTCCCAGGTTATTTTATCTGCTAAACCATAAACCATTTTCCTAAGCTGCCAAATGCTTTGCTGTTAATATATTTTATTTTTTAAGATGGGAAGGCCTGATCTTGTTAAGACTTCTGTGAATAAAATAACAAAACAGTATTAAACCCGAAAGCTTTTAAAATATTTTGAGTGCTTTGCCAAACAAAGAAGTACCACTGTTCCTTCCTTGATATCACTAGAGACAGGATATCACCAAAGATATTTGGATGATCCTTCATCTGAGAAAGAGCTCTCCAAAAGGTATTAAATCCCTAATATTGCCTTTTCTCCCAGCTCTTGTCAAGGTGATCTGATAGTTCCAGTCCCATCAAAAAAGGTGAAGAGCTGATAGCAAACGAGTAAAAATGGTATTTCTGTGCTTGTGTGTTCATTGCAGACAATTTAAAATGGAATTTGGCAACATTCCAGCTGAAGTTTTCCATTGTCTTTGAAGATATGATCAGGGTTGAGATGTCTCTGTAGTTCACACTGTACATGAAGAATAATAACTGGAAATCTCAAGGATACAATTTTTTTGAAGAGTGGTGGCCATCTGAGGAGGTCAAGATTAAATAAGACTCAATGAAAAATTGGGAGGGTTTTCTTTAGTGAGTTGGACATGAAGATAGAAAGCCACAGATTGTCTTCATCCTGTGGTCAAGAGGATGTGCTCTCTCATGTGATAATCAAAGGGGGATTCTTATGAAGCCAAACTCTACTCACTGCTCCTTCCAAATCCAGAACCCCTTTGCCGTGACAGAAACAGCAAATGATGAGAATTATCATCTTGTCAGAAGTTTCTCTTGACCAGTCTTTTAAGTCCCATATTTCATCTATTCTACCATTCATTTAATCAGGGACTGTGTTAATTTTCTCACATTTTGAAAAGTGGGATCAATGAAAACACATTTATTCTTCCTATTATTTCACACTGAAATTCATCTTTTTTGTCTCCTAAGTGGTGGAGTTGGGGCTAAAGAACAGGCTGAGCTTGTCTTCACCAACATTTAGTGTTGCCCATATACCCTACATTGCATGTACACCCCAGGGTGAAGACAAACATCCCTGGATCCTGTGCTTAAAAATGAATTCACTTATATTTAAACCCCTTCCACAAGGACCTGACAAATCCAGAGAGACAGAAGAGTCACAGCCCATTAACATCTTGTCAAAACACTCTCACTCACGGCTGCTCAGATGTCCATGCTGTGTGACAAAGGCTTTTGGGCCCAACAGAGGAACAGCTGCCAGACTACTGCCTCCTTCAACCTCTGCAAACCCCCTCGATGTTCTCTATAAAGTCAAATCCTTTCACAGAACAGCATCCACTGCTTTGTGTCTTCCAGCAAACCTCCTGGCTGGCAAACTCAGATCCTTTCTCCCCTTGCAGCCGTGAGAGGAAGCTTTACCAAATTTACAGCATTGAGGTGTATAAATTTTCAGTGTATCCTGACTTCAAATTGCTCATAATGGGTTGTGAAGTAATAGGAAGAGAAAAAAGCTACCCTGGATTCAAGGTTTTCAGTCCCATACGCTGAAGTGATACCACATAGAGGACAATTCAACCAGGAATGTTTTGTTGCGCTAAAAATATTATTGTTTCTGTGTTCTCTAACTAAACCATTAACTTCTACTCCCTGTGCAAAATGTGTGTCAAAAAAAAAAAAAAAAAAAAAAAAAAAAAAAAAACAAAAAAANCAGAGGAGGGAAGAAGCCTCCAGCCCAGAGGGAAGGAAGACAAAAGGGTTAGGGAGAGCTGAATGTTTACTGACTTTCAAATGGTTCCTGAGTTAGCTGCAGGCTCAGGGAAGGGTGTTACTGTGATTGCACATCGCCCTCAGAGGCAGGAGCGCCTGTTTTCAGGTTTTCAGGCTGTTTTATGGAGACATTAACAGTTGCTGACTTGTCAAAAAGGTCCACGGTGCAGCCTCAAGGGGTTTTGAAATCTGAGATGAAAAAGACACGGAGGGGAGTTCAAAGTGATAAGACCCCAGCAGTGCTATCTCGCTATCAGGCAGAGGCACAGTGACACACACTGGTGGGGACTGACTGATCAGCAGACCAAAGAAGGACCGGGCTGCAGCTGATGCAGGTTTTTTTAAATCCTTTTTCATCTCCTTCAAAGTAATATTTTCCCCTTTCCCATTCCAACTCCTCATATCTGTCCTTGAAATAGAGTAGACAGGAATATGTCAGGGAGGAAATAGGTGAAGTTCATCCAGAATTGGGTCGTAAAACGGACTGGATATCTTTACAAAAAAATTGACAAACCCTTGTTTGGAATAAATGAGTACATTTAATACTGCTTCCAAAAGGGAGCACTATGGAACAAGAGGATGGACAGGGCAGGGTGCCCTGACCTCTGAAGAGAAAAGGACCTTCATTTTACATATCAGGAATTCTACCAGTTATCAATTAAGGAGATAGTGATGGTGCAAAGTGGTCAGCTGTGGGCAATTTCTAACCGAAACAAAAGATCTAGTGAATCCATGTACCCAGAGCAACCCCTGAAATTGCCAGGGCACCACCACATCTGTGGAGCAGGATTTGTGCAGGAAAGACACCATGTTCAGAAAATGCTCAGCTGTGAAGTGAGCACACGCTGGAAGAAAAGAAGAACAAGAGGAGGTTAATTTCAGCAAATCACCAAAGAATAGCAAAACTCCAAAGGGCAGCTCAGCATCCCCCAGAAAGGACCCCATCGTGTTCAAAAAATACATCTCCGTGGCAGGGACTACAATGCAGTCTTTGGAGTAGCTACAGACTGAGACATGAATAATGGAATAAAGAGTAAAAATAAAAAAGAAGCTTCAGGAAAGGAGTTGAAAATCCAAATTAGTAACTCTGGGCAGACTTCATCCTCCCTTCCCGTAGTACACCACTCTCAGGGTGATCTGACTGAAGCCAGCAGGGTGGTTGAGGAGTAAGGGGACTTAAAAAATGAGAAAGGAATTTAGAATATGGTTTTTCTCTAAGAGAAATTACGATAAGATAAACTGAAGAAAATCCAAGAAGCTTAAGAGTGATGAACACTCATCCAGTCAGAAATGTGTCAACAACTTTTATGTATCCCAAGCTCACTTTTTTCCCCTGTGGTTTGGTGTATTTCCAACATAAAATACAATAAGAATGATTAATAAACAGGAAACCTCACCAACAAATCAAGGAAAATATTTTTGCTGCTTTAGTTATTGATGTTTGTACACTGTTCAGTTTTTGGTGGGCCCAGCAGTTTAAGATGACTGATACACATATTTCAAATTAGCAAGGCTAAATTTTCAGAGGGTGACATTTCTATTTTTATCATTCAGATTCTACCTGCAGACCCCCCTCCTGTGTTTCATGAGCTGAAGGAAGGAACAGAAGTGTGGGATTTGTCTTCCATATCTCCAGTCACAATGTTGACAGACCCAGCTGAGCTGGTTGTCTAACCTACATATCAGTGGAAAGAGGAGAACAATTCTATAAATGTGATTCATGCAATTTATCTGAAAATCTCATTAGTGTGAGATGAGTCACACCCTACAGATGACTACAAAGAGAGTCATGAGCCTTGTGGGGACCGAGCTTTCAGACAGCCAGCATTAGATGAGGTAAAGTTCACATCTAGAGTACAAAACCATGGGGACTTTTGTTTCCCTGATCTTTGGCTCACACAGCAGCAAAACTGGGTCTAAGGACTGCAAGGTTTCTGGAAGCCTTTGTCAAGAAAGCTGTTGTAAATCTTGGGATCTGATATCTTTCTATAAATTCTGACTCAGCTACTGCTCTAAACCATTAAACCAAGCCTACTACACTGAACCAAGCCCATGGAGTATCAGGCATCCTCTCAGTCATGCCCAACATCCTACAGAATTCAAGTCCCAGTCTGCTGCAGGTGGATGTGCTCAAAAATGTTGTGATCCCAGTGAAACTTCCTGCATGGTATGAAAATTTCCTGTCTGGCATGTAGATTACAGAAATGCCTCAAAAGTAGATTCAAGCTTTAAATAACTCTGTATTTTCATTTAAAAAGAAAAAAAATGTAGAGGAGAGTCCTGTGTTGCAAACCACCATGTTCTTGTGTTAGGAACAAGATCCAAAAGGGAGAGCTAGGGGTTCATTTACATTGTTCAAACTGCCCTGATTCTCTACTGTTCCAAAGGGCATTTTGGCTACTGCATATGAAAGAAAACCCATGTCTGTGGCTCCGATAATTTGGTTTGGTCCTGGATAGAAATTTCTATATGACGTTATATAAAATAACTCAGATAAAGCTATTTAAAGTGTTTATTTCTCCACACTGCACATCTGTTTTTCTGGTGAATTTAAAATTTTTGGTAAGGGCCTATATTTTCCCAGCCTGGTTAATGAAGTGGGAACAGGAATATTTCTTTCTAACCCAGACAGGAAAAAATCCTGCTCTCAGTGTGGAGGTGCCACTGGGTCCCACTTCTCCCCAGCTCACAAGGGCACTGCACACACTCTCATCCTGCTCCCTGGGAAGTTGCTTTGCCACCTGGGATTTCCTCAGCTCCCAGGAACATCTCAGGACCAGGAGAAAGGGCAGCAAGCTCTGGCTTTGCCTTTGCAGTACAAAGGGAATTTGGCATATGTCCCAGACAATCTGAATATGGTAATAAAGTGGGAATCCCTCAGAGAGGGTTGAATTTTTTTTTTTTTCTATATTGGCACTTTTCCATATGCAAGAGGGGACAAGCTGAAGGGAATGGGCTTCCATTAACTGGTTTTTGTTGATCCTAAGTATCCCCCATCTCTCTAGTCAGGAATTATTTGTCAAAAATATTTTAATAATTTTTCCTCTGTTATGAATAATTGCTGCTTTTATTGGGTAGTTGTACATGTTTTAAATAGTCACAGGCTTTCTAGGGGGAAAATCTCAGGATAAGTTCCAGCTTGGAAAGGTCTCATGCTTGTTCAGCAGAGGACCAGGAAGGCTTCCAAGGTTCCTTTCCTGGAGTGGACATTCACTCCCTTTCCTGGAAGTTTTCAGTCTGCCACAGTGTGAGACTGAAGGGAAAGAAGCAATCTTGATTTGCTTTTTATCATTTGTAAGATAAGCAAAATGTGTCCTGTCTCACTGCACTGCTGATGTATTCTATCATAAATGAATGTGTGACAACCATTTACCAAAAGAAATATGTATGCTTTCCCTTTTCTGTATGTGCTTGAATAGTTCAGAGTACCTGAAGTTTAATTAAGTAGTTGTTGCTTTTAATGTGAAATACCTGCCTCACAGCAGCAGTGTGTTGACTCAGATCAGAAGCCAGTGAGAGGGAAAAACACTCATGAAAAATGAAATCCACTTCCCCCATATCACCGAGCCACCATCCAAATCTCGCTGCAGGCACTGCAATTTTTTGTTCCTTACTTCATGTTTGCTTCCAAAGATAAATATAACATACAGGGTGTTGCTTTTCGGGCTTGAAATTGTAAAATGCTAAGGGTGTTTTTCTGTGTGGAAATGCATCTTGTGAATGCCCAGTTGAAAATATTCCTTAATCACCCCTTTTTGATCTGGTGTGACCTGCTGGACTTTATACCTGCTGTCTGGCTCATCTCACAAGCTCTTCTTTGGCTGGCAAGTGCACTGATACCATCTTAATCCCCCAGTTCCTGCCTTCCCTTCCTCATGGAGCACAAGGAAATCTTCCACCTCACTTCCCAGTGTAGTGGCTGCAGAAGGGAAATGAAATTCCGCACAGTTTTTAATGGGGATGTTTTCTGCTCATGTTGCATTTACAGGAGCATGTAGTGACAGGATGAGAGGGAATGGCTTTAAACTGAAAGAGGGCAGGTTTAGATTGGATACCGGGAGGAAATCCTTTATTGTGAGGGTGGTAAGACACTGGGACAGGTTGTCCAGAGAAGCTGTGGATGCCTCAGGCTTGCGGGTGTTCAAGGCCAGGTTGGATGGAGTTCTGAGCACCCTGGTCTTGTGGAAGGTGTCCCTGCCCATGGCAGGGGGTGGAACTGGGTGATCTTTGAGGTCCCTTCCAATCCAGGCCATTCTAAGTCTCCCTGATCCCAGAGCAGAAAGTACCCAGACCAGATATAGAGGCTTCAGACCTTCATCCCAGACAAAAAATGGCTCCAGTAGATTGGAAGTGGCAGCTCACCTTTGGTCTTTCAGGAGTCTCATTCCAACAGGAGAGAAATGGGCTAGAAATTCTCTACATCTCTGGGACTTGAGCAAAGACCAGTGGACTTGGGCTGAACTATGGCTGTACACAAAATAATTAAGCGACTTCCCAGGATTTCTTCTCCTTTCTATGCCACTCCCTTGAGGGAAAGAGCAACGTCGCTGCATCTCATCAAGGTCTTCACATGAGCAGAGTATTGTTTACAGCGACCAAGAGGGAAATAAGATCCCGGCAGCTGACTGCCATTCCCTCTCCATTCACAACAGCAGCAGTGCCCATGAAGACATCATTGTAGAGCCAGTTTTGATAATACATAATTCAGTGCCTTCAATTTGGCCCCCAAGGCAACTGTGGTATTTTATATAATGGCTTTACTCACGAGGGGGAAATTAATTGCATCTTCCTGGCTGGTTGCTCAGAGCTACAACTTCATGTGCACCAGGCAGACTCCCCTTAGGAGTCTTGATTTTTGTCAGAACAATCTGAAATTGTCTCTGTGTCATCTATTATTACAACAACAACAATTGAGCAGCCTATATAAAATACAAATCTAGGTCCATTTAAAACCCATACGCTTTATTGCTGCTATGAACAGCATGTTTTAATGAAAGTCAAGGAAGAATAGATGTCTGTGAAATTTGCCTGGTGTAATTTTGGGACACTTGGCTATGGGAATGCTCTGAGGAAAACAATTGTGGACATATTGCAAATGGTTATCTTCTTACTTATTCATTCACGCTTTCATTTGGCCCTTGGGGCTTGTAGAGAAATTAAAATGGCAAAAGCAGAACAGGATGACTCCAGTAACCCCTGCTGTCCAAGCTGTCACATATCAATAGAGCCACTCACCTAACAATGGACTGTTCACATCAATGTTCCCTGCTGTCCACACAAAGAATCATTATCCAACCTGTCTGGAAAGTTCAGTGAGGTGAGCATCCATCAGTCATGGGGATTTGAAGTGCAACAGACAGAAGCAGAAAGTTTCTAGAAGTATGATTACATATTTATTATAGCATCAGCTCACATTGGAGTCCTAATTACAGACAGGCTCCCTTTGTGGTGGACAAGCACAGAAAAGAGTAAAAATTCTGTTTGCCTCAGACCTGTGACAAAGCTGTTGCAGTTGCCTGTTACTTCTTTGCAGAAGTTTTGGAGAGGTGTTGAACTGCCCCAAAATCATCCCACACAGTTAATCCTGATCTAAGGTTTATGTGTAGGCTTGTCCATTGATGAAGCCCAGTCCAATCCTTTCTACCACTCAAGGTACTACTAAATCTCAGTGATTTCGCATCAAAAAATTGCCTCAGTCTTTCCCAGTCCTGAACAAACCTTTAGAACCCTTGAGTGGCTGCAAATTAATCTCCCATCCTTTAATTTTCTCACTGAGGTGTCATGTTGAACATCTGACATGTTTAAGGCAATATTTCCTTGAGACAGGTAAGGGACTGGTGCTACATCATGAGACACAGGAGTTTTGCTATTTTAGAGGCAATTCCTTGTGACAAATTGTGTCCCTCTGCACTCCTGGCACAGATGCTCCAAATCTAACTTGCAACAGATCCAGCACTGGAAACAACCCAGCAAATGCAAAGGTTTCTGATGGGGATCAAGACTTTCAGGGCTTTCACTGAAGGAAAAGGAACAGAAGAGTCAGCCTAGAAAGGAAGAAATCTCAGTTTCCTTCCAAGTTCAGCAGTGGAAGTGCCTTCATGAAACATTCATGCCCACTTTGAATATTATATAAGAACTGTTAGGGAATGATTCATGCCGTGTGTCATTTACTCACCAAGTGCACAGATTGTTTATAAATATGTTATAGTCTATCTTTGGAAATATAAACGACTGTAATTAAAGACTCCTGTTTTTAAGCCTGGTGAAGTCAGTTAACTGTGGATAATGGTTACTGAACGCTCTTTTAAAATACCATCTGAAAGGTCTTTACATATTCATGGGGCTGTTGCTTATACCTTGCTGTTGGGGACTGCAATTTGTTCTTCCAGATAGGGTGTTAGAGAAGGGCTTTAGATCAAGGGTACAGCTTAAAATGCACACTAGCTGGAAATCTCGACTTCAATCTCTGCTGATTACAGTGGACCAAGTCCTCTGTTGGTGTAAATCTGCTTGCTTGGCTCTCTGTGTGGAAGAATTCATCCTGACCTTCCTGTTCCCACTTGGCTTTTTCTATTTAGTCGTGCACTCCAACAAATGAGCCCTAATGTGGAAGACGTGGAGAAGTGCTTTTCTTCAACTTCTGTTTTCAGTTGCACCTAGATTTGACAATATTAGTTGTGAAAGCTGGGATCATCCAGGTACCTCTGCTTCAGACAGAGTTATTTTGAAAAGTCTAAACAAATTTACCAAGATTCTTTTCAGCAGAATGGAAAGAAAATTCACTGCTATTAATTTTTTTTCCAGGTGGTTCTGGTTGGAAATTGGATTTGAAAGGTGATAGAGGGAGAGCACTTGTCTTAGCAGAAGGTTCCAAACTTTGAATATCACCTTCAATGCACAAGGCCTGGACAAAATCAGCTTCCTGAATGATACACAGGCAGGACCACAGATGAAAAGGTCTTCTTCCTCCCTCATTGCAGCCTCATTTCTCCCCCTGGATGATACTCAGTGTTATGCATTTCATGGGACTTCTTATTACCATTCATAACAGTTCCCATGTCTTGGATCCAGTGGCAGAACCATATGAACACTAAAAATCTGTTTCAAGACCTGATGGCCCAGTTAAGAAGTGGTTAGAGCTGCCTGTAACAGGTTTACTTTGGATTACCTTTTTTGGGGAGGTTTATTTTGATTCTTTAAAAAAAGGAGAGAGAAGTGTGAGGAATACTCAAGCAAAAGTCTGCTTTGAAGTACAGCTGTTGAGCAACAAAACCATGTGGATGGCAAAATTGTGCTTGGTCTCAAAAGCAAAAGATAAGTCAGGAGAGCAACTCTCCAGATTTAGGCCAGGGAAAGTGGGAATGTAAAATCCATGCAGAGGAGGGGAGAGAGGACAAGTACTGCAGGGCCTGGCTTGTGAGAGGCACCAATGGTGGGCAGGGAGGCACATTTCAGCTTTTTGCCCTGAGCCCGAGCTGCAACATTGGAAGAGGAGTTTGCAGGAGGAAATTAAGGAGGTCAGTAATTCTTTCTGAATTCCTTCCTGCCAAAGCCCAGCTACACCAGCAGCCACATCCAGGGGTGGAAATCCCTCAGCAGAACTTCCCTGCATCCCACTCCAACAGCCACAGTTTCCTGTGCTGGCCATCCCCTCCGGGCAGCTGAGGCCAAGGATGTGTGCACAATGGCAATCAGTCAAGGAGAAGAGATTGCAATTTAATTTCATTTCAACCTCTCACCCGAGCTGTTAACGCTTGGGAAAGGCTTTTAATAAAATGGGACAAGCGCTGATCTCATTTGCCGTAACCAACACTATCTTTACAGATGCACCATCTGATTCCAGGCACACAAGAACAGAGGATTATTGGATTAATTCTAATCTCATAATTGATTCATTCTGGGTTTAGTCTGCTTGTAAAGCAAGATAAGATCTTAATATTGTGCATTCAGCACAACAACCACTTGCCTTTCAGAGCAGCCTCTAATTTCTGTGAGTGATTAGCTCATACCACATCCCCAGTTTGGCACAGACCCAAACTAGGGGGATATTTGGAGCAACATCCAGACTTCACAGCTGGCTCTTATCTAAAGAAGGGGCCTGGCTATTTTTATGGGCATTTACAATTCAAGCAATATTAAGCTCTAGTAGCTGGACACAAGTATGAGTTTGATAATTTACAAAAAATAAGGAGAGATTGTCCCAAAAGGCAAAACTCCATAGCTGATTTGCCACAGAGGAAGGGGGGAAAAACCCCATGCAGCCAAAGATGAAATGGGGAACAAAATCCTTATATTCCATATCAATGCCAGGCCTGGAGTTAGACCATGGGAACAGCCACAGACACACTGATTGCTCTCAAGATTAAGACCTGGACAAAGTTAATGGTTATCTTGGCATTCCTGATGATGTGGAAAATGTTTCTGGCTGCTCTGAGAAGCTCTGCTGTCAGTCTGCACAGTCAGGGCATGGCCTGAGGGCATGTTGCTGTGAAGTGACTCTTGCCTCACCGTGCCACATCTACTATCCACCTGAGAGCCTCTCATCTCACCAGCTCGACACATCTCAAGGGAAGGATGAGCAAGATCACCTGTCAAAACCTATTCCTGTAAGACATTTCAATCGGCCTGACATCCGTGGCACTCTTTTCTCTGTCTGTAGCCTCTTGTTCTGCTGTGTTTCCATTAAGATTTAAAGCCTTTAGAGAAAGGGAATACATATGTCATTCTGTTTTTACAACACCCACCCCAAGGCTTTCTCAGAACTGAAATCTTTCCAGCCAGGGGTTTCAGCCTCAATGAGTGGAGAAGACTGAAGTTTGCTCAAGGCTAAGACCCAGGTAAGACGTGCAGAGAGGAACAGTGTCTGTCTGCAGTGAGACATTTGGGCCTTATCTTGGCAGGCAGTAAAGTCTCAGGCTGCCCCTACAGATGTGCTTGATATCATTGGCAGGGCCTTGTACCTTGTTCATGGAGTGACAAGTCCTAAATTCTTCAGTTTATACAGATATGGGAACAGCCACGGCCTTTTGCCTGGTCCAGCAGGGACTTCCCTGCTGGGAATAAAAGTTAAGAACTTTTGTAGGTGCTGCAGGTGGAAGAGGGTGACTGGGTGAGATAATCAGGCAAGGTAAAAACTCTGCTCTTGTTGATTCTTCAGCACATCTGCTCATTGAGACTCACCACAGGCTGTCATTTACTCTGCCACACTCATGTCTTCTCAAGCTCAATGTCTGAATTCATGAACTCAACCTCAACTCATGTAGCCCAGTCCAGGGCTTTGCAGTAACAAGAGTCAGCAACTGCCATGGGGAATCTCAATCCCAACTGGAGTCATAGACAGACCCCCAAAAAGAGCAAATAGTGCAAAAAGTCTGGGAATAAAAATAATACCAGGATGACAACAACACAGTGGTCATGTGTGCTTCCTGCTCCCAGATCCTCTGCTCTGTGCCTCCCCAGAGCAGGGGTGGTTCCTGACTGGTTTTTATGGATCCTACACCCAGAAATTAAGTGGGAACCACTATTCAACCCCTTACCAGAGCTTTTTCCTTCTTCCCAGTTTGCTGCAGAACCACACATCTGTGTGTTTTGTGTGAAGATCTCTGGGCCTTGGAATGATCAGGGACATGGAAGAAGACTGTGAAGAGCCTAAACCTGGGAGGAGGAGGAAGGGAGTACACCCAAGCCTCCACCAGTGGTCTGTGCTGTTGTTTCTCTCATGAGAAGAGCCTTGGGAACTGGCCCTGGAGAGACCAGCCTGTCTAGGACCTGTGGAACAGAACAGTGGAGAGACAAAAGAAGAGGATTCCCTTGATCCATAGCTCCTGAGTCCTCACTGCCAACAGGATCACTATACCTGAGAGCATGCAGAGCCTCTTCTTCCATCTCTCACTCTCATGAAATTGTATCTTCCACCAAGCCCAGCTGAGTTACATAGACCCCTGTGAAGGAACCAGTGTCCCTGAGGCTCCACGGACTAAGATCACCCTCAAATGTCTCCTGTGGAATAAAGACAATTAATTAAAACCTCTATTCACTTCCTGGCTTTGCCTGCACCATTCCTTTTTCTCCTCTTTACCTTTGCCTGGATCCCTCCAAGCTGAATTACCTTTGCTCAGCTGTCATTGGCACCAAGATTTCAACCACCTTCTTTAATAAAATTACCCTGCCCCCTGCTCCCCTTCCTCAAATATTCCTGCTCCTACTCCTGAAATAGATCACTCCAGTATTTCAATTATTGTGCTGGTAATTAGAAATGTTAGTGAATGAATAGCAGCTTCATTTAAGAGAGGCCAGAGGAATATCCTCTCTCCCAGATAACATCCCCAAGCACTTTAATTGCCCCTGAAATGCTGCAAGAGGACCATCAGTTGCTGTGAGATGGCTTTTGAAAAGATGGAGCACACCCAGCGTGGGTGAGGACTGGGTGACAGGAGATATTATTTCTGTCTCTTTTTATATCCACAGAAAAAGGAGACATAGAAAGGGATCAGCCCTTGCCACACTCAACCTCTCCACCCTCAAAAAGAACACCTGAATCCAAGCAATGAGTCTTTTAAGAGGTTGCATTGTGGTTTTCACTAAATTTCTTACTGTAGGGTTCATAAGGAGTAGTCAGGAAAGAATTTGGAAACTGGAGAGGAGTGTTGAGCATAAAATAAGTGGGGTTAGAGGACAGGCCCAGGATCTGTGTGCCTCTCACTCAGTAATTCTGATTGCCAGCTGGAACAACCACATCAAACCAGAGCACTCCCATGGGCATTGCTGCTCCCCTAGGGACCATCCATCTACCTGGACATTTCACCTCACTGGGCGGGAGGTTTTAAAAGCTTTGTCTTGCTAGAAACAGAATGTCCATGAGCCAGAGAGAGCTGCCACCTTCCAAGGAATTTCAATCATCAGGGGCTGATCTAAACCACAGAAGAATCCAATGAGGTCTTTTACAAAGAGGTTTTTTGCTTTTCTTTCAATGTAACCTTTCCTCAAAAGAGGTACTTTTTGGACAATTATGCTATAAACTTAAGAAGAATTGCAGGTGGAATGAAATACTGCAATGCAGTTAAAATTAATTCTTAGTATTTGACTTTAATATGACTCCAGATGTAATTTGCTGTAGGAAACTTATGTAGGAGAGGTTGGCTCCAAATCACACTGATCCTTTTCACTGCTAAGGCCTCAATGTAAAGTTTAAGTGGCATCTGCAGAGCTGATATCCTGGACCAGAACAACCTAACTCTTCTTGACAGTAATCTTGTGTTGCTCTTGGCAGTTTTGCAGGATGTCAGTGCATCCTTAGTGCTGGGAAGAGCAGTGGGGTTTGGTGTGTGTGTTTCCTTTGTACCTTCTCCTGCTCCAAGAGAGGAAGGACCTCACTAGACAGAAAAAAGGAGGAAAAAATCAACCTGATTTTAATAGAGATAGAAATTTTGGCCTCTAAGACCCAAATATTTTTCAGGTTGTCTTAGAATAAATTTCTGGTCTCCATGAAGCTGTAGGATCTTTGTCAGGGACTGCAGGACAGGTAAAAATGTGAAACTGAGAGCTTCAACCTGAGAACTTCCCCACAGAGGTTTGACACCACTGCATAGACATAATCCCACTGTGCTTCAGCAGGAGGAAATTAATCATTTGAACTTTTAAAGTGTTCATGGAAACAGATCCATCCCAGCCAGCATCCACACAGAATGGATCCATTAAAGACACTGCCTGCAGATGACTTTAACTCTTTGCCCAGCCCCAGATATGTCATTAACACATCTGCAAAGTTTTGTTGCTGTTGTCCTTTGATCAGGACAATTTTTATGAGTGTTTCTCCGTGGAGTCTGAACTTCAGCCAAGTAACAAACACTAAGCATGTGTGACTGCAACGTGTCTTGCCATTTAGATGATGCTACTTCAGACACAAAGGCAAGAGCAAAGATAGGGAATGTTTCCCAGATGGCAAATATTGGCAGAAACCTTGCAACTTGGACAAAGAGTATTGTCTTTTTGTTACTACCCATGCAGTGAATAGAAAGGCCGTGGGTACAATACTGAGCCTTGATCTTACATAAACTTCTGAACATGAGTAATTGAATACACAAATACATCCTAATTAAGTTCAGGTTGTCCCAAGATTACCTTCAGCTCTCAGTCTTTTGTGTTGGCCTTTGTGTAGGTGCACATCAGATAAATAACAACTCACTAGTGGATTACAGACCAGAGACAGGATGCTGCCTCAGATTATATAGAAAATCAGTGCTCAAGCTTTGAGAATTCCCACCTGGGTGGACTTGCTGGGAAGAGCTATTTCTAGGAGGGCTCATATGCATTAAAAAGAAATAAGATCTCTGCCATAGAAGCTCCATCTGGCACTTTACCTGCAATACACGTGGTTGTGTCTGTCTGACCCAATGACTGGAGATGCTTCAAGGTCCCAACCACAGAGGACTGATGTCTGGGCAGGCTGGGGACCTACCTCAGAGCACAGGCACTGAGTGTACAAATGTGTGGGGAGAAATGATTGAAAAGGTCCCCACTGCAAAATGAGTCACCAGCCAGGCTCCGTTTCTGTGCTAATTTCAAGGTAAATTTGCATTTTCAGAGGCAAAGGTCAGGGTTTTAAGGGCAAATGGGTTAATTTTCAGGTTAGTTCAATCCCCCCAGTGCATTGAGGATGTTCTATTTCTACCATGATGAGGCAGTTGGGTAGAAGGAAAGCAAATCCAAGGATTACCATGGTGGCTTGGCATCGGGATTGACATCTACAAATCCCTTCTTGACCATAGATGCTCTGGGAAATTCACTCAGTCTCACATCCACAGAGATTTTCCACATCCAGCTCCTGTAGATACAACATGGACTGCAGGTAGGGATGTTTCTGTCTTGTCATCAAAGGCTTGGGTGTGTTTGTTGAGTGGAGCTTCAGACTTTGGAAGACACGCTCATAATTTTAAAATTTTTATGTAAAATTTTATGTAATATGTAAAAATTTATGTAACTTTATGTAAATTGTAATTTATTGAAGATCAGACATGAAAAAAAATATGTTGGTGAACATGGAGTGGCCAGGCAGAAGAATAATGGGAATTATTACAGTAACCACAGCACAGAGTAGTTTCTGAAACAGGACAAATCTCAGAGTATCCAAAATGCTTTTAGGACTTCCTATCAAATGTCTTTACTTTGTTGAGGAGAAACCCTGTTTGCCTTTGAGTGGCATAATTGACCTGGTTTAGTGGGAACAATACAGCCAGACCTTAGCAGAAACAGCACTTTGTGTCCTGAAATAAAGCATTTTCCTAATTTTTAACTATTTTACTGAGACCTCTTCCTAAAACTTTTCCACTCCTCAGTTACCAAAGCTGCCAAAAAAATACTAAATCATGAAAACCCATGTAAGAGAAAGTCCATGTCTCTGCATTTTGCACATCTTATATTTCTTCTATGGCATATCCTTCAGGGAGAGGAGAGAGAGAGGAAAACAAAGGTTTGGTTTTGTATGAGAAGAAAACCTCAAAGTGCTTTTATTGTGATCAGTCCCTTTCTGTTCACGATTTTACTTACCCTTTTCTGAAGGCAGACTTCATGTGTGGGGTAGAAGAAAGAATTACGGGGAGCATTTTGAGCTCTGTATTTAATGATGTGCCATTGGAGTCAGCAGCTCCTGCCTAGCTGGGTAGTAACTGAAATCCTCTGATTTTTAGTGAAAAGGATTTAATGCATTGATCCAGTTTTCAATGGACAAAAGTCATTACTTCTGAATTAAAGGCATCACAGCTGCTCTGCCTGCCAGTGGCCCGATACTGAGAGCTGCCATTTAGTGACTGTGGAAACTGATTTGTCACTGCCACAGCTGGGTCAGAGCAGCACTGAAGTGTGCATCTCTGTAAGGTGAGCAGAGGGACTTGAAAACCCCATGCAAAGAGCATATTCCAAGCACAGTTATGGACTCAGATGTGAATCAGAGCTACTTTGCAGTCGCAGAGGAGAGCATTTGTCTGAGCAGTGCAGTGTTCCTGTAGCTGTGGGAAGCTTCAAATCCTCAACTCAAGCCCATTTGATAAACGCTTTCTGCAGCAATAATAAGATTTCTCACCTCACAAATACCATCAGCAGTTAATCCTCACACATGTAAATATTAGATCTTTTTCTCCCAATTGAATGTAAGCTTTATGAGGAAGAAAAGCACATTCATACCCACACAGCATCCAGTAAGAATCACTGCATGAATTATTAAAAGCCAGCATTCAAACCCTTCCCTTTCTGGGAGTAAAGGGTTGCTAAGGTGTACATTCCTCATAAAGCCCAATTTGAAATTAAAGAAAAGCTTATATCCATTTTGGCACTTATCAGTCTACCTCTTCATTATCCATCTGGTTAGGATTCTTTCAGGCTTTTGAACTCAAGGTTAAATTCTAACCCCTCTAGAGATAATAGGGTTGAGCCATCAGAGCCAAAAGGATTAAAACAACATCCTTAGTGATTTTCCTGTGAGTTTACACAGCTTCCTAGAGCCCAGCACTTAGTAAGAGTTCAGCAAATTCAGAGATTCTAGGAATTAGCATTCCAAATTGCAAGCAGTGGGATAGACAAGCCGTTCCATTTGCCTTCACTTTTTGGACAAATTTTGCCAGGATGTGTGTAGAGGTGGTCACGCAGAACGTTCAGTTCCAGTGTCACACGTGAGAAATCCTCTTCCCTTGCTGTGTGACTCTGACTACTGCAGGATGAAGAGAAAGGGATGGGTATTTGGGGTGGCTGCAGCCATCCAGGTGTCTGCTGCCTGCTGTTGGCTCTGCAGCTTGAAAACACCAGGGAATGCTTGGCTGCTCTGGTTGATATTTAACTGAAGAAAGAATCACAGGTTTCATTTCAAGGCCATTGAAATCAGTGAAAAAGTCCACCTTCACTTTGTGGACTTTAGGTAAGCTACAGTTTTATTTCTTTTGCACACAGATGTTGAATCCTCCTCCAGAGCAGGGCTGTGGTCTTTCACAGTTTCATTCAGGGCGTGCACTCAAAAAATTACACGCCTGAGTCAAAAATACACTGCAGTCCTTTTCTTTTTCCTTTGAGTGGACTCCAGAACAGCATCCATGAGGAGATGTGTCATTGCTGAGGCTCTGTCTAGGACCAAAGACCACACTGCTTCTGTGTTGAAGCTGCTGTTTGTCAGGGATACCCAAGCAGGAAGGCCTGTCAGATACACACAGCTTTGCTTTGGAGACAGAATGAATGAAAAATGAGCCATTGAGTGCCTGGCTCGTGGCAAGCAAACACACACCACTTCATCCTTTGGATTGGTGTCAAAATGGCTTCTCAGCTGAGCCAAGAATGACACATTCAGATTCCAAGTGGCAGAAAACTCCTTTTGGTCACACTGCAAGACAGGAGTTCAAGGTCTTGGTATCTCCAGAAAAACTGATGTACACTCATGCACATATACTGAGAATAGGTCTCACCCAAATTAACTGGGGAAAACATCAATAAAAATTATACCAAGAGTCTTTAATTCATCTAGAAATGGAAACTCACTCCCACATCCACATCTTCTTAGATCAGTCCTCTCCCACCATGTGCTGCGCTCCTACTTTCTTTGGTCTCCTACTTCCATTCTCACTGTTTCCTCAAATTAGGACCCTTTCTACCCACTAGCTCTCCTCATCCCAAACATTTAGCCTTATTTTCCCTGAAAACAAGTCACTGGAAGGACTGATGTCAGCACAGAACATGGAGCTGACCCCCTTTACATACTTTAATCAGACCAACCTACAGCCCTTGGCAAACTGAGGCCCATCTCCCCAGCACACAGATTAATGGCAATATTGCTCTTCACTGCACTTCCTGGGATTCAGTTGGCATTCCAGAGCCTCTGTTATCAGATAATTACAATTTAATTGTCTCAGCACACACACTTTTATTTAAAAACCCTCTCTGATTATTGCATTTGCATGTTGTCTATAATTTGCTTTCAGAAAGGAAAAAAGACATCAAGAACAACATTCATTCTGAAGGCAAATTTCTAAGACATTTATAGCAGGCTACTAAGTGCTTAAAGAGGAGTTGAAATAACTAGTTTAATAGAATAGCTTAAATGGTAGAGTCTGTAAAAAAAATTGATTGAAACACTTCTCTTTTTTTAAACTAGATTATTTAAACAAGCTTTTCACAAAGGTAATATCCAGTTAATTTTTAATTATTTTCCATTGCATCGAAACGTACAAGAATACAAATTACCTTTTTTTCTTCTATTCTGCAGAAATGCCCCTGTGGGATATTTAGTGTAGCTGTCTCTACACTCTTGTCTGTGGTAAAGAAGACCTGGAGGGTTTTACATCTCCTGCAGCTTGTTAGGGCCAGGATTCCACAGAATGCTTTTTATTCCCCAAACGTTGTTCCTTCTGTAAGGAGACCTCATGTTTTGTCCTGAGGCATATAGGAGAGCAGGGAAACCTACTGAGTGGAAGCAAATAATGTTCTAGTTCACCCCCAAAGGCAGTGTTACAGCAATTAGGAACCGACTGTGTTGCTTATTTCAAATAAAAATCGTATTGAAATTTGCATTGATTTAACTATTTCTGGGCAAGAGGGTTATTTCAGCACCTTACACCTGCAATATCTGTCATTTGCTGGAACATCATCATTATACAACAGGAACAGCACTTCAGACTGCTGCCAGTTGGCCTTTTGTAAAAGTAACCTCCAGACCAAGCAAGATCAATAGGAATTAAAAATATACAAGGCAAGTTTTGGTTCAAATGCTTCCAAGATGTGCAGTAAAAAGGCCCTGGGAGCTGGGAGTTGCTTGTGAGGTTTCTGTATCCAATGCTTTTGGGTTTGTGCATTTGTTTCCCCTCTGTAAATCAATCCTCTGCCTCAGGGACATTATCATTCAGAGCTTGGCTGACCCATGGCTTGTGAAGGGGTTGTTTTGTAAGCACTGTAAAATCAAGCTGTGCTGTGGCAAGAGATGCTCTTGCAACTTTTAGTTAGGATTTTCTAAAAATTGCTGGTCATTCCACAGAGTTGCTCATGGATTCAGATGGTGCCTCCTCCCAGCATAGTTAGGAAGATGAGTTGGTTGGTGGGAGTGTGGGGGTGGGAATCCAAGGGTAGGAGAAGTTTAATCATCTTTTCCCAAATTTGTTTTCACTAGCCAGAGGATTTTGTAGATAGGAGATGATAAATCCCTAGCAACACAAACCCCTGACAGATGGTGTTAAATGGTTTTGAGAATATTTCAAAATCTGCCCTACTTTTTATTCCCCAAATGTTGTTCCCTCTCTTGCTTCTTTTTTATTTTTTTAATACAGAATTTTCCTACACTGTCTCCCACATTCTCATTTGTGTTATAATTTATGCTTCCTTATGCTCCAAACCGGAATCCAAATCACCAATTTAAATGGAGAAACAACCTGCTGAATTTTAAAGCCAGTTCTTTTCCTCCTGTTGGGCTGGGTATCCAATCTGAGAGGAAGGAGGGTGTATCAGGCTGATCAGAATTTACTTCCCATTCTGCAGGAAGGATTGTCTGGGTACAGAACACGTAAATCAAGGGAGGGCTTGCAACCAGGCCCATTCTGCAGAGAAACCAGGAAATTCTCCTTTCACATGAACTTTGTTGAGTAAAAACTTTGTCTCCTTGGTTTACCAGGATGGGAATCCTGTGTGCAACTCCATGGAGCATTGTAGGACTAGGAATGGCTCCTTAACGTGCTGCAAAGAAACAGGAAAATGTGAGGTTAAAAAATATGAAGAATCAGCTTTTACAGTTTACTTAAAAAGGTTGGTGTTTAGGAAGTCTCTGGGTCAGTGCCCTGAGAAGAATTTCATGGGTTCCAACTTCCTTTAGGATCCAGATGCCACCTCCTTCTTGCAGAGAAGGCCCAAAGTCCAATCTCTGAGACAACTGATGATGCATTGACAAAAAAACAAGCCCCCAAAAAACCCAAACAAAAGCAAAAACAAACCCTCTGACACACACTCATGCAATGAAGCACACACACAAAAAACCCCCAAAGCAAACAGAAAGAAAAAGGTACATCTTCTTTTGTTTGGTATGAAACATCAAATCAGGACAAATCTTTTTTCCATAGAAGGATGGTATTGTCCATGTCTTCATCAGTGCTCCTTAGTGACCTCATCCTAAAGCAAAGAAAGATCAGAGACTAATTGCTGTCCTTTTGCTGAGGGCTCTCTTACCTTCTCCATGGAGATTTGTTCCAATTACTGCTCTGAGGGCAGCTGCTTTTTCTAATCAGAACCTGCAGATGGAAAAGGCAAACCTCACCTTTTGCCCAAGGCTTCACCGTGTGCAAGCCAAGGAAGTCTCACAGCAGTAAATACAGTTTCAGGGGAAGAAGTCCACAAATCAGAATTTAAAATTGCACAAGACAAAGTAAATTGATCTAATTTCCCATTTCACACCCCCGGATTTTTCTCTTTTCCCATCTTATGTCACATGCTGATGTTGTATACATTTTACCACTCATTGGATGATGCTGAGGGCCAGCACAACTCCCTAACCTGGCAAAAAAAACCCTACTTCCAAAAAAATGGGATAATGAACAGTTTTCCATATAGTTTACCAAGTTAAGCAGGACCACAGCACTCTGATAAGCCACACTTTAATACAAACCTGAGGGAGAGCAGGAAAGAAGGACAGAACTGGCAGCAGGAAAGAGGAAATAAGGAGAAAGTGTGTGACAGATCCTCCCTTCTCATGGCAGCTCAGATGTTCCTGTAGTCACGCCCCAAATGTGACCATGAAATGTCTTTCTTTGTTCCTGCTTTTACTTTGTGCTTGCCCCATTAAGGCTGGAACCCAGTTTGCTGCAACAGCAACTTTGTACTTTTAACACCTTCCTTTGTCCATGGGTCTGGAAGCAATAAAGTTCACCAGTACTTTTAGTGGACTTCAGATTTTAAGGATGTCAAGACACCCTTAAGTCTAAAAGAACTGCCCTTCAGGACAAGAACACTGAATATTTATGGATGCCTGAAGAGAAAATGTTAAAGAGCTCACAGCTGTCAGCATTTGAACAGGATGCCTGAACTAGATTCCTGCCTATTTTCCAGCATGTGACTTGGAATGCTTGCTAATAGGCAGGAAAAAAAAACAAAGTAAACTTGTTTTCTATGTATGGATATATGGATGATTACTGTTTAGAAACCAATTGCAAGCTGCTGTCAGTGACCTTTTTCTGGGTGGACCAGCTCCAGATAGAGATGTATTTATGTCCTACTGGAGATGTCTGCCCTATGGACTGCACGGGGAGCCAGGGCTGCCTCTTGAGGATGTACCTGTGGCCACCATACCTGTGGCCTTCAGGGCTTTTAGTTCAGCTAAAATGCTAAAAAAAATCTGTCTGACTCCACATCTGACTGGAGACTCTCAGCTCACCCTGCCTGGCTGGTGGCTGCCTGACCAGCTCCTTTGTGCCCAAACATCTCCCATGACAGAATCCACCCAATCCTCAAAATTCAACTGCAGGTACCCAGCCCCAAAGACCTTCTGCTTTCAACTGGGTGAAGCTTTATCCACTTGTGTGGCCCAAAGAATCTTTCTCTGCAGGGCAGTCACCCTTAGGAACTCCCCGGGTTTTCTTTGCATTCATGGGTGTTGTTGTCTCTGGCAGTGCAACCTCTTGGATGTAGAACTGCCATGGAGACCAAAACCAGCTCAGTACGGGTGGAGATAAAGTTAAATAATTACCCAGGAAGCACTGGAGAGGGCTGAGGGTGACCACAGCACTTGAGCAATTGTGGTATCCAAAGGCCACGAGAACTCCACAAGGAAGGAAGGTTCATGGAGGACGTGCTGGAAACTGCTTTATCCTGATTTTGATATGCAGGACATTGTAGTGGATGTGAAATGAAGAAAAGGATGGTGCTCATGAGCTGTGATGTAAAGGGAACCACTCCCTCGTAGGTTGTGAAGAAGTGAGTTTGGATTCAATGATCTTAGAGGTATTTTCCAATGATTAACAATTTTATGATTCTTTATTAGAGTCAGTGAAAGCCATTTCTGTAGCTCACAAACACTTGCCTGGAACACCATCTGCACAAAGCAGCAGTTTTCAAGTTTCCAAGTGCCAAATGTGCATTTTCCTCCCTCTGAGGAAAGGTCTTCCCTCCACTGGACAAATTTTCTATGAAGAACAGAGAACAAAATCCAACAAACGAGACAAAGAAACAAACAAAAATCAGAGTAGACCTAGATCTGGCCATTCTGAGATTCTCCAATCAAATGATAACTCCCTGGTTTTTAAAATCTAGATGGTGAACAGAGACCCAAAGGCTCTAAAATCAAAGTAAATGGAAGGTTCTGGAGGGAGAAAGACATACTTCATGATCCCTAATTCTGAGGTGAGTTGTTATCAGGGAAGACTCCTTTCTGTCCCAGTCCCTCTGATGTTTTCCACAGGCAGTGATTTAGATACCAAAACCCCTCACATTCCAGAAATATTTAAAAACATTCTGAATGGAAAACTCCAATGAAACCACAGCAGAAATGGAACCATGAATATGTTTGGTTGACAGCTAAAGGGTGGTTCCTACCCATTCAAACAGTGACATTTCAGGGCAGTCTTTGGTTGGTTTAAAAAGGGAACTGGGTTATTTTACGGAAGATTTATATTTTCTGAGATAGATTTTCCTGCCACATTTTTCTGCTACTATTTCCAAGCCTCAAATTGCTCTAATCAGCCTCATGTGGTGGTAGAGAACCAGGCACCACTTCAAACAAGAGCCTCAGCCCTCCCATTGCTCCACCAAGGTCATGTTGTTCCTGGGCAGAGCTCAGAGATGGCTTGAGGCTAAAAAAGTCTTGATAATCATTTTACATGTAAATTCAAATAAGTAATTACAGAAGGAGGATATAGAAGGGATTTTCCAGGTCACCTTCCCGCTGCACAAAACCAGGGTCAGTGCAAAGACCTTTGGGACACCATGAGAAGGTGATTTCATGTCTGCCTTGCTGTTTCTGTAGAACACCCCACTTAGCCCAGGTGCACAGCTGGGTGAAGCATCACTGGTTTGGGCTCTCTGATCTCCAGGACCAGCTGCCAGGTACAGGAGAGGGATTATTTTGATGTGAAAGGCTGATGAAGCATAAAAATGTCACTGCCCTAGCAGACAGCTGTGAGAAAGCAAAGTGTGAGGATGTATGGCATTGAGAGGAGGCAGGAAAAAAACACAAACCTATTTACAAGAGCTTGGTGAGTCACATCATCTCAATAACTCAGAGACAGACGTAGTTATGCAAATGTCAGACATCATGTTTGAACAAAAGGTTACTCACTCACATAACCTGAAGCTTTTACTGCTAATGAAGCATTAACTTCCATCTCAATATGGGACCATGAGGAATTTAGGACTTTTTATAGCTCAACTCATGAATGATTGAGTGATATAAAAATAACAATATCCTGTATCTCACTCATCTGAGGCAGAGGATTTAGTTTATTCTTTTCTTTCTACCTGGAGTTTCTAATTGACAGGAAAACTTCAATCTTGATTTTTGTTTGTCACTTTACATTGTGGGATGAGGCAGTTAGAGAACAGAGACAGCATGAGATGCAGGTTGTGCTAAGTGCTGCCAAGCCTGTCTTACACCAGTGAGGAAGTTGGGACATGGGCAATTTTAGGCCTGTTTTAGGCACAGATAAGAATATGTTTTCTAAATTACTTAATTAAAAATGTGAAATAGAACAGCATAGCATAGCATAGCATAGCAGAGAACAGAACAGAACAGAACAGAACAGAATAGAATAGAATAGAATAGAATAGAATAGAATAGAATAGAATAGAATAGAATAGAATAGAACAGAACTATTTGGAAGAGTCAAGAGTCCTACATCAATCATCTAGTCCAAATGTCTGACTACTTCAGGGCTGGCCAGAGGATAAATCATGTTATTAAGGCCATTTTCCAAGTCCCTCCTTAACACTGAAGGGCATGTGGCATTGACTGTCCCTCCAGGGAGCCTGTTCCAGTGTTTGATCACACTCTCAGTGAGCAAATGCTTCTTCATGCCCAGTTTAAACCTTTCCTGGCACAGCTTTGAACCATTCCCACATATCAACACTAAATAGCAGGGAGAGGGTGTCAGCACCTCCCTCCCCTACTGAGCCTCTGCCACCAACCAGCACCTCAGATCCCTTCCTGCAGGGCTGCTCTCTTGCCACTCCTCTCCCAGTTCACATTTGTTCCTGGTATTACTCCATCCCAAGTGCAGAATCCTGCATTTTGGCTTGGAATAGAGGCAGTTGTTTTCCAGAAGAACTTTCCCTGCAAGTCATTACTTCAGTCCAAACTGTGGTCCAGTGGACTGCCCTCTGTGGTCTGAAGCTTTTATGCAAAATCAAGTTAAGCACAGCAATTTTGCAGAAGTTGTCAGTTCTAATGAGCCTGAACCATGGGGAATTTTAGAGTTCATGGAGATCTGTAGTTGGTCAGAGGTTTGGGAGGCACTGCCACAGGGAATGCACCCACTTCATCCAGGGCCAGTGGCAATCAGTGAGGAGGTGCTGATTTGGAAAGATTTTGGGGTTTTTTTTGTCAGAGGTGAAAATAAGAAATAAATAACAGAAGCTGTTGTTGCACTCATGACTTTTAGATGACTGCGCCTCACTGCAGGCTGCAACTCTTCCTACCCCTGCAGAGAGATATAGACAAATCTTCCTGGTCACCTTGTGCAACTAAAAGAGATCAAATCCTAACCCAACACCCCCTCCCCAGTGTGGCATCACTGCTTGATGAGAGCTCGTATTGCTGAGATATAGAGTTTGCAGGAAAAATATATCTCCTTTAGCACCTTTGCACTGAAGGTGATATGTTGGCAGAAGGGAAAATGAAGCAGTAGTTTTAAAGGCAAGATATTAAACAGAAACACTTTTGAGAGGGTAATGATGGAAGGAGAAGGGGGAAAACGAGTTAGAACTTAGCAGGAGCTACCTGGGTTGAGAGGTTAATGAGATTTTGGGTAAGGAAAAGCTCTGTACACAAACATATCTGTGTCAGGGACTTGGCTGCCAACCTGCTCAGCCCACTGGGCTCACCAAATTCTGTGCCCTGAGGCTGCAGCTTCACACCAGCCTAACTCAGTCTGATAATTGGTGGCTGCAAGTTGTCCCCTTCCCTTCCTTCCTCCAGCTGCCCATTCCTATCCATCCTTTTTGTGCCAGCCCCAGACTTCACCAGCTTCTGCTCCTTTAAATGAATGCATGAGTGCAGGAGCAAATCGAGTATCACCTTAAAAAAGAAAAACAAGGCAATGGTTTGTGGAGCGTGAGAATTGTTCTTGCAGCATGAATTTGCCATGTAGTCACCCTGGTCTGGTGTAAACTTGTGCTGAAGCTAAAAAGGTTGTATGATGGCATGACCCCCCCAATTCCCAGCCCTGCCCACTCCATTAGGTGGGCACTGTAAGCATGTGAGTTTAAAGCTGGAGATAAAATGGGATTTGTTTGACCATCCACGCTCTTTATTTGTTAGCAGGTTCCACGGTAGGTTCTTAGCAGAGCCTCAGTTTTAGCAACTGTTTATAGGTAAAGAAATCTTGAACTTCATAAGGGGAAGGAGACAAATCTAATTTTGTTGCTGAGACAGAAATATTCATTTAAAATATTAAAACAGAAATCTCTCCATGATTTAAAGGTCACTCTCACACACATAATGTTAGAAAACCTGCACAGGCGGAAGGGAAACCACCTACATCACCTGGATGGTTTCCAGATTCTTTAGAATTTCCACAGAAACTCTCAGAGTTCCTGCAGGAGGTCAAGTAAGAGGGGCAAAGAAACAGCCACATTACACATTTTAAAGGGTCAAACCCCAACAAGGGTCAGCAGTTCAGCAGATTTTCTTTTAAGTCAACACAAGGAAGGCCTAATTTGAGCAACACAGAATCGAGCAAGCTCTTGCAGGGATGTTTTATCACTTGCTGGGATAGCATGGAAAACAGAGTGAGGTTTGCAAGTTTAGGGAAGATCCAGGATGAAAGAAGCTGAAGGCATCTTCTTCAGACAGATGAAGTGTGAGGTTATTTCCACCTTTGTCCTTGGACAAGTACCCCCAAGCTTTAGATCTTTAAGGAGGACAGGACCAACCTCTCAGCATCAGGACTGTTTGGACAACTATTTATTTGAATAGCTGCTTTTTTAGTCTGGGTGACAGCAGGAGTCTGTGAGTGACACAGGGAGCAGGGTCAGGCACTGACTGCACAGCTGGCTTGGCATCAGTGCATCTGCAAGATATCCATTCTCCCACCCAGAGAGAGAATTCTGCATGCTTTGGAAATAACTTATTCTCCTCCTAAACTAAAGGGAGATTGGGTGACTAAACAAATCCCCAGATTAGATGGGTTAGGTGTACAAAGTTGGGTGGGTGCCAGACCTAGGAGTTAGGATGTTGTGAGTGGAAGCACTTTTGCTGTGCCCAGCCAGGGAATCAGGACTGGAATGCTGAGGTGATGACAGCACAGCGAGTTCTGGGTCAGGAATGGGGTTTCCATGGTGCACTAACAAAAACTGTAATATGAACAGGAGATAAGTGCCATAAAGCTTTCCAAAAAAGTCATCTTTCGAGCTTGAATGAGCCTGAGAGCTTAAAAACTGCTCTCATCATGATTTTTTCCTTAAGGTAAATTACTGTGATCCTCTTCAAATCCATGAAAAGTCAAATGTTTTCTTTAGTAGCCTGTAGAAAGGCATTAGATTCTGGCTGTTCTTTAATAGTTATAATGACAGTCAATTAAGGGAAATATTTAGCATTTTATAAAGACTACAGATGGTCTTTATCTTAGCTAATAGCTAAAACTTGCAAATATTCAAGCAGAGAAAGGCCCAAGCTGGTAATTTCTCAGACTCCTATTGCCTAAAGTGCAGAGCCTTGGTCTGAGTAAAGGCAGCTGGAGACTTCCTTCAGATTTTCTATACCTCATTATAAAAGTTTTAAAATAAATGTGGGGGGTCTGTGTAGATCCTCCTTCCCATCAACTTTGAGTCAAAGTAAGATCTTTAAAAGTGATGGAGTTACTTCTCATTACTGCTGAGAAGTTAAGTGATTTTGCTCTCTTTAAAATTTTGCTGGGTGTTGGGAGATGCCATTTCTCTGGGTATGACCTCCACCTTGATGAAAGTTACAAAAGTTATAGTAAATATGTTTTTTATTGTAAATAACTTTTAAATATCTCTTTATTATATATTTAGAGCCAGGCTGTGCAATAACAACCCAGTGCAATTTTGTCTGTGGTGTCCATTTTATAATATTCCATGCTTTTTTCTCCAGGCTGCTTAAGTGAAGTGGATAGATGATGCAGAGTGAGGAGAAGAAAAACAACAATTTTGTGCTGTCCTGCTACACAAGACACAGATCCATCAAAGGTTTCACTCAAACCATGAGATCTTTATTGGAGACCCTGACTGATGGCCACCAAAACCACCTGCTAAGTACCTGAGCACCTGGCACTGAGTACCTAGAGTGGCAGCCAGGAGGACATAAATAATAAACCTGGCAGCAAGCAAGCTTTGAAAGTCAGCCTTGAGCTCGTCACATCCCAGACACCACAAGAATGTCTGATGCAAAAACAAAGGCCCTGAGTGGGAGGGAAGGCAAGGAGTCTGTTCTGCTCTTCAGGCAGATTCTCAGGCTGAGGAGCATGGAAATAACACTGGGAGTGTCTCTCTCTGTGGCACTTGGAGAGGCCAAGCTGCACTGCTGCTTCCTGAGAAGAGCTGAGTGCCAGCTGTGAGCTTGTAACTTATACATTTTAAAAATTATCCTCAGCAGGGCTGATCTGATTCTGGTTTTTTTTCTTGTAAAAACTTCTCTTGTGCCATGTTGTTGGTAAGGAACACTAAGTAGTGGCCAGAAGTGAACACAGTGAGCATTTAGGGTCTTCTGCCTTGTTCCACTCAAGCCATTCTGAGAAGGCCACATCGTAAGAAATTACTTATTTTGAGTTATGGCTTAAGAGAGTTTGCCAGCTGATTTATCCTGAGGTCTGATAGGAAGATGGGAGCTGGGAGATCTCTGTCCCCCTGCTTTAGCTTGAGATGAACCCTCAAAACACCACAAGACTGGTAGAGGTGGATAACCAAGGTATTCTACAATGGATTTCACCTGGGAGTGGTTTTTCTACACAGTCCTGACTTATTCAAACTTCTTGCTGGTACCAAACTATTCTTTCTTATCCTTTCTGTCCTGAAAAAAAAAAAAAATGCCAGAAAAAGATTTTAGGGTTCTTTGTCTCTGCAGCACAGAGAACATAGAGCTGGACTGTTGTGAGAATGGTTCAACTCCATATACCAGAAAAAGCACTGGCATAATTTTTGTCACTTGGAAGCCTAATTCAAATTTTGGGCTGAGTTCTGCCCTATTTGTATTGGAGATGCAGTAAAGAGAGGCGGGGAAGCAGTGAAATTTCCCCAGCAATGATTCTTCAGAGGGCAGAGAGGTGACATACCCACCTGCAGATGCTTTTAATTATTGGATGATATTGATAATAGATCTGATCAAAACTTCTGGTCTGAGTGGGAAACCCTTCCCAGTGAGCAGTGTTCAGCTCCTGCTTCATCAGGAATTTTAACACACCCTCCCTGTTACATCTCAGCCTCACAAAGGACTCATCTGGAACATCTGCAGCCAGAGTTACCCAGAAGGACACATTTCACATGAAGGCTTTTAAAAGGAATTCTAAGCTGTGAGCTGATTCCTCCCAACAAGGCAGGGGGGGGACTGTCATGCACAGAGGTCCCTCCCTGGCTCTAAATCATCCTGCTGAGATGCAGGGATCCAGCCACAAATCCTGTTAGCTCGGGAGAAATCAATGCCCAGTGTTTCTATACCTTCAAATTGTACACAGCCATGCAGAGACACACCTTGAAATTGTTTATAAGTGTATTTAGTTATACATATAATTACACAGATGCCTGTAATATATGCATGAATATGTGTGTCACAGAGAATCATTAAACCATTGATATTTTAGGCTTGTAGGAATACATACATGTGTGTGATATAGATATTCCTCCTTCTTTATATACATATGTAAACATATAAAGTATATATAAATAAAGTAAAAAATACATATATTGTATAAATATAGAAGGTATTGCATGTATTATATATAACTATATTAAATATATAAGGTGCATATTTTATATATTATATGTACATATAAAAAGATACATGTATTTATAATATAATACATATATATTGTATATATCTACAGTATATATATATGATTTATAGGCAATCTTGTAGAAATTAGCTTCACTCTTCTGCTTCATAATTTGATGCCGTTGAATTTCTCAAGTTTGGTTTGTTTGTTGGTTTTTTTGCATGAGGGAGTCTACAGAGAAATCTGACATCCTTTTGCAGCTGCCTAGACTTAAATTTTGTATTCCTATGGAGCAGGAAATTTTGCCAACCCGGGCAGCTTCCCACTAGAAGCATCAGGGAATGGAAATTCTTAATCACCGTGTGCAAAAACAATGGAATTTTGAAATGGATGTTTCTCTGGATCTCGGTTTATCATTTCTGATAAAAGCCATCCCAATTAAAGGCCTTGCCAGCACAAGTGATTTGTATTGGGTTGCTATCTGTGGAGAAGGATCTCTGCAGCTGAATTGGGCAGGGCAGGATGCACAATCCTGATGCAATTCCCTCCCCCAAAAGCTACAAAGTGTGGAGAGCTTTCTAAAAGAATTGCTAACAAGATTCTTTCTCCTTTAGAAAGTTTTTCTGCTGTATAAAGAAGAACAGCTGCTTGTTCCTGGTGCTCCCCAGGGTAAGGCTGACACAACAAGGTTCTGCAAATCTTAACTGCAGTTGTGGCACATCCACCTGATGTCACAGTGTCAGGAAACACAGCAAAGAGTTTCCTCCTGCTTGAAAACTCCTGCTGACACAGGCTGCTCTCTCAAGAGCCTCTTCTGACACCACACCTGTGGCAGCTGCACTACACAAGCATTAAGGCCCAGAATCCTTCTGAAATACTTACCCAAACCTAAACTAGCTGAGACATTCCTCTCCAAGCAAAATCCTCTTCAGCTCAGACAGGTGAAACTTCACCTTTTTTATGTGCTTCTAAAGTCAAACCCAATTAAACTCAAAGAATGGACAGCACTACTGTGACATCAGTTTTCTCACGTAGAAAAGCCCTCAGATATTTGTTCTCTGAAACTGAAGTGCAGGAAAGAATTTTAAAGTAGCAGAAAATATTTGAATTTCTGTTAAAATTGCAAAACCTCACAAGAAAGTATTACTCTGGTCTGTGATAATTTCACTGTCCTTGTGCACTTAAGGTTTGATGTATCAAAACAACTGCCTCTGATTTATCCTTTTAACCTGTGAATTTTACTCTGTGATCCATGGGTTTATTCTGGTGTGTTAACTGTATAAAAAAAGTTATTAGCCAGATCAATGTTATAATTAGTTGGCCATAATTTAGTTTAGATGGGATTCTTCAGTGGGAAAATATCAGGAGCCTATAAGTAATAAAAATAAAGAAGATAAAATCTCTACAAATGAGGCAAAAGACCCAGCTTGTGTTTTCTGCAAGCCCATCCATACCAACAGATCACTTCATAAAATCTCCAATTTATATTCCTGTGTGAGAAAGGAAGAAGCAAATTTTAATGGCCAAAAGGATCTGCTGTGATCCAGAGTACAGTGAAATAAATGGAATTTCCTTCCACCAAGGCAAACAGAGCTGATGGTGGGAGCAGAGGAAGTTGTGTGAAGCTGAGCATTTAATAAGCTTTGGATAACATGATTTCATGGGTCCTTCTCAGGAGTAGTGCCCAGGTTCCTGAGGAGCAATCTTGGCATTTGACCTCAGACACCTGCAGATTTGTGAGGATCATAATTCTGCTCAGGCTTCTGGAGGTCCCTTCAGTCCTTCAGGACTAAGTATTGTGGATGTGCTAAAATTAGTAATTCTCAGTGTTTTGATGATTCTCTGGCTTTTGGGTGCAGCTTCATTCTTTTCCACTCAGCACTTCCAATTCATGGCTCCCTTCATTTATTTATTTAATTATTTATTTTGTTCTGACCCTTTCTAAAACACCAGGAAGATATATTCTGTTAATAGCTTGTGGATCATTTAATTGCTATTTAATACCACAGCAGTGCTGTCCTCCCCCTGTTTCTGAACATGTTGGGTCACAAGCTCAACCTGTTTCCACATTCTGGTGCTCTGAATAATCCTTCAGGCTGGAAACAGGGGTAGTAACCAGAGTAACTGTGGTAACTGCACTGCTCTGATGTAGCACAGAAATGTCTGAACAATCTTCTGCAGAAAGAAACAAGCAAAGAAAATCAGAGGGATAGCAACTGCCTTTGGGCTTTGCAGCTAGTAATCTTCAACAGCTTATTAAAAAATACATAAAAATTAAAAGAAGTTAAACTGTATCCCAAAGGTTTGGAAGACAAATAAGCCTGTGAGTTTATCATCCACATGCTGGAAGCTCATGGATAGAGATGCTCACAGGAAGGTCTGTCTGCAGGCTCAGTAAAAGCAGCTCAGGAAAAAGCAGAAAACCACCAGTATTGGCATTATCTGATATTTTTGTTATACTTCATGGTGATTCTTTATTATGGTGAAAATCGAGCAGTGATGCTGCTTGGAGTAGTAGAAAATGAGTATGGAGTGAGCAAACTCTTCACATCAAGAAATAGATAGAAAGAGGAGAAACAGCAAACCAGAAAATTGAAAAAGTGAGATCCTGCAGAGATGTTAAACACAGCTCTTTATTTTGCAGAGGTTTATTATGCAATTTAAATTAATACAGCTTTTCCAACAACTCAGAAGAGAAAATAAGTACTTGTGTTGGCTTCCTGAACCACCCTCTCCACGTGCAGTTTCTTTTCAGGAATGCCAGTTTACCTGACTGAAGCTCTGGACTTCAAAGTGGAATATGTAAGTATTCAACAAGAGAAACATCTCCAATATTTAGCACTGGAATGGGAAAAAAAAAAAACGGACTGACCATTTTGGCAAACCCAGGAAACCTCCAGTTATTTTAAATTCCATCCTCATCTCAGGCTGGAAGTTATTACCCATGACATGTGTCATTATGTCACATGAGGTTGCCTAGAGTTTTTCTGACACTCCAATAATTAGTTATGTGCTATTCCCAGCTATTTATAGTCACTGTAAATGCCTGTTTTATTGGATATGTCTGCTCTTTGAACAGTGCACAAGCAGCTGCTTCAGTTGCTTAGCATTTAATGTCTTTATATCATACTAAGATCACTCTCTCACATGTCACACAAAGCCAGTGAGTGATAAGAGGCTGGAGCAGAATGAGATTAACCCACGAAAAGACAAATTTCCCAGGGACATGGATGGTGTTTCTGTGATGTCACCTGCTGGCAAACATGGTCAGTGGTGTGAGGAGGAATCCCAGCTTTCCTTTGGGTTTCTCAGAAGTGTTTCTAAAACAAAATCCACCCCCACCCCCCTGAAAAGGATTTTTAAGATGCTATGCCAAGACTGAGCAGTGCTCAGGGAAGATGTGGGTTTTGCTGAAGGGATAAATTGATTGGAGAAATAAGAAAGGATGCTGCCAGGAGAAACGACTACATCTCTGTCAGCTTTAATTCACACTGCCCTTGCTGGACTTGATCATGTCTCTGAAAATGCTTCTTAACTTACCAGCCAATAAAATGGGCCAGGGACAATTTCTGGGCTTCAGGGAAACATGGTGACACCTGAACTCTCTTCTTCTAAACCCAGAATGGGCCAAGTTCTTCTGTGCTGTATCCACACCCTCTTTGGTGTGATGTGAGACCTGGTGCAGAAAAAGTCAGTGCTAAAACATCCAAAAAATGGCTTGATCTGGCCTGAGTAATCTCCTGGACATTTTTAGTTTACTATCAAATGTAGCCTGAGAGACACAGCTCTGGCAGGTGATGGATGCTGACCTACAAGTTGCAACCCTATTCATACCCTTCTCTTAGGACATAAATCCATGTGTTTGTGGCCTCCCTTTTCCCACTGCATTTTCTGTGCAAGTCCCAAGGTCCAGCTGAGGTCCTTCCTTTGCCTTCTGCAGCTACAAAAGGAACAGTTTATTCTCACCAATGGTGAGACAGTTTTTGGCATTATTCCCTACAGCAGCAGGGTCTTGTATCCTGAAAAAACAAAGAAGAGCTAAGTGGCTTTGCTGAGATCTATTTAAAATAATGTCTGGCCACAAAAGTTAAAGAGGGATTGCACAGCACCTTCCTTCATCCCAAACATTGCTGCTGCCTCTGGTCCAGTTCCAACAGGGATGGCTGAGTGCCAGGAACATCCAAAAATTCATATTAGCATTGTTTTATAATGAGATTTTCCCTTTATAATAAATTTGCAGGATATTCCACAGTGCTTGTCCAAAATGTGATCCCTCAGGTCCATGTGGGGAACTGAACTGAAGGCAGCCCATTCTACCCTGCCTTGTGGTCCTAATGAAACAAAAAAATCACTCCATATGACCAAATTTTTTGCATACTATTATAATGGATGCAGATATCCTGGAGCAGTCTGGAAGCTATTTATTATCCCCAAGGCCAGAAGTGGGATCAGACCCCCTTCAATCCAACCCCATCTGTATGATCAGGAGATGAGCAGTGCTGTAATACCTCAATTGCAGCTGCAAGGCAGCAGTGGAAGCAGGCAGAGCTGTCATTCTCTGGAGAGGGGAGCTGACAGAAGTTGCATTTTAATACCTGATTTTTACACCACTGCCCCTTGTTTAATCAGATCAACACAGCTCAGGCTGCTCATACTGGGAAAGGAAAAAAACCCAACCAGTCAGCCTAGAACAAACACATTTGTTGAAAAACATCAGAGTGTGTGTCAGATTATGTAATGTTGCAGTGAGTAACTGCATGGCTTAATTTTATGGTTTCCATGGAAACCATCAAAATGAAAGGTAAAGGTTCAGTGTTCTTGGCTCTGAGGAGCAAATCTCTTCATCGAGGCGTGCGTTTGGGGGAGCAGGGATTTATTTCATCTGTCTTGCCTGGCTTTGGAGTGCAGGGAACCTTTTGGAAGCTGTGGAGATGAGATGGTCTGGGAGGTGCCTGAGCCATTCCCAGCCCCAGCTGGGCTGCACAAGTGCCTCAGATGCAGCTAGAGCCTCAGGAATTCCACATGTGGTGAGACCTGCTGGAGATCCCAGCCCTGCTCAACGGGCTCTCGGTGTCACAGTGAGCAGCTTGTTTTCCTGTGGAAACATCTTACTAATGCAAAAACATCCACCCTCACCTCATTCCAGGAGAAAAAGAGAGAAAACAGCAAAGCTGCCAAGGGTCACGGTAGAAGCAAAAGTTTCTGGCTATTTCTGTTAGTTTTGGGGAAGGCCAGAGTCAGTTCTGCTTCTCTCTTTGCTGGGGCTTAGCTCTGCAGATCTGAGTGGTGCTGACCTTGGTGAGCTGTGGATTTGATGTCCTGGGGTGTGATAGTTTGGTTCTATGATGATATTTAATTCAAGATGGAGACAGGGCTGAGAAGGGGCTTGGGCAGGTCAGACCCATCCATCCTCCCATGATTTTACCTCTGACACAGACAGAGGGGGACTGACAGATGGATGGAGAGGTTGTAACACACTGACCCAGGCAACACAGGCAAGAAGAGTGTCTGCTTCCATCATAAAATCATGCAATTGTTTTGGATTGGAAGGGATTTTTGTATGGGACACCTTCCACTGGACCAAAATGCTCAGAGCCCCATCCACCCTGGCCTTGAACAGTTCCAGGGACCCACAACTTCTCTGGACAGTCCATCCCATCAGTTGGTCATGCCTGCTGATGTGTCCCTTTCTGAAGTGCCTGTACCCAGCTCCCCTTTGTTACGTGGTGCTGCATCACTGCCAGCAATCACCCAGTCCCCAAATAAACTGCTTTTCTGCAACTTTGAAACTCCTACAAACCATGTACACAGATGGACCCACAAGGAATTTGGGGTCCAGCTGTCCTCACATCTGCTGAGCTGTTCTCCTGGGAAGTGACAAACAAGTAAAGTGGCTCACGGGTGCTTCTAGAACCAAACCCTAAGGATTAAATTCTTCACTTCAAATTGCCTCATCTCTCCTCCCTGTGCATTCAGCTCATTTTTTGCTCTACCCTGCTGTCATCAGAGCTGCAAGTGACCCACCACTTTAACAAGTTTACTTTCCTGAAGAACCAAAATCGTGAGGCAATACCATTTACTTTTCCCTAGTTGTAGCAGTGCTTATTAGGCTGTGTTATTACATATTTTTCATGGACTCAGAAGAGACAGGCAGGCCATATCACAAACAGCCAGTGCCTGGGAGCTCCCCAAGCCCTGCTGAGTCCTTCCTGCATCTGAAACCTTGGGCTGGAGCCTCTTTCCAAGTGAACAAAGAAGAGCAGTTGTGTTACATTTCATTCTGCCTTTAACTGCTGTGAAGCACCTCACTTCTTGTTAGTCCTGTGCTCAGATAAATTTTTCTTGGAGCGTGGGAAGTAGATGCCCAAAACCATCTGAGTGTATGAGCTGTAATATACACACTTGCAATTACTATTTTAAAAGGCTGAGAAAATAAGATTGAAGCAGATGTGTAAGTATTTTGATCCTTATTTGCATAATATATCTGCCAGTCTATCCCCCTGTGTAACTCTGATGGCTGAGAAGTGCAAATCTTTAAATCTCACTCAGGTTTGATCAGAGATTTTTTAGCTCTAAAGACACATCTTGCTCCCTCACTCAGTGTTACTGCACTCGTCTCCTCTTCTCCTGCTACCTCTCTTAGTCTTGCTCTGTAAATGTATTAAAAATCAAAAATACACAATGCTCAAGGTCACATGACAACCTGGTGTCAAAGCTGGGATCTTAAATGAGGGAGAGTTGTGTCCCTTGGCAGCCTTGTGGCTCTGCATGGAGCCTCTGCTCCTTCTCCCATAGATTCACTCAGGTTGGAAAAGATCTCAAAGGTCACCAGCTCCAAGCATTTACCCAGCACTGGTCTGGCCACCCTCAAATCCTGTCCCCAGGTGCCACATCCACACAGCTCTTAAATGCCTCCAGGAATGGTGAGTCCTCCACTGCCCTGGGCAGCCTGTGCCAGGGCTTGACCACCCTTTTAATGAAGAAATGTTTCCTGATATCCAACCTGAACCTCCCCTGGTGTGACTTGAGCCAGTTTCTTCTTGTCCTGTTCCTTGTCCCCTGAGAGAAAAGCCTGACCCCCACCTGGCTTGACACCCCTGTCAGGGAGTTGTGGGAAGTGTTTCAGTATGAGTTGGGGGATCTTTTCTATCACCTCTTACATGGGGTTAATCAAACTTCCATTCCTGGTAAAACCAGCGAGTCTGGTCTTGGGTGTAAGCAACAAAGCTCTTCCTGGGAGCTGCGCCCTGGCACCAACACATCTGTGTGCCAGGATCAGAAACTGCTTCCTTATTTGCATAGAATAAAACAAAATTAATGAGAAAAAAATATCTGACAGAAACCTAATGGCTCTGTCTAGCTGTAGAAAGTGTGTTTTACAGCCAACCCAAAATAAACACTTAATATTAACCTGTTTATAGTGCACAGTGGGTGTCAGTGGGAGATGGTCAGCCACTGCTGCTGCTGAGCATTGGGAGCTTTTACTGACTTCCAGAAAAACTCTACAAGGCTGAAGCTTTCAGCAAATTAAACTGGCAGATGCCAGTGGGATCCTAGGAGAGGAGGAATGTGTAGCTCTTCTCACTGTCTGTACCAAGTTCTGCAAGATTTTTCTTGGGAGGATGTGGATGCCATAATGTTACATGGGGTCAAAAAAGCAGCAGGAAAAACTCGTGGATGAAAAAGGCTTTGAGGGCAGATAAATAGGAAGAGTCTGACTCTGGCTTGTGATACTTTGAGGAGCAAGGTTTTGGAGGGAAAAAGGAATGCCTGGGGAGGCTACCTCTGTGAAATACCACAAGGGATTTGTGCTTGACTTAGTGGTGGAGGTGAACAGCTGACTCAGGACAGAATTTAGGCTGTTCTGGGAAAGTCAGTCCTGCACTACCCTACTTCCTTTCAGGAACTGCTTTGAGATCCTCAGAGCACAAAATGGGCTAAAATGCACCTGGGCATGGTAGGGATCAACACCTTAAGCCAGGTGGGTTGTCTTGGCCAGGTGGGCTCTTCCAATCATTCCTCATTTCAGGAGGTCTCACCCAACTCCAAAAACTTCTAATTTAAAATATCCCAAAGGAAGGCCACAGATGGTGATGCTGGAGGTGAGAGTGTTCCTGTCTCTGCCCAGTCTTGTTCACCCATCAACCTGATTTTATGGATGGGAGGAATTATTGTCTTCCAGGAGAAATTTCACATGCATGATGGACGCTTTTCCAGGGAAAATTAGATCATATGTTCACACCATTCTCCATGGAATGCACGGCCCTGTTGCACATTTGCTGCCAGATTAAGGCAGGAGATTTCTTCTGCCAGTGGCATTATTAAACAGCACAGGGAGAGTTCTGCATCCAAAATCCACCTTAATATTGATGTGTTCATAGGAACAGATGTCTGCTTGCTTCCTGCACGATGTGTTATCAGAGTAGAGATTTTACAGCAACGGCCTTAATTAGAAGCATGTTATTATTCAGTACTAAAAGCCTCTTTTGGAGGTGTAAATCTCTGCAACACAGGGATCCAAACCTGCCTACTCTCCAGTCCATCTACTGTGAGCAAGAGACTTTTGTCCAAGCATTTTGCACTTCAGAGATACATTTATCCTTATTTTCAAGGTGGTTTGGGGCACTGATTGAATCTGAGCTTGCCCAAGATGAGAGAGAAAATCAATGTACAGCAGAGCAAGGAGTTCAAATCCATGACCCCTAAGAGCTGGGAATGCCCTGGGAGTTCCCTGTTGTTGAATAAAATCAACACCAAGTGAGGTGCCAATGCAGGTACCACTGTTGGAGATGGTAACAGTGAATTCTTCTCTCCAGGTGGGACTGCCCTGACTTTATCCTGTCCTTGCTGTGAGTATTGGAAAGCTGCTCCCTATTACCTGTCCTTTCAGTCTCTGCAGTTGTTTCTTTGGTTTCTTTCAAGGAACAGTCTCTGGAAGAAAATCTGGTAATGATGCAAATGATGGGGAAAAGGACAAAAGGGAGAAATATTTAACACAAACTAATTCTGTAAGGTAGGGAATAGTGGATGCTAGCTTAAATAAGAGCCTTTTTTTGTGTGTGTCCCAGCTGAAAAGATTTCAAGGCAGGAAAAGAAATTTCCTTGTTTTTCCCAGAGCACCTACTAGCCAGTAGCTCTAATGTCATATAGTGCCTCTAGACATGACCAAAATACAAACTTCAAGTCATTTTTCTTTTCTCTTTAAGAATATCAGCTTGGCAGATGGACACAAAGACATGAGAAAAATTGAAGAAATGCACCAGATGACTTGGCAAACTTATTTTTTTTGTTCACTTATCCTTCTGTGGGAAGGTTAGCCTGTTTGTAGCAAAGTATTTTGTAAGAAACTGCATTTAGCTAGAAAGGATTTCAGATGAACATGTGTAAAAGAAGAAGATTCTACTTCTCAAATGGGTTTTTAGTTCAGATTTTCTTCTAGTGCTCATTTTCTCAAGTTCCAAAATGCCTTTTCTATCTAACAGCAAAATAAATCCTTTTGACCTTAAGGAATTTATTTGCTGTTCTAAAACACAGCACAATTCAACGTCAAGAAAACAAACAAAAACTTACCCAAGAATGAACACAAAAAATATCAAGAGAAGGAGTCAGAAAAATATTTCTGAAGATGTTCTGCAAAATGTCTTGATCGAGTTTAGTATCTGAAACAACCTGGGATCAGTAGAAGTTGTCTGAGCATTTACCACTCTAAGTAGGAACCAAGAAAAGAGTCCAAGCACTGCACATTTTGTCTGGGTAAGAAGATGGGGATATTCCTTGAAGGAAGATTTGCAACCCAGTGGGAGCAAACCTTGGTTTGAGGGCAAAAGGTCCCATTAAGTTTGAAGACGAGAAAAGCCTGGTGTGACCTCTAGTCAGAAGGGAAACATCTTCCCAGGTATTTCCCACATGGGCTTTTCAGTGCCAGCACGTTAAGACCAGCAGCAAGCTCCAACGAAGCAAGTGAGACCTCCAGCCAAGAATGAGGCAGGATTTGTTGTTCCCAGTAGACTGTGGTCCTGCAGAGGTCTCTTTTTTCCTGGGGTTGCATAGGCTTGGTAGATGCTCTGCTCTTCTGGACCTTGACCAGTGCTCCTGGCACCTATATGGAGGTGCAGGTCCAAGGAATGGCTCCATACAGAACCAGCTGAGCCTGGCAAGAGCTCACAGGGTGGTCTGAAGGCTCCATGGAAACAGATACCCTGATCCAGGGCTGAACTGGTGGCCTGAGCAGAGCCAGCTCTGTTCCCAGGCTGTGGTTTATCTCCACAAGTTATCTCTTGACAATTATCATGGCAATCTAGACTTCATTTCTTCACTGGCAAGTTTCCAAACCCTGCTGTCTTTTCCTTGGAAATGCTAAGATTCACTGCTTGCATTGGCTGAGTCCTTGGAAGGGTGCTGTCTCTGCTCTCAAAAACCATCTAAGACATGCTGTTTATTTGATACTCATTTCTTGTTCTTTATCCAAACCGGTTTCTTATTCCAAATTTTTAACAACCCTGGTAGCTCCCTTACAAATGTACCAGCACTTTATAAATAGCCCAGAAGGAAAGCTGAGTTGTCTCAGACTTTCAGAAGTTTGTTCATTTGATTAGTGTTTAGAATGCATTTGCATTTCCAAAATGTCTTCAAATGATTTCACAGGTGCCAGAAAAGCCTCAGCTGTTTCTGACTCCTTCTGACTCCTGATCTTCACTCAGCAGCCGTGTGAGGAGCAGCATCACTTCCCGTCACCCTGAAACCAGAGCAAAACTGTAGTTGGTGGTTTCTCTGCTGGCCTTGCACTAAACTCTCCTTTCAGAAGTGCTGAATGGCCTCACCTCCCACCAAAGTCAAGGCAAGGTGAGGATGCTCAGCCCCTTTGCTGGATCAACTCCCTGGTTTCCAAGGCAACTATTCTTGGGTGAGATTTAATGAGAAGGTGAGGACAACCACGAGGCCCTTTGAACAGGCAGGGGAATGCAGAGCTCACAGAAATGATTGTGCTTTTTAAGGGAAAAGGACAGGCAGGTGAACTGAATGGACAATAAATTATCTGACATTTTAATGGGTTAACATGATATTGCAGAAAATGACCTGAATAAAGTGGCTCAATCCCTGTGGAGAAAAGTAAAATAAAATAGGCATAATGGAAAGAGGGTCCATGAAAGGCTGGAATGGGGGTTTATTCAAACTGTCTGAATGGAAGTGAAAGGAGCAAGTTACAACCCTTGTTACAGCCTCTTAGCAGCAGTTGGTCTCAAAATGTATTGGAAAAAATGTATCTGTGATAACCTGACATAGCAAAGCTGGTTGGGTAAGCTCCATAAAACACAGCCTTTATATCAGTGCCACAAATCAGAAGCTATTTGAAAGAGATTTTACAGCCCAGGCAACAGGTACTTCTTGTTCTAATGTCAAGCAGTGTCATCTGTTACAAGAAAAGTGGAATTGTTGCTTGTACCCAAAATATCTCAGATCATGTTTTTGCTGTCTCATGCATTTCTTCACCCTAGAATTTTCCAGGTTTATTACGAATACCTTTTAACATCAAGAAAGATCTTGTGAAAATAAAGATCTATCTATCCTGTGTGTGGTGCAGGAGAGTTAAGGAAATATAGACTTCTGATTCTACAAGAAATACTGATATTTTAATACTTTTCTCATTGTAATCATTCACCTTTTTCACTAGGATAAACTCTGAGCCTTTTCAATTTAGTATTAGAAACCTTTTTTATTTAAAGTCAATCTTGACGTGAAAGTAGCTCTGTCCACCACATCTCAAAAGGTTTGAGCAAACTGTGAGAATAATTGATTCTAACCTTAATAATAATGATTTTGTGAATTTGAAAACTCTATTTTTGGGAGATGAAGGGAGGAGAATCATATAAGATCAACTTGGAGGGGAAAAGAAGCATTTTTCAAAATTAATTAAGAGATGTTTCAAATTAAAACATTTTGTATGGCTAATGGGGTATTTTTAATGACTTTTGTACCCCTTTTAAATGAAGCACTGCCACTTTCAGACTTGAAAACAACTGAAAAGGGGGAATATTTACTTTCAAAAATGCTGAAATAGAATGTTCTACCTGGTGTATGGCTGGAAAAATTTTAAAAATAAGGGAATTTTTGACAGGATGCTCTTCATTAATTCCTCCAAATCAGAAATTATTCCAGCTCTGTTGTCACTCTCTACTACCCTGAAGCTGGGTTTCAGTGAATGAAGGATTTATAGAGCTTTAAATAAAATCAGGAGCTTCAACCTCATGAGAGAAAGACACGAAACCATTTTAAGGACACCTACAGATCCAGCCTGCCTGGTGAAAACCACAGATTTTGGGGGGGAAGGTAAATATGTGCCACCCTGGAGCCAACAGCAGGCTTATCCAAGTACAATTTCCACCCAAGAGCCACAGCCCTGCACAGGTTAAACCTCCAGGTGCTGCCAGGGTGAAATAAGAGCAAAGATGGAGATGAAGACACAACTTTTTCTATTGTTTTGGTGACTCTGGTACCACTCAGCACCGGTAGGATGTCACCTCCTCTGCTTCACAGGCAGACCTAGAACACCTGGATGTTCCTGCAGGCTTCAGTGCTCTGTCTTTCAATTTTCAGGCCAGGCTTTACCCACGTGTTTTCAATCTGATATTTCATGTATTTTTATGAAGGGCTCCTTGTTATAAGCTCTGCAGAGGGTGCCACACTTTAATACAGTCATTGTAGGGAGAGTGTTGTGGTTTAAAAGACAACAGTTTTTTTCTCCTTCCTGGGGGGGTTCTTTGTTTTTCTACTTCCGCCGGGGCACAGTTTCCAGCAGAGGTGAGGAGCCCACGGATTGGCTAATTTTAAGATGGGCACTTCATGTAGCCACTTGAATATTAGGGGCGTCTTTGCGAAGCTTACATTTTTAGGAGCGGGAAGTTTGAAGCTCTCTTCAACTTCCGTCCGCGGGGAAGGTAACACCGCGTGGCCCTGGCCGGCAGCTCCGGGCCCCAGGGCCTGGGGGCCGTGCCGGCGCTGCGGCCGGGACCCTGCTGGTTTTTTCCCCCCACCCCCCCCCACCCCCCCCTGCCTCGGGCAGTGCTGCTGTTGCTCTGAGGTTTTTTTTGCTTCCCCCTCCCTGCCTGAGGGAGAGGAGAATGGAACTCCAGGAGGGGGCTCCCGGCCCTCCCCTCTCCCGGGCCGGGCCTCTGCCCCGCCTCCCCTTCCCCCCTCCCCCAACGGGGGAGAGAGAGAGAGAGAGAGAGAGAGAGAGAGAGATCAGCCTGCGGTTACCGGGATTTGAGCCAGAGAAGAAGGCTTCAGAAGCTCCTAAGTCAATGAGAAAAAAGTTAAAGACTAAAGGAGGGGAGAAAGAAGAGATGCCTTTAAGCTGAAAATCTTTTGTAAAGCCATGGTGATGAACTGCTCCTTGTAACTCACGGAATACCTTGGGGGGATGCAGTGAATGTCCTGCTTGTAACCTGAGCAAAGGCACTTGGTGCTGAAGCAGTTGTGATTAATGAGGAACCTGACCAGAGGGAGAGAAAGATGGGGACCAGGCTACAGAGATGAGCGATGAGAGTCCCTTGCCCTCGGGGATAGAAGAAGAAGACCCCTTGTTCCAGGAATGAGAAACCTTGCTTCCAGAGAGAGAAGACCTTTGCTTTCCTACCAGGACAACTCATCCTTAAAACTCCACCCCATAGTATATGAGTGAGCCCTTGGATGACAGTTGTGGGAAAAGCTGTAACCAAGGGAAGACTTGTGTCACATGTGAACTAATATCCTTTCTGGGCGGGAGTCCACAGTGACATGAACTCCACGAGAGACTTGTGCCTCTTGTGGGAAAATCTCCATAGTGAGACAAGAGAGACTCTTCTTCCAATTGGACTGATGAAAGCCTATTTCAAGAGTGGTAAATTGACCAAAGATTTTCTAAGCTTGTTTCTCTGTGTTGTTGATGAGAAAGATGGTGGTAAAGGAAGATAAATGAGGTGGGGGTGGGGGGAAGAGACCACCTGGGGATTGATTTTGATTTTTGTTTATTTTTTCTTCCCTTGTTTTTTTTTTATTCTGTTAATAAATTATTTCTATCTTTGAAGTTTAAGCCTGCTTTGCATTTCTCTTAATCCTTATTCTCATGAAACCACTACACTGCACTCTCGCCTGGTGTGAGCAGGCGAGCAGGTGAATGTGAAACCGCTACAGAGAGAAGTGAGTGAACAGTTAAAAAACAAGCCTGAAGGTCACAATTTTTGCATCTATGAAATGGTTTTTTGGCCTTGTCAGCATTTTTTTGCTCATGTTCCTTTACAGATGACTTTAAAACGGTGTCTCCAACCATAAAATTCTACCAGTGTTTAATCTCGTCAAGTATTTTCTTGGATGCTGTAGCCAAGATCACTTGACTAATTCAGCTTGCAAAGTACTATTGGGAAGGAGTATTTATGGTAGTCCCAGCAAGGACAACCAAATTAGCTGTAGCAAGCAGCCAGCCCAGAGAAGAAATGAAATGAGGAAGTGAGATAATTTGGAACAAAATGTAAAAGACACACAAATCATTTAATGAAGGTTTTCCCTGGAGGAAACTTTCCAAGCAGCTGAACATCAGGACTGCTGAGAGGAATGAGGTCAATTGTGTTTAGACACAATGTGTACATTTTATTTTTTAAAATAATCATCATTTGTCAAACTTTATGGGCCAGGTTCTGTCCTCAGATTAGCTGATACTGGAATTTAACTAATTACAATAAGATTTTGTCTTTAGGAGACAGGAAGGTGGAGAGAGTGATTTATTTCAAGGAAACTGTAAAATATTCACTGAGGTGGAATGATTTTGTCTAGAGCTGGAAAATAAAAATGGAGTATAAATAGGGAACGGGATGGAAAAGCTCTGCTTTCCCAAGGAGTGCAGCAAACAAACAACAAATACCTGTAATTCTGAAGCAGGAGCCTGGGCTAGAGAGCTGTCTTGCATATAGGTTCAACATTACATATTTTACATTCTTCTCATTGAACTAATAAATCTAAGTCCAGACACACATAATAGAAGCATTGGAGTCCAGAGGTACGAGAGGTAAAAAGAACAAATGCCCAAATGCCCTCATTCTCAGAATAAAAATGCCTTTTCCATTTGCAGTGGAAGGGGAGCATTTGAAGACACAGCTCTTGCAGATGCAGCCCTGAGTAGACCTGGTCACATCTCCAGTGCTGACTCAGTGCCATGAGGAGTGAGGCACCACAGTTTGATGTGAGCTGAAGATCCCCCCTGGAATTCAATGACAGGGAAAAGCAGAGCATTTGAGATGCTAACACTTCCTTTTTCCTAATTTTTGGAAAAATCAATTCTTTTTCTCTTATCTGCTTTTATATTGCATTAACCTAATAATAAACTCTAAATTAAAAAAAAAAAAAAAAAAAACAAAAAAAAAAAAAACAAAAAAAAAAAAAAAAAAAAAAAAAAAAAAAAAAAAAAAAAAAAAAAAAAAAAAAAAAAAAACAAAAAAAAAAACCACCAAAACAAACAAAACATAAAAATCAACCAACCAACCAAAAAAACCCAGCAACCAGAGCTAAAGCTTATTCATTGCCTCTGAAGCAGAAATAACACAATCTGCAGCAGAAAGCACAATGGTATTCATGAGACAGCTCTGCTGCAAGATTCCAGCATGATTTTATCTTTTCTGGTTTGCATCTTCCTCAATGGCCCCTCCTCTAAAATGAAAGCAAATCAAGCTCATTTTTTGCCATCCAGAATATGTGGGATCATATCCATACACATACACTGGGACAGTCACAGGATGGTTTGGGTTGGAAGGGACCTTGAAGATCATCCAGTTCCAACCCCCTGCCATGGGCAGGGACACCTTCCACTGTCCCAGGCTGATCCAAGCTCTGTCCAACCTGGCCTTGGGCACTTCCAGGGATCCAGGGGCAGCCACAGCTTCTCTGGGCACCCTGGGCCAGGGCCTCACCACCCTCACAGGGAAGAATTTCTTTGTTTTTGGCAAGAGACACTTGAGAAGATCATGGTATGGATGTAAGGGTGGACTGGACCCCTCAGCACCTACCAGAAGGATGAGGCCATGGAGAGTGGGATCTGCCCTTCCCAGCAGTGACCTGTCCCTGCATAAGCAGAGACATTTCAGCAAGGAAGTCCTCATGTCCCTGGAAATTGTTCAGCAGAGAGAGGAAAAAGCTGTGAAATACTGAACAGACAAAGCCAAGGCATGGCTGGGACTCTTGCTGCAAGTTCTGCTCTTTTCTGGGCCACCAGGAAACAGCCAGTGAGAGTCCTGTTAATTAAAGAGGCTTTGCTGGCCATAAATGACATGGACATTCCTGGGAAGGGGTCAATTCCTTAAGCAGCCATGGGTTCTCCTGTCTCCTCTTGGAGCAGCGTGGCCAAAGTGGCATCAAGGTGAGTCTGTGGCACAGAGGGTGAAATCTCTGACGAAAATCCACAGAGAAGGGAAAGGTTCTCACAGGGCAGAAACCAAAGCAAAACACATCACTCCAAATCCACATCCTCCTGTTATCCTTGTGCCCACTGCCTCACTGAACACTCTGTGTCTGTGTCTGTGTCTGTGTCTGTGTCTGTGTCTGTGTCTGTGTCTGTGTCTGTGTCTATCTGTGTGTGTTTTCTCTTTGAGGCCCCTTTTTTTCATTTTTTTTTTTAATTTAATGCCACAAAGATGTGCTGCTTGGAGAGAGCATGAATCCTTTGAACATTTAATTAGGGATGAGGGGGGTACTCTCTTCCCTCTGCCCACAGACTCTCAGCTCACATCTGGGTGTGCCAGCTTCCCCAGGCACTGGGGGGAATCAGGATACCCTTGAGACTGGGAAATAAAAGCAAAGAAATCCAGGCACCCTCAGATCTGCACCCGCAAAAAGTTGCTGAGAAACAGCAGTTTAGCTATGCTGATTTCTTTTTTTTTTTTCTTTTTAATTGACATAGCCCTACATCCTTTGATCTTTGAAGGGCATGTTTATCCAACATTGTTCAGCACAGCTATACTGCTTCTGGTTACAAATTGTGAGAGTCATGTTCTGTTTCAGTGAAACAATAGGATTTAATTATTAGCAGCCTTCAAAGACAAATGCAGGGCTCAGAGTCTTCTCTGATTACAAGGTCAGAGCAGCAGATCAGTGGTTGGGAAAAACAGAGTTAACAGTCTTGTTTACATTATTCTGGGGGAAAATACTTCACTTCCTAATTTTAAATTCACTTTTCAAATTTTCTGTATTTGTAAAAAAAAAAAAACTAATCAACACAGGAAGCAGAATCTTGATTGGATTTCACTTATAGGTGAAATTTATTAAAGGTTGGTTGTACTTATGAAATGCATTTATTGTGTTTGGCTGCTACATACAGGAATAGAGGGGACAGCTGCTGTCAGGAAGTCAAAAAGGGTGAGCAAAATGTTTATTCTGGGTTTTAAAGATGGGGAAAAAGTTAGCTAAAAACTTGAGAAAAGCTGCTTAAAGAGAAAGGTAATGCCATACTCTATTCAGAAGAGTAACTCCCCACAAAATTATTGTAGGTGTAAAATTAAGTCACCCACTTGTGATGGATTCTCCATTACTGGAGATTTTAAGAACAGGTAAAGTAAAGAAAGAGCTTCCAGGAGCAGCTTTGGAAAGGACCTTCTACTGTGGATGTGTGGGTACAGATTTCTGCAGTGAAGCTTGACTCAGGTTCCCCAGCATAAACAGGATTTGCATGTCATGATAACCCAAGGAAAATCAGCTTTTACTGCTAATAATTGTAGTTCCTAATCATTTAGGCATATGTGTCATTTAAAGCATAAAATGTGCTCAGTTTATGGCCCAGTGAGACCACTCAATTAATGATAAATCATCTTAGACTTCAATCTTTGGAGAAGAATGTGTTTTCCCTGAGTCTATGGATACTAAAGATAGATGTAACTTGTCTAAAATCCCACTAAAGGAAGTGAGATGAATCTGAAACTTAGATTGCAAATTGCTGTTCCCAACTAATTTTTGGCTTGAAAGTTTTCATAAGTAATCTGCTAATTGTCTTTCATTTATTTTCCTTTATCTCTTAATGAAAAAAGGGCTGAAGACACCAGACAAAGAGCACAGAACATGAGATAAAGCACAACAACACAAAAAGAACTATAAAAGTTCCTTCACTCAGAAAAAGGGCTATTTTAGAGTACTATTTCATTTAATTAGAGTTATTGGAATAATTCATTTCATCCTTTGACCATCCTGCTGTGATAATAACACAGAGTGAGGAGAGAGCTGTCCTCTCCAGATTTCAGAGTTCATCATCCTCATCACAGAGCCCAGCAAGGATTTTATCCATTGGTTGAGGGACCTCACTCCAACCTGATTTTCACCACTGAGTGGCACCCAGTACCAGAAAGGGTATCCTCCCTAAAGGATAAGGGAAAAGCAAGACAAAAATGTTATCTGGATAAACCTCTTGTAGAGAGTAATCAAAATGGGGAAAGTAGGAAATATGTCAGCACATTTATGGAAATCAAAGAATTTGCACCTAGTGCAAACCTCAGTTTCTGTGACTGGTGACACCAAAGGTGTAAAAAATGATAAGCAGCAGGTAGAGGAAGGTGATAAAGCTTTGAACTTCCTGTGGTCAACTGAGAATTACTGTGTGTTTACTGGTTCAGACACAGGCCTTCCCTCTCTGTGCTGATGTTCTCAATTTCTAAGAAGGTTTGGACTTGATGATGAAGATTATACTTGATCTTGGATGTTTTTTCCAACCTTAATGATTCTATGGCTCTATGAAGTTGGTGGGGTTTTTGTTTTGTTGTGGTGTTTTTTTGTTTTTGTGTTTT
>VZTR01008866.1:257311-300444 GCA_013400775.1 Chaetops frenatus
TTTAGCCTGCGTCCATCCCCTGGTGCTGACGGACAGCTTACAGCATCCCAGCAGCATCTCTTTGTGGCAGCGACGGGACCGCGGTGCCAAACGCTGAGTAAATGTCTGCTGCCCTCCTGTGTACATCCGCAAAAAGACACAGGCGAGGATGCCAGAGCCCGGCGTTTGTCTCCCGAGACGTCTCCAGCTCCCGGGGGAGCGGCTGGCGTGGAGCGCCTGGGGTGTGTGTGTGTGTGCGTGTGTTTACCCCTGATTTGTGCCGCCGATTCATCCCCGAGCTGATCCAGATTTCTGCTGACGGATCCGGGCCCTGGTTCTCCCACCCTCTGGCTGCTGTAGCCGGCGCTGGCCGTGTGTTCGGATGGCGTTGGTTGCTCGGTGTGTGCGGGGTGGGAAGGGCTGTGCGAGGAAGGGAGGCTGCTCTGGGGTTGCGCTCTGCGGCAGCGGCCGCGGCGAGGCTGCGCTTGGAGCCAGCCCCGGCACCCTCGGGCTGTCCAGAGCGCTCTTCCCCCCTGGGGGAACGGGCAGCAGTTTCCATCAGGAGACGGATGGAGCACCCACCCGAGGCAGTTTTGGAGGTGTTTTTTTTTTTTTAAAGCACTTCAAGTCGTATTTTCAGGAGCTGCTTAAACGGAGTTCATTCACCCTTCCCTGGGGAAGGGGGTCGTTCACAGCGTCACTGCCCCTCAGCCCTGCTCCCTGAGATTTGTCTGTGATTGTTTCCCTCCAACACAATTAAACTACAACCGAATGTTCTGAGTGTTCCTTTCTGACCATGAGAACTCTTGCAAAGTTCCCTGCTTGCCTAAGCACAGATCAGGGTCTGGGGTGAGTGCTTTCATGGTGCTCTTTTGGCATATTATTCTTAGCACTGGTTGGCAGTAAAAAAAAACTACGTGATGTCCAAAAATACCATGCCAGTGAAAATGCCTTTTAGACCTTATTAAATCTATGATATATATTCATTTTCTGCATCCTTTCAGTACTTAAATGTGGCCTATGAAAAACAGGGAGAGTGAATTTTTACATGGAAAGACACAGGTTAAGGGGGAAGTAAAAGGGGAGATATTTAGATTAGAAATTAGGAAAAAATTCTTTGCTGTGAGGTGATGAAGGCCTGGCCCAGGGTGCCCAGAGAAGCTGTGGCTGCTCCATCCCTGGAAGTGTCCAAGGCCAGGTTGGATGGAGCTTGGAGCAACCTCTGATCATGGAAGGTGTCCCTGCCCATGGCAGGAGGTGGAACTGGGTGATCTTTAAGGTCACTTCCAACCCAAGTCATTCTATGATTCTGTGATTTTTTTTTCAGGATAAACACACATACAGTGAAAAAGTTGCATTACACTATGCAAACCAAATTTCTTTGCTCCTTGTTGTTTCCCAAACATGGGGAAAATTTATTTTATTCAAGACACCTCCCTTCTGAATGGTTTCAGCTTTGGAAGGTGAGCAGGTTCTGAAGAGTTAATGATACAGGTCCTGCTTGAGGAGCGTGAGACCAAATCTTGTTCTTAGATGTGCTACCCCCCTTGGTTTCAGCTGAGTGATTTCAATAGCAAATCCAGTCATGCAGGTGTAATCAGGGAAAAGAAAAGCACAGCTTAAGGTTTCAACAGTCCTAAAATATCCTTTAAAATTATGACAGGTAAAAAACTCAAAACCAGTAAATGTGGGAACCTAGATGTTCTTGTGTGGTTGGCACAAATTCAAGTGTTTCATCACAAATATATTTAAAATGAAAATAAAACTAAGCCTGCACTTTTCTTTTTTATTTCATTCTATTTTATTTTATTTTATTTTAGTGTCAAATTTTGTGGGTTAGAGCTGTTTCTTTTATAGAACAATCGTACATATGGCAGAGCTCTGCAAAACACCGAGACCTGGCAGTTTGATCCATGAATTTCCTGAGCTGAAAAGCTTCCCTGTGGAATAAGATCAGGACAGAACAGCAGGACATTCCACAACTGTCGTGTAGAGTTAAATAAACAGTGTGGGGATTAAATGCTATTTCTCAGATAGGACTAAGCTGTAATGGTTCTGGCTGCTTTCATGTAGGGTTTTTTATGAGTTGTTGGATGGAGAACCCAGCTGACAAGGACAAGTTTCCAGCTCCATCCCATTTCCTATTCAGCTGCTTTGTCTGAGGGAGTTTGCAGGGCTCTGCTGGGGCAGAGTTATGGAGCTGACACTTTCTTGGCTCCATGAAGGGAAGAAGAAGTCAGGAGTTCTGTGCCAAGACTCTGCAATCTTGTCACATCCTACTGGCACTTCTGCCAAGGGTGACAGGGAGGAGAGGGGTGAATGGAGGGGCCAAGGGAAGTTCTGGCAGTGCCTGTCTCCTCCAAGAGCTCACCCAGGCTCTGTGATCTCCATGCCCATGCTGGGGGGTGAGGATGAGCTGTGAAAAGCCTTGAACAAGGCTCCCACCGTTGAGGGGAGTGAAAGGGCAGGTCAGCTCCTCACACTGGCTCCAACACTTGGTCCCCAGAATGTCCTCAGAAGATGAAGTGACACTGCTTGGAGCTCAGAGAGGCACAGGGATTACCTCTTCCTCAGAACAACTTAGCCCCACTTTTTTAGGGGTTTTGGTGGGGCTGGCTGACAAGGGTCCCAACAGACCCTACTTCTGCAAATATCCTCCCAGCTGAATCTGCCTGCATTGAACTTAGGGTGGAACCGGGTGAAGCAAGCCTGGGATCTCCAATTGGTTCTTTTGTGCAGCAGCTCTCAAATTGAAATTCTGCTTTGAGGGAGCCCATCCTGAAGGGAAACTCCTCTGTGGCCAATGTGCAGACTTGTACAAGGGAAGAATTAAAGTGTTGCTTTTCTTTTCCCAAATACACAAAAATGTCCATGGAGAGTTTTCCATGGAAAATAGCAGTAAGTGAACTCTAGGGAGTAAAATACTGAATTCAATGGGCCAGCATGTGTCATGAAAACCAGAGTTTTCATCAAGATATTAGATGTGATAGGACTTGAGCCCTCTTCTCCATTTGTCAACTGATTTGGGATAATTCTGAATCAGAATGGTGGGAGTCGCATGGGGAATTTGTTAAATGGTTCAAAACTGTTGACATGGCTACAGAAATAAGAAAGCTGGTTGAATTTCAGAAGGATTAAATTTGTCTTTATTTATCTCCTGCCTCCCCAGGAAGGAAACATTTCAGTTCTGTCACCCTCTCTTGCTCATTTACATGGTCCTCTCTTTACTGGAAGGGCCTTCCTGTTACTTTTGGGTGTAGTTTAGCACCCACCACACAGAGGAACATGGTGGACACAGATGGCTTCTCTCCTTGTCATGGGCACAATGATTGTTACTGGGGGTGGCCCCACACTTCAGCAATGGTCACCAGCACAAAAATCCTGGCTGTGCCTTCTGCAGTGGCTGCTTTCCTACCTACTTCATCCTAAACAAGTCCTCTTGTCACTTCTGATTGCCTTTATTTCTGCTGGAGCTGGAAATACACATATGGGATTCTATCACACCCACTGGGAACATCCTGTGGGGGTAGGGTAGAGCTGAAGGCTATTCAGGTACTCAAAGGATGGTCCAGTCACATGAACATAATTCCACACATATGTTTTCTCAGAGTGACTCCTTCCTCTTCTCTCTCTGCTCTGGTTTGAATAAGAAAAACTCGCTGAACAGGCACCCCAGGGGGTTGATGTATTCCACAACCAATGGAAAGCAATGCCAGCATCTTCCCAACAAATGCTTTTTCATGCACATGCAGCCCTTTTTTTCCAGCAATTGGTTGCAAATAGGCTTTATTGCACAATGGCTGGCTCAAGTAGACATTTAACAGGCTTTAATTCTTCATCAGGCTTCAGATTTTCCACCCAGGATATCTTCCTGCTTTTTAGCGCCTCTCTTTTCTTTCCCTTTGTCAAAAGCGGGACACGACAGCCTGCAGGGTGATGTCTATTGTTGTGAGTTGAAAGATCTAGCACACTCCAGAGTCTGAGAGCATGAATGAATTATTAACACCCTTCCCCACTGCTATGGGTAATGTATGCAGCACTTGAAAAGCCTTTCCTTCCCGCTAGAAGCAGCGTAGATGTTTAGCAGCTATTCAAAACAGCCTGGCAGATGCTGTGTTAATATTGCTCAGCCAGAGCTTGACAAGGGTGAACTTCGGATCCTTCCAGTTGAGCAGGAGAAGGACCATGGCCCAGGAGTAGAAGCAGCGGCATTCCAGTGGTAATTAAACAGCTTGTGCTAATTGGTGTTAGAGGAGGAAGGGTTGCACTACCCAGTTGTCAACCATGGGCTGATTCTGTCTAACTTCACTCAAATGACCAGGACAGGTTAACCAAGCACAGTCACTCTGTGGGCAAAGGGGTGCTAATTCACAGAACCACAGAATCACGGATTGGTTTGGGTTGCAAGGGACCTTAAAGATCATCTCATTCCACAGCAGGGACACCTCCCACTATCCCAGGTTGCTCCAAGCCTCATCCAACCTGGCCTTGGACTCTTCCAAGGGTGTGGCAGCCACAGCTTCTCTGGGCAACCTGTGCCAGGGCCTCCGCACCCTCTTTGTAAAAAACTTCTTCCTCATATCAAATCTAAATCTACCGTTCTTCAGTTTAAAGCCATTCCCTCTTCTCCAGTCATCAAACAGCTCCGTGAAATGTTCCTCTCCTGCCTTCTTGTAAGCCTCCTTTAGGTACTGGAAGGCTAATTAGCTCCCAAAAATCTTTTACATCATTATCCAGTTGTATCTGCCCCTCTTCACTGAGGTTATGGAGTCTCACTGTCACCTGTCAGCCTGTCTCCTCCTCTTTAGTGACCTTCTGGCACCACATCCCCAGCTCCTGCTCTGCTTTCACTGTGGTTGTTCCCTGTGATGCTCCTCTGCTGACCACCCCTGCCTGTGGGGATGGTGATTCCAGGGAGCCTGAGCTGGGAACTGTCACCCTGTTTTTGAAAGTCTTCTGAAAAGTTTATATTCTCGAGTCAGATTTTCTCACACATTGTACTAAAAACACCAGCTTTGTTTACATTCCTTCCTGGAGAAGGGAATCTGATGGAATGGTCACTTAGCCAGTCCAGTTGAGAGGTGGGATTTCATCTTCCAATCCTCTCTCACTTTGCAAACCCTATAAATTGTGTACCCATAATAAATGGGCTCTCTTTTGGGGGCCTCTGCTGTTCTCTCGATTGTGGTGAAACCATGTCCTTCTTTTCGTGCCTGGGTGCTGCAGGTACAACAGGGAACCTTTCCTGGAGGCAGTGGGATGAAAGCCACCAGACTGAGTGTTGTGTTGGCTGGTGTCCCTTCCATCAGGCTGCCATGCACACTTGCAAGGTTGTCATGTCTCACTTGTTGAGGACAGAGGATTCCAAACACACCTAGAGCACTTTCTAGCACATATTCTGAAACCAAAACATGGCAATTGAATCATGCATCAAGAAAGGAGAAGGTTGAAATGTTGGTATTGTTAGGGATGAACACAAGTGTTATCCTGTTGGTGGCAAAAGAAAATAACATGAGAAAAGTTGTTCCATGGGTTCTTTGTTCCTGAATTACTAGGCAAATGTGAGGTATAACAAAGTAGCAATCATGATCTCTTCAGGAACAATTATTCTGAGTAAAGAAGTCTGGTTTCTTGCACTTTGATGCCGTTGGCCTCACTTACTTTCTTCCACAGTCAGCCCAGTTTATTGTCCAACCTTCTATAAGCCCCATTCTGCAAAAGTTTCTTGCCTATCCTCTGCTACCTTCATTTTCTTCCTGCATCACATTTTTGCTCTGAAATACCTCAGCTCTCCTCATGTCCATGAGCTATTTAGTCATGGGTTGTGGAGAGTTGTCACTGTCGAGTCCAACGACACAAAATAGACTCCAATATATTCACCAAGGCAAAGAGAGATTTTATTAAGAAATCACACTCCAATATATAACATAGATCGTGGAAAACAAAACCTCATTGGGTAAAAGATATAAACAATTATCTTAACCAATTAGAGTGACTCTCATGTACAGCCTTGCAGGTGCAAGGTGCTGTCTCATTGTTTAACATTCTTTGTGCATGTTGATGTTCAGCTGGTCTTGAGAATAGAGAGTTGTTTCAGATTCACTGGGTGAGAACTTCTCACAAACACTGTTTCGTGGTTTTCACAGATTTTCTCTGTTCCAAGCCTTTTTCTGCCACGACAGAGAGTGAGTGTGATGGTCAGGGGATGCAATCACAGCAGAAAATCCAAAGTGCTTGTGTTCTTCTCTGCCCCCAGCTATGAACACCTGCAGGGCTGCTTGGTAGCACCTCTGGGGCTGCTGTCCTGGTGTTGAGCTCAGTTCCACCCTGCTGGTGGTCCCAGCTGTTATTAGGGTGGGCTGGCAGCAGATGTGTGCTCTGACAGGCACTCTGTGCTCTCAACCACATTTCTGTCAGAGAGAGATTAAAGGAGTTGAATCCCCTCAGTTTGTCTCTCTGTGAGAGATGCTGTTAGCTGACCTGCTGGACCAGAAAGTTTTGTTCCTCAGACTTTCAACACTTCACTTAGCTGCCTGGTCAGAAACATTTCTGCTCCCTGGGCTTTCCTTGTATGTGGGAATAATTTAAGCAGAGTCTTGAGGGAAGAGGCTGGGAATGGGAAAAGAGGGAATCACAAGCCAAAAACAGCTACATTTTTTCCATGCTGTTTTTCATGCTGAAAACCAAATCAGCCCTGCAGCAGCTGAGTGTTGACTTGGTCTGTGATTTCACCTTCAGTGCTGAATCTGTAAAGGCCCCATGAGGGTTTACAACCCCAGGCTGAAAGCTCTTGGGGTAGTGAAGGAGGATGGTACCAGGCAGCCCCTGGGCAGGTGATATTGAGGTTTCTTAGGCTCAAGGTGCCATTGAAACAGGGTCCTGTCAGCATCTCAGTGCCCTGAACTCCCTCCCATGGCACAGCCATAAAAATCCAGTGTTTTTGGTCACAGACACTTGGGTCAGGATGAGGACTGGTGCCAGGCACAGGAGGTGACAGAGGTTGATGCAAGAGCTGTGACACTCTCCATTTGTCCTGCCCACAGCTGTGAGAATTACTGACAGCCTCCCTCAACAAAACAAAATTGGGATCTTTATGCCCAACACAGGTATTCTTACAGAGACAGAATTGTTCTTGTCCCTTGCAACGTCCACGAGGGTGCAGCTCCTCTGTGCTGCAGGAGGGTGACACCAGGGGTCACTGGCTTCACTGTCTGGGACAGTCTGGAGACACAAAGATAGAGCTGGTGAGTGGGGACCCTGATACACCCCACTTTGGGGACCCTCTGCACACTGTGGACCTTTGGACTCTCAGCCTCACTGTGGTGGCAAAAGTGTTCCCTTCTCTTTCTAGAAAGGATATAAAATACACCCAAAAATAGGAAGTCTTGTCCTTCAAACATGCTCAGCCTTAAATCCTTGTTGGAGTCTCACAAGTTCTCCTTCTCCATGCCCCATGGACTAAAGTTAATAACACATATGAGTACTTTGTTAATAAATGTCTCACCCAGACTACTCAAATCATCAAGTTTCCTGAAGAAATTTGGATTTTTCCTTTTGCTTCAGGTCGAGGTAAAGCATTTGGTGTCCACAGTTGCTTCAAGAGGGCTCCTTCAGAGTGCACAGGCTGTGTGAGATGGAGCAGCATGAAGCTGCCTGAGATCAGAGTAAAGATCTGCTTATCCAAGTTCTGCCTCCAGCAATGTCCAGCAGAAAATGTATAAAGAAAACCAAGAACACCCTGACAGCCTGCAGCTCTCAGCCTTCAGCAGCTACCAAGATGATTTTATAAGTCCTTAATTACATTTTCTTCCCAGAATACGTTCTATCACTTTTTGAAACCTTCTAGGGGTTCTCATCCCCTTGTCTTTTAGAAAAGTGTTTCACAGCTGTACTTCACCCTGCTACAAGAAACATGTCTTGATTTTTTCTGAACTAATCAGACAGCAATGCTATTTGATGTTCCCCTGGGGTTTAATGTTAGGAAAATTAGATACGAGTTCCTGTATTCATTTTTTATCAGATGCCTCCTCAGCTACCATTTTTTTCCAGACAAATAAGATCCTAGAGTTTGTAATTCTTCATCATAGAGAAATAATTTTATGTCTTAGCATTTTGTCACACTGCCACTGTTTCTAGTCCTAGGATATTGTACTCTCAGGTGGGGAGACAGGACAGCAACAATAAATAATATCAGCTGAAGGCCATGGAAAGACTTTTATAGTATTGTGATGATGATTTCTGTTCTTGTTCTGCCAGCAAAGGCTGCATAACAGAACACAAACGGCATTTTCTCGATCACAAAATTTTGTCTTAGAACAATTAAAAACCCCCAATTACTCTACATCCATCATGGACCTTGCAGAAGTGCTACAATTAGAGAGCAGGAGTTGTGGTTGCCCATGAATTTCACTGCTCTGTTTGAGACTCCTCAGCAACCCCAGACAGTTCATTCACTGCCACAGCAAGAATTCTGAATGAATAGAAGTCCTCAGGCCAGTGCAGCTCTGGAGCCTGTTTTCCCTCCCTCCCAAAGTTAGCAAAAGATCTCTCTTTAATTAAAAATAAATAAATAGATAAATAAATAAAGGGGCATTTTTCATTAAAAAACAAACATCAAGACAGCATGCAGAAGAGCACAGAACTGCAAATCCAGAGGACACACACAAGACAGTAATGCTGTAACTTTCTGTATCTTGTAAACCCTGAGGGCCTCATATTTTTCAGACAGTCCCATATTGTCCCTTTTGTCTGAAATATCAGCCCTGTGTCTCATCAGCTAAAATACCCTCATCTTCAGAGACACTGAGGGTAGAATTCATCCCACCTAATATCATCTCTGTAGGTGTTAGTCACTCTTTCCCCACTTACGATGGAAGAAAAATATGGTCATTTTTAAGACGTGATTCATCTGACCTGATTTCCACGTCTGTGATTGTCTGAGTTGAATGTGTTCTGGAAGGGCCTGTTTCTCTCAGGATAAAAACCCTAAACTGCAGTGGGTGCTGAGCACCCATCAAATTCATGGCTGGCACTTGCACTCCAACATTTGAACATCTGCATCTCTTAGCATCCCAAAAAGAGATCTCATCATCTCCTTTGGCTCTCTGTATTACACCCATTTCCTTTTCCAGGTGGTTTGATCTTATTTCACCAAGATTTCTCTGTGAGGGAAACAGTCTTCCCTGAAGCAAAAAAAAAAAAAAAAAAAGCCCTCAGCTTCCCTCCAATGCACAGGCACATCCCCTCAGTGCTAGTGCAAGTTTTCTGTCAGGCAGTAAAACTCTCGTGTTTACACTGTTTGCACATCAACGCCACGTACAGGATTAGGCTGTAAAAGGAACGTGCTGATTTCGGTTCCTTTTGCTAACAGGGGTAAATTACTCCATATGTCAGGTGGCAGTGAAGTCTTGGTGTGGAGCATTAGTGGAACTATCCTTTTATACCTGTGGGCTGTGGCCAGAAGAGGATAAACATTTGTTCCTTGATTGTCAGGCAACAGCTGGGAATTAACAGAATTAATAGCGCTCAGAGAAAGAAATATTAAAGGAAATCACAGGGATAAAATGAACACAGGGATTTTATTGGTATTTTCAGCTAATTTTTTTTCCTTTCTTTTCTTTTTTTTATGGTAGGATATACAATCCAGAACAAATCCAAGCAGGAGGTGACATCAATCCCTCTCTGGCACAGCCTGGAGCCTCTGGATCTTATCCACTGTCATTTGTACTCTGGTCTAGTTCTGAGCCAGGACTAGTTAGGAGTGGCTCAGACCCTCTCAGTACAAGAGTTTTTCAATAATTTTAAGCTACTAAGGGAAAAATGGCTGCATTACTCAGAGAATTGGGATAAACCACCACAAATTTGCTATGGTGGAAAATAAGGTAAAAGTACAGCTTAAACAATCACAGATCCAACATGTGGTTCTGGCTCCAGCACCACTGACATTCATGTTTGAAATTGCCCTTTTCCAATTTGCTGAAACTACAAGTCCACATCTAAGACTTATTTCCACTAGAAATAAGCCATTGGCTCCTCAACAACTATTTAATTTCTTCTCAGAAACCAAGGAATAACTCTGGGAGCCCCAGTTCCTAGGAAGGTTCATCCATACAGATTGACATGAAGATGACATCCTAAAGGAAAAAAAGATTTGGAACAAAGTGTTACTTTTGGCCCCCAGGGAAATCAGCCTTTTACATGAACACAAGCCACCCACATTATTAGTATTCCTCTAAAGGAAGATAAAGCTGGCATGTTTTTGAGAAAATTAGGGACACCTAGGGAAGAATATATTCTCTTCTCACTCTGAAAAGGAGGTGACTTCAGATTTTGGTAGTACAATTTTTTGACCTGTGGAATGAAGCACATCAATTTGTGACATAGCTTTCCTTATCAAGTTCTCGTTTTACAGGATGATCACTAATATCCCATGGGTTTGTTTAGATTGTAATTAAATACATGGCAATATAAGGGGCACAACACATTTAAACTTATCACAGGCCTTGCTTGAAGTGCAGGGCTCCTGAGTTCACGTTATCTACTTTTGCTTTCACTTATGAAAGAAAATGGTCCTGTGCATCCAGGAATTTACCTACATTGTCTTGACATAACTTTTTTTTTTTTTTTTCCTGCAACAGTGAGTGCCTGCAACAGTGTTGAACAGATGGAGAAAATGATGGAGAAATGTCTCAACAGGGCACGAAAAGAAGGACACGGTTTCACCACAAACGAGAGAACAGCTGAGGCCCCCAAAAAGAGAGCCCGTTTATTAAGGATACACAATTTATAGGGTTTGCAAAGTGAGAGAGGATTGGAAGATGAAATCCCACCTCTCAACCAGACTGGTGAAGTGACCATTCCATCAGATTCCCTTCTCCAGGAAGGAATGTAAACAAAGCTGGTGTTTTTAGTACAATGTGTGAGAAAATCTGACTCGAGAATATCAACTTTTCAGAAGGCTTTCAAAAACAGGGTGACAGAGAAAAATCAAGAAGGTTGTCTTAAGAAATAAGTGTTGTGTTACTTTAGGAGAAAAACTCTGCTAGTGCTCAGTTGAGCTCCACACTCTGCTGTGCACTTCAAGCCTCCTTTTCTTTAGAGACATCACCCAGGGACACTGCAAATATCACCTTAGGCATAACAGAGGTGACCTGTGTGAGGGGAAAAGGTGATGATACGCTGAATCATGTTCTAAGAGTGGGAATCTTGCACCCTGACAGCCAGAGATGTGGCTCAGACCACCAACCACCCCTCTGCAGCCCTTCATCACCCCCTCAAGTCAGAGGCTGGGTCTGCTTTCCCTGTTCACACCCTGCACCAATCCATCCACATCCCACTCCGATATCAGCCCAAGTGCGCAGCCCCTGGGGCCAAAACTACATTGGGAAAATTGATTCCTGGTGCACCTTTCCTCTGCTCTTCTCTTTGTGCCTCCCTGGCATCTCTGGGAATACAAATGCTTCCGTTTGCCACGATCCTTTCATCTTTCAGTGGGTGAGGCCCTGCTATTACAACCCTCTGCGTGTTGTGTAATTATTGTAACAGCTCCCTTCGGGCTCAAGTCATTACAGCTGTCATTTGATTAGGATTTTGTCACGGGTCTTTTAGAGAATGGCTGTACCCTTCACACATAACATATGTTAATTTATTTCCACAAACATCCAAGTACCTCTCCTCAGCTTGACAGTGACTTGATCAGATTTTGTGTTTCTTTTGCACATATTAATCTCTTTTAACTGCTGAGCAGCTGGAAAAGACAATCCCATGGTTGATCATATTTTTGTCTATAATTTAGTCTTATCAACAGATCCAACACACGCATTTAACCTACATGTGTGAATCAGCAGGGGTTCTTCAGACATCTATGTAATCATAAGATTAACATTTAACAATAAGCAGTTTTCTTATAAAATTTTATTTGTAGGAGGAAGAAATTCCTCTCTCTCATCTCTAAGCTACCTTGGTGTCCTTTTACAGGATGTTTAAGTTTCCACTGTCTTTAATAAGTGTCTAACTCTTTCAGCCATGGCTATCAGCTCTCTGATGCAGCCACACCTGGAACATCTGTAAGCAAAATACACTCAATTCCTACATTATCTTCTACCATGGACGCTCCTGAAGAGCTTGATATGTTTGAGAAATGCTCATTTCACTTACACCATCTTGGCAATTTTTAACCTACTACACTCTGACCATAATACCAGTAACTTGAAAGTTGTATAACATTCCTTTAGCTGTGTTTGGACCCTATTTGTTACTGAGGTGACAAATCTATCACAGGATTTATGCTGTCATGACCTGTAGACTGAAGTTATTGACCTGTAGGGAGAAATTGTTCCTATGTTCTGAGCTGTTGTGGACATTCAATTTTATATTACATTTTCTATTCAAGCAGCTGCTGCCAGAGAACAATTTGGATTAGTTCCCTGGTAGAAGAAAAATAAAAGGAACAGAACTAGTACCTTCCAGCCATCACTGCCCAGCACCATTACATTGTGACAATCACAGCTTGGTAAAAAGATGATACAAAGCTAAACCAGATGGTTTGGATGTCTGATATCATTTCCACCTAAGGAAACGACAGGAACTTGCAAAGTGACTCACAGGGTCAATAACAGTCCAGCCACTAAGAAGCTGATGTTGCTGCACAAATGACCAGAATGGATTTGCTGTTTTGATGTCTTGCACTGCCAGTAACAATGCCCAGCACCACAAATACTCATAACTCAAGTGCACCTGCCTTTGGCCCCACAATGTCTGGGCAAACTGCATCAGGACCGGAGAAACGCAGCAGTGACTTACAAAATGGTCCCTTCTGAATCTTCAGCCCCCAGGAGGGCTAAAGAAAAGTGGTTCCTTTAACTTTTCTCACTGATGTGGATGGGTGAGGTGGCAGCACTGAGAGTTTTCGTGATCTGTGCAGCTGCAGAACAAAAATTGTGGTGGCTTCCTGTAAAGGAGCCGTCTGCTGAGGCAGAACTTGACAATCTGTGCCCACTTCAAATGCTGTGTGCTCACTCCTGCAGCTTTTGTTCCAGACACCCAACCGTAAGCTGAGCAGAAATTATTTTTTTTTTAAAGTTTTAATTTTATTTTCATTGGCATATTGAGGAGCAAACCTTGCTGAATAGTCATGATCTCAGCCACTTATCACCATTTGCTGTTGAAAGGAAAGTTGGAGTATAAGAATTGTCCTTTCTTCTGGGTCCTGGACATATAGAGTCCCAATAAAGGAACCAATTACAGGAAATAACTTAAAAGAGACCATATAACTTAAAAGAAAGCCCAGACAACATAAAAGCAAGGAATTATCAAGGTTGGAAAAGCCCTCTTAGGTCATCAAGTCCAACCATTAACCCAGCACTGCCAAGGCCACCACTAAACCACATGCCAAGAGCCACCCCAAGTGCCACACGTCTTTTGAACGTTTCCAGGAATGGCAATTCCATCACTTCCCTGGGCAGACTGTTCCAGTGCTTGACCACCTTCTCGATGAAAAAATATTCCTGATATCCAATCTAAACCTCTCCTGGTGCAACTTTAGTTCCTTTCCCCTCCTCCTGTCCTTCGTTTTCTGGGAGCAGAGCCCGACTCCCCTCGGCTGCCCATTCCTGGCAGGGAGCTGTGCAGAGCCAGAAGGTCCCCCCTGAGCCTCCTTTTCTCCAGGCTGAGCCCCTTTCCCAGCTCCCTCAGCTGCTCCTGGGGTTCCAGACCCTTCCCAAGCTGTTCCCTTCCCTGGATACGTTCCAGCCCCTCGGTGTCTTTCCTGTAGTGAGGGGCCCAGAGCTGAACAGAACATACAAGCCTGTACCTGCAGAGTGAGGCAAATAGGTCAGGACACCTCCCCTGCCCATTGGCATGGCCTGCCTGGTGTCTAAACCAAGCACACAAAGCCAGACCAACCCCTCACGTGCCAGGACAGCAGGGGGAAGGACTATTTGGGATGGTGAACAGCTCTGCACAGAGCTGGGGGTTAGGGACCACGGTGGGAAGTGTGTTCCTCTCGTCTGTGTGCGGAAATAATTACAGAAAACTCGTGCCTGTGTCATGTAAAGTGATTGTGTGCCAGACCACGCTTATTTATCTCACCCCGATTCGGTTTCACACATGAAAAAAAAAAAGAAAAAAGAAAAAAAGAAAGACCAAGCACTCCTTTTCCTTAAAAGCACAGTCAGAAAGTCTGATTTTAAGGGAGCTGCTTTGCTCCTGCTGTCTGTCCTGCTCCTCCAGCACCATGGGCTGCACATCAGGGAGGAGCGACCTCTGAAGCCCCCCAAAGGTGGGAAAGCTTGCAAATGTCCTTCTTCAGGAGGCAAACAGCTGCATTTGGGTGTCACATTTTTCCACCTCTAATCAGCCTCAGTGGGCCCAGCAGATAAAGCTCCACCACAAGCTACGGTGCAGCTCATGTGACAATTTTTTCTACTGAAGACTCAAAGGCAAAACGTTTGACACATGTCTGGTTTTCTAACCACAGAGACAATATCTCCTTCCTCTGGGCTCCGTGGGGAGGCAGAGGCTGGAGAGTTTCTCACTCTTCCCTCAACTCCCCTGAATCATTTACCCCCAGAGATACCCAAGCAAAAGGAAAATAAATTCAAGCAGAAACCTCAGGGGCAGTTAGTTTGTGGTCTCCCATGCCAATCAGCCCCAGCTAAGTTTTGGGGCCTTGATCCACGGGACTCTGCAGTTTTCCCAGGTGCAGAAGTCCCAAATCCCAGTGAATCCACAGTATGGATCTATCTGCTGGTTTCCATCTTCCCCCTCATGCCTCCACCCCAGGGAAGAGTAATGCAGTGCAGAAGAGGCTTTTGGGGTCTGATAGGTGCTACTGAATCATCATAAACAGGGTCAAAGAAAAACAACAAAAATATGTTCCCATACTTCTTTTCTTTTGTTTTTACTTGCCACAGGAAATAGGCATCAAAGGGCTGCTCTGAGGCAGCAGAGTGAAAGCAGAGCTGCTCTCATAACAAAGGCCCTTTGTGATTCATGATCTTCTGCTTTTCCTAGAAGGAAAGTCAAATATCATGGTACTTGTTTATGGGGAAGTTAAAGAGGAACCATTTAAAGTAGAGGCCTGGTCAGAGGATTTGAACCCTGTGGAGAAGTCTTTGACTCTGAGACTTCATGTCCCAATTTGCCGTGGTCACACCACGCCACCAACCCTTGCCTGATCCTTGCACAAAAACATCAGATCACAGAATCACAGAGTACCCTGATTTTGAAGGGACCCAGAAGATATTTAACTTGAGTCTGGGAATCATACTCCCAAGGGAGTCTTGAAGAGTAAAAAATGGGAGATCATCATCTCAGGAAAGGCAGTGTCCCTGGACCAGGTCCCTCCAGACCTTTGCAGCCTCCAAGCCAGGAGGTACCAGTTCAGATTCACAACGAGTGGGACGAGAAGTGGTGACTGAGACTGGTGGGTTGGGTTAGCAAAAGATGTGGAGATGGGGTCTGGCTGATGAGTGGGAGTGTGTGAGAAAGATAACGAAAGGAAAAATTGGGGTGGCCAAAAGTGCGCAGCAACCTGGGCAGAATGCAACAAAGAAATTCACCTCTAAAAAAAAGAGGAGTAAAAGTGCTAAGATTTTGTATTTCTGCTTCTCTAAAAATGAAATGTTGGGACTGTGAGCAACCTGTTTGCTCTGAGAAGTGGAGCTAACTGTGAACACAGACGGGGGGTTAAATACAGGGGAAATAAAAGAAACCACTGAACCTGGTGAGGAACAAAACATTTCAACCTGACTTATAGAGACCTTCTCTGGGCTGCTTTGTTGATTTCCAGAGAACTCCCCTCAACACCTTCCTTCTCTGAAATCACTCCTCTCTCACTCTCCTCCTGTATTTTTATTTTATTAATTTCATCTACTGAGCCCAGAAGTTTATGACTGCCCTGGTTCTGTCCACTTCCTAACTCAACTTGAACTCCTTTTCTTTACTGCTGGAGAGGCAGCTGGGAGGTAAAAGCCCTTCTGCACCTCTTCAAAACACAGCTCTGCACATATTCCTTTCACTGGCCCGTATGTCCATAATGCCAAAGGAGAATGACAAGAGTACCTCTAGTCCACCAACAGAAAGCAGAACTTAAAATGACCTCAGCTGGTCATGGGGATTCATGATGTCAAGTTCAGGTGTCACAGTTCTGGCTGTGTCTCCCAGTTTTTCCTTAATGTGTCCTAACCACACTGTCAAGATTAATTCTCTATCTGCCAATACTTTTCTCTTTCTGATATTTTAGCTCCTTATTGCGAGCACATTCTGAGCTCGTACCAAGGGATCTAGACTCCCTTAAGGCAAGATCAATCTTAGATCAGTCATAAAGCCTTCTATTTCTTCAGCCTCTTTTCTAAAAGCTGATTTAAAGGATCACCCTCATATGTCTTGATGTGGAGTGCAGGACTCCTTCCATCCCTGCTGCACAACTTTGTTGTCAACTTCTTCTGCTTGAATTAGCTGAAAAACACTAAAAGTATGAAGTGTTCCACAGCCAGCTGCTGTCAGAAATTTTTTCCTTCCTCTCTCCCTGAAGATGCAGTTCATTTAGTGTTTATACCCAGGCTCATCTTCCAGGCAGTGCATTGCTCCTTTTCATTACTTTAGTTTACTCCTTTCACCATTAAATATTCACTAATCACTCTCAAAGGCTGTGCCAGGGTTCTACTTTACCCAGGCTCTGTTTCAGTTATCTCTCACTGTGGGACCAGGGTGTTTTCACACATGGGAATTACTGTGCACTGTCCTGTTACCAGAAATTAGCTGCTGCTGATCGATTGCTTGTGTTTCCATGTTTTCCAGTTCATGGGAGCTTGCCAAACCAGAGCTTTCCAAATGCAAGGCCCTTTGTTTCCTTTATTTAGAACCACTGAGGTGGCTTGCTCATACCTGGTGGTTTTCAGTAACTGTGATGTGCCTACATCCCCGTGTTCATCCTAGAATATTGATTCCAGGATAAAGGCTCCCATTGTTGGAAAAATGTGTAAAACTCACTTGGTGTATTGATTGGCTCGTTACTGTCTTGTGAAATGAGATTCATGACCTGGCTTCTGCTGCTGTGTTCAATACACATGTACATGAGACTGCTGCTGCAATAATGTTTGAGCTGCCTGCCAGCCCTGTCAGTCAATAAATCAAGGCCAGAAGAGGTCTCAAAAGTTTGAAAAGCTGAGAAGAGTTTCAGTCCTTCATTCCCTGTTCCCCAATCCCTGAAGAGTTGATCTTCACAAGGATTCGCCTCCTGCACATCTCCCAAGATCTGGTAAGATATCAGTGTTTAGGGAAGCTTCATTTTTGGGTCCTCAGTAAGGAATTTCAAGAAAGTCTCATTTTCAGGGGTTGATACTCAGCCTTTTTTGAAGTTTGTCCCTATCACACACTTTCCACTTCAGCACAAAAACCCATCAGCAACTGCAAAGTATTTCTGAAATTCCTGTCCTAAGAGGACTTCTTGGGTTCCTACTTCTTGCCTTGACTTCCAGAACTGGAACTCTGGCTCTCCAGACATGTTCAGCAAGAATTAGTTTGGCTCCAGGTGACATTTCATGGTCAATGTATTTCAATGACAATTTAAGTGTGACTCCAGTGCTGGGGACCACATCTGTTTAATGCTGCCACTTTCTCTCTGGTGCCCATCTTTCTGAAACAGAACATCACTCATCGTAATAAGATCAAAAAGGAGAAATTCTCCTTCATTGTCGGGAGAGAAATTTTATAAAGTTCAGAAAGCCAATGAGTCATTTACACACAGCAGCAGATTTTTCATGCAGTACTCCTTTGTCCCATTTAACTTTAGACAAGTTAAATATTACTAGTTTTAGGATTTTGAACTCAGGTTTAACTGCTCACAGGCTAACAGCAAAATTTTGGTTCGTTAAGTGTAAATAAAACTTTTCTTAATTCAAAATCCAGATGTACAGACAGTCTGCAAACATCTTTTATTTTCTGTGGTGTTGTCTGATCTGTAACTCAGATGCATAATTTCCATTAAATGTGACGTGGGTTGAAACCTTACGTTGCTCACTGAAACCCAGTGTGGTTCCCATCTACAGTAATTGCTTTTATTTGTGCTATGCACAAATATTTACAGAAAAATATAAATCCAAACTCAGAGGTGGCGTGAGAGTGTTCAGAGAAATCACAGAATCACAGTAAAATGGGATCTTAAGAGATCATCTTGTCCATCAGCTGTCTCAGAGTGGGTCCAACCCCACCTGTTGCAGTTCTCTATAGCACAGAATCACAGAAAGGGTTGGGCTGGGAGGAACCCTAAAGACCCTCCAGTCCCACCCCTTGCCATGGCAGGGACACCTTCCACCATCCCAGGTTGCTCCAAGCCCAGTCCAACCTGGCCTTGGGCACTTCCAGGGATGGGGCAGCCACAGCTTCTCTGGGTCAGGGCCTCCCTACCCTCACAACAAAGGATTTCTTCATAACATCTACTCTAAATCTCCCCTTTTTCAGTTTGAAGCCATCCCTGCTTGTTCTATCACTGCCTGACCTTGCTTAATTCCTCACTGAACTCTCCCACAAGGTTTTGTACACATGCAGGTTCACCTGACTTGTTCTTCAAACCTCAGGTGATGGAGCACCTCCAAATAACCTGGTCAGGTTGCCTTGGTCACCTCTGAGGAAACAGCCCCAAAGTGTGCCCAAATTCCCCCTTGCTAGAGTTTAAACCCCTTACTGTCATTGCAGCCACTGCATGCACATCACAGCAAATGTCCTTTGGAGTTTTTAGGGTAATAATTGCCTTTTTTACAAAGGAAGAATATATAATAAGGCACCATTTTTTCCTCTTAAGCACTTGCTGTCAAAGAGAGACAGAAAGTGATACTGTGACAGCAAGGTGGTGTGTAATACATTACCCCATATGACTTCTTATTTAATTAATAGCTCCATCCTGCAAACATTTGCACAATTTTATTCCAGTAAGCCTGTGGACACATAAATATTGGCAACGTTCATTCAAAGAAACATCTTTCTTCCTTTTTTAAGATTATGTGCAGTTCATGGGCTTCAGGCCTGATTTATAAGTCCAAACAGCTGAAGTCTGGATTGATCCTCATATTTCTGTAAAAATGTGCTTGAAAACAGCCTCTCCTTGAATTATTGCACAAAAAAAGGCAAAAAAAGGAGAAGAATATCCACATTTATACGAAACCCTACATGAATAATAGGCTACCAGGATGTGCCATTATCCAGTCAATTTCAGAGATTGCATCATCTCATTTATTTTGGCATGTCATGCTGTCAAACAATCTTCAAAATTTCATATTTGAGATCTACCTCAAACATAAATCCTTTTTAAGTAGTGCATTTCAAGAGTCTGTCAGAAAACCCCAGGATTTGATGCTTTTTACTGAAATTCAAAAGAAAATACATATCCATACACATCTAAACATACTTATATATGTATATGCATATAAATGTGTATATATATATATATTTGATTTATGCAATTTGAAATCCAGATTTAGCCATAAAAACTCAATTCACTGTTTTTCTCTTCATATTGGGAAAGATAAGCCAATAATTAACCCAGTGCTTGGGTCTGAATCTCTTCTCCCCAAATCTGGCACAAACAGAAGTAACACAAATTAATTAATTGGAGTTTCACCAACATGAAAGTATAGCAATGGAGAAAAGAATAATAATCCTCTGTGCATGAAGCTGAAGATGTTTATTTTAGTTTCAGTTATTCCCAGGCTTTTCAGCTGGGAGTGCTGGTTTTTTAAAATCTCATATGGTAAAACTTGAGGCTGCTGTAAAAACTCCTTTATTCTTTTAAATATTCTTTCTTCTTCCTTTGTAGCATCTGCAACCCTTGACTCTCTCATGGAAAACGTGTCCCTCAAAGACTCCTCACAAGGGGGATGGATTCAAGGTTGGTTTCATCTTGAATGCATTTTGTAGGACAGGAAATATAAACAACGTTGACCTAATCCTATGACCTGAGGCATGAAAAAACAAATAAATTAAAGGGAAAGATTTGCTTTGGCTGTTTGCCCATGGGGTCAGTTTTAAGGACTTGATGGCCCCACACCCTGCAGGACCTGGCAGCCACATCTACATGGCTTTGCATAAGCCCAGGCCTGATTTATCCAGTTTGGATCCAATGCACCCAATGCAGATATGCAGAGCTCAGCACACTCAGACCCCTGCTGCTACCTGATTCATTAGCAATTCCCCAAAATTACCCATGTCACCTTCCTCCAGTTACAACCCTTCATCAGCAATTCCCAAAAATTACCCATGTCACCTTCCTCCAGTTACATCCCAGTGTTGTTTAAGGCCACTCCTGCAATTTCATAGCAAATGTCTTGTCCTCAGCAGACACAGAGAAGAGATAAACCTCTCTTTGAGTCTATTGACTAATTTGAAAGAAGTTGGTGTATTCTGCTTTGCTGCTCACTTCTCTCGACCTGAACATCCTCAAGGGCTTCCATCTAGTTCCATGGCCATGTTCCCTACACCCTGATCCCTGTTACCATCCTCTGGCCTCCTCAAAAAACACATTGGAGCCCACCTGGAACTCACTGCAGTCAAAGAGAAGATGACACCTAGATGGTCCAGCCCTTTAAAACAAGTTCAAACAGTTTTTCCTTTCCATGGAGCCTGTTTCAGTGGGATTTGTCCATTGCATCCAGCCTGGCTGGATTTTTACTGTTCAAGCCACAAACTAAGCTTTGGTTGAAAGTTTTTCCCTAATATTTTGCTTTCCTCTTCTGTTCCTGACCCCTTTGTTTATTTTGCTTAATTAAATATCTCAAGATGATTCAGGAACTCACAGGAGCCCAAGGGAATTCCAGCCACCAAGACTGATCAGTTGCAGCAGCCCTGGAAGCAGCACAGAGCACCAAGCTGAGTGTGGTGCTGTGTTCCAGATCCTGCCCTCTCTTCCTGCCTGTTGCTCTGTTTCCACCAGATATTCCCATCCCTGGAGAATTGGTGGAATGAATGGCAGGATTGCTCCTTATCCTGTGAAATCATCCTCAGCAGTGATGTCATCTATTCTAGAAATCTCTGTGGTGAAGGCTGTGGTGTAGGGTGGTCAGACCAGATGGAATTTTAAACTTTTGAAAGGTGTATAATCATGGAATCACAGAATGGTTTGGGATCTTAAAAACCATTTATTTCCAAGCCCTTGCCATGGGCAGGGACATCTTCCACTAGATTGGCTTGCTTCAAGTCGTCTTGATTTAGCACATAATTATAATTCATCAGAAAAAAAAATCAGAAAAAAAATCCAAAGTGGAATCTCATTACCAAGGACGGTGCACTTTAAGCAGATTCATACACTGTGGATATTTTTTCTTTATTCACTGCATTTTAAAATGCCATTAATTTTATTTATTTATCTTCCAACATGATATACTTGGAGTATGACATGCATTTATCTCATCACCACTTAATACTCAACAGTGCAGATCCACAGGTCCCAATCAGCCAGCATGAGGACGCCTCTATGACACTGTTGAAGGTGCAAAGTGGAAACAACAGAGTAAAGTTTGTAAAAATCTTCAAATGGACACTCACTTTGATGCAGGTAATCTTCTCTGGCAGAGTTAATCCACAAGAAGAGGTTAATGGCAACCCAAAATACACCAGGCTGCCAATGAAAGACATGCACCATCCCAGTGGTTTGTACTGACAAGAGGATGAGGATAATTAGCTCGGTAGCCAACAGCATTGCACAGCTTTTAACCTTTGCATTGAGCTCCTTTTTGTTGTAAAAAGAAAGGAAAAAGCAATGTTGGGGAAAGATGTCAAATCTTGTATGACTCCAGCTAGCAACTGGAATATAGATAAGTTTGTACTCACAAAAATCATTCTTAAAAGGGTTTTAAGTTGGGCTTCTCTGTTGGTGTGGTTTAACCTGGCAGGCTGCTGAACAGAGCTGCTCACTCACCCCCAGAGGGATGGGGAGAGAATCAGAGAAAGGGTAAAATTAATGGTTAAGATAAAGACTGATTAATAGGACAGAAAGAGGGAGGAAAAAAATAGTAATAATGATGAAGATGTTCAAAATGAGTGATGCACATTGCAATTGTCACCTCTTACTGACTTATGCCCAACAAGGGTCGGAGCAGCAGCTGCCACCCCCTGGACAATTCCCCCCTGTTCAGCTTCCCTGTTCAGGGTGATGCTGTATGGTCTGGAATATCCCTTTGGCCAGCCTGGGTCACCTGTCCTGGCTGTGTCCCCTCCCCTTTCCTTGTGCCCCCCAGGCTCCTCACTGCCAGGACAATATGAGAAGCTGAGGAGACCTGAGACTCAGACACACCTGAAACATCTGTGTGTTATTAACTCTTCCTAAATCCAAAATACAGCCCTGTACCAGCTACTAGAAAGAAAAATAACTCTGTCCCACCCAAACCCAAGAAATATAGCCACAACTCGGTGGTTTTTTGCACCTCTTTAAATCTATCCATTGCTCTAATAAAAACATTACCTCTGTCTACAAACCTCGTGTTACTGATATCCTCAGGACATCAGGGCTACAGAAACACTTCTAGTAAAAAGTCAAATGAATAATACATTAAGGAGAATTTCTCTGTAAATATGTCTTTCAGGTCTTGTGTTTACTGACTTGTAAAAAAACATGAAAGAGAGAGCTTTGCTTTATAGCTCAAGAAAGGTGCGGAGAAAAATGACAAGATGATAAAAAAAAAATAACCTTGGACTCACTTCCAGACTGAGGAGGCGGCTGAGGAGTACAAGAAGGGTCTATCACACTTCTATCCCCCTCCGAAATGTTTTTCCCTTGTTTAACATCAGACTGACACACTGCAAGGAGCACTTTCACAGCATCTCTCCTGGCCCTGCAGATGCTGTAAAAATGAAAGAGGGACGGAGGATAAGCTCAAGAATGGGCTGCTGCTTGCCAGCTTCATGCCCACCAGTAAATCCTCATGCCACATCCCAAGGGACAAAACATTTGCTGACAGGTTCCTTCTGTGGAGCAAAAGTGCATCAGATTCCACTGCAGCCTTATTGTTGTGACCTTGGCCTGAAAACAAGACCCTAAAAGGACATCTCAGAACCCCAGGAACATAAGACATGTCATGGAGAAGAGCCAGGGCCAAGTGCAAGGCAGTGTGGACACGGCCAGGAACATTCCCAGGACAGGCAAGCAGTACCTGATTTGATTAGGCTTTAATGAACATTTCTGGGTGTTTCTCCACAGAGCAACAACCTGGGAGAGACCAGATTCTGGTAAAAAAACTCCTTGGTGTGGCCAGTCTACAGCAGAAAATACTTTTTATTCCCCCACCTGTGGTCTGAAGGTGTTGAAGTTGACTCCCAGCTCCTTCTTCCAAGCCACTGCGATTTTTAAAATGTTACTCTTCTGTGTTTCCAGCCACTTCTACATGTACCACATTTTGGCTGTGCAAATATTTTTCTTCCCTGAGACAGACCCATGGTCCTGGGCAGCTGTTTTTTATTTCTGCTTCATAAGGGGACATGTATACTGCAGCAATGGAAACAATTCATTATCACAATTAAATCAGTGTTTCATTTCTCAGTTTAATCTGATTTTTCCTGGCCTGCAAAGGCACCTCTGGGATTTATTTCAGTGTTGGACATGGCTGAGGAACACATCTTTGCTCTGTCCCTGACTTGCAGGTCAATAATTCCTCTGGAGCACATGCTTGGAGCCATGCCTCAGCCTAATTCCATATAAAAATGGGGTTTGTGGAGCCACACCTTGTGTGTATCCCTTGCTCCACACTTTTGGGTCAGCTTGAAGATCCAACTGAGGGCTCTAAGAATTTCACAGACAGTGGAAGATGGGGACACATCCCCACCTGCACAAGCTGCAAACACAACCCTTATCAGACCTTGGAAAATCCACGCAGGCAAAAACCTTTGCACTGCTCCTTGCACCCTGCAGGGGGGTGGAGGAAACCAGATCCCTACAGCAAATCCACAGGTCATTCATGGAATGACTTCATTCCTCCTTAAACTGTCAGCTCTGAAATAACCCAGCCCACCAATGCACTCTGCTTCTGTGGGAAAGGGGGAAATGGGAAAAGGAGAAACTGAGGCAGGGAATGTGCTCTGTGCTGTTGAAGGGCAGGAAACCCCAAATTTCCTGAGCTGGGTGCTTTATCCCTCATCTCATCCCACTGTGCAACACCTTAAGCTGTACAATTGCCATCTCTGCTTTCATGGGACAGTGGTGCAGGGGGTGGTTACAGAGAACAGCCCCAAAAAAACCCCTTTTGGCAGCTCTTGTGTTGTCTGCCAGCACCAGGACAGCCCACAGCTTCCCGTGTCTGAAACAATTCCCCCACCAACATCAAATATTCATTTTCCTGAGCTGGGGGAAGGCCAGCTGACTTTTGTGGAGAGGAGGAAGGCAGTGCTTGGCTAGAATGTGGGAGGAGGCTGAGCATGAAAGCTGGTGGTAGAAATTGTGGGTGAAAACCCAGAAGAGGACAGGATGTTATCTTGACCAGACGTGGGTAAGAGCTTTGTTTGGATTTCAAAAATTGGTCAATGAATTTTTTTGCCTTCAAGGAAAATTGTGCTACATGATTTTGGTTTATACCTGAGAAAACAAACTTATTTTGAGCTGCAGGTGTAAGACTGGAAGGTGTGAGGGACATATGAACCAAAAACATATCCTGCTTATTCATGAGGCATCAGGGAGCCTTTGTGTGAGGAAGTTTGTGTCATTCCTTTCCAAGACTCTCTGAAAATTACTGATGACAGGCTAGAACAAAAAAAAGTGTGGGGAAACACCTGGAGATGATCATTTCAATGAAGAACACGGATCATGCTTGAATTGCCTTTTTTATTTCTATAATTCAATAGAATACCCCAAAAGCAATCATTAATAAATTGAATTCTCATAAGAAAGAGGCAGGGCTTTTTTCACTGACCTCAGCTTAGATGCCTGGAACCATCTGAGGGTACTTGAGACATTCAGGTGAGGCTGGCTATGTAGGACCTGTGCCTTTCTGGAGGTGTGGCAGGCAAGTACATCTAAAATTACACCAGACACCTAAACAGAGCAACAGTCTGGTACCCTCAAAGTCCAGGCCCCATGAAATCATCTCCATTTTCTGCTGAGAAGGTGACATTTCAGTGCAAGGCAGCAAGTGCTGAACCTCTAAATGCCGAGGAAAGTTAAAGAGCAATCTGGCACTTCACAGCCAGCCAGCAAATCCCTAAAGCAAAGTATTTTACTAACTTTTATTTTAAGCTTTCCTTTAGCAAACATAGCATGTCTGAATACAAATTATCATAAAGATCAAGATGTTCAGATCTGAAAATACCTCAAAACAACTGTCTGCTTTAACCTTTGCATATTTTACATATTTTTCCTGATAATCAGATTCCACCCACTGAAGGATTTCAGAAGCACTGGAAGGCAGTGCTTCTATAGAGAGTATTTGTTGGAACATAATATCTTCTACAAAATGTAGCTGGGAATTATTAGATAGTATCCTGAAATAGATGTTCCTCATTAGACCTATGCTAATTCAGAGGATCATACCATTTTTAAACAAGATGGTATATGCAAATAACATCTGTCTCACTTCTAGAACATGGCCCCAAGCTTAAAAACTCGAGTCTGGATCTATATCTTTTACCTCGTGAACTATCAAGAGCTCCAGGCTTGGAATCTTGCTGAATAAAAGAAAAAAGAAATAGAAATAATATTAACACAGAGGTCCCAGCACTTAAGGTCTCTAATGAGCCCAGCAAGCAAGGCAGGTGTGGAATTGCAGGTACCAGATAAATTCAGTGATCAGGAGTTCATTCATCAAGGCTTTCTCAGCTGCAATAATTAATTGCAGATGTGCTGTACCCCTCTACTGAGTCTTTCACCACATAAGTGACATTCCTCCCCAGATTAACCAGAGATGAGGTGAGATGAGGTGATATGAGGTGAGGACAACTAGAGGTAGATGACTACACCTTCCTGGGAGTGGAAGGTAAATACCTGGTAAATTCACAGGACTCCAAATCCCTCTCTTTTCTCCCCCAAATAGCTTAAGAAACCAAAAAACCCAAAACAACAACAACAACAACAACAACAACAACAACAACAACAACAATAACAACAACAGAAGGTGAGGTAAACCTGTTGTATGGAACAGGAGAGGATGGCAAAAAACAGCTCAGAAAGCTAAGAAAGCATCACCTACAAGGAAAAGTAGAATGAGTTGGAGCAATTTAGTGCTAAGACAAATTCAGTGCAGGCAAGATGGTGTCCAGTCTCTGAGAGATACTAATGCTGAAAGAACTAAGAAAAATTATAATAAGCCAAACACACACATTTCCTTGGATATTTTCAGACTCCAGGAACTTGCATTTCCAGGATTTCCTGAACCAGAGAGTCTACTGGAATTTAATAATTCTCAATGGATTTTCATCTGTGCATTTGTCTAAGTGCTTTTTGAACCTGCCTAAGCTTTCAGTGGTCACAACATCCTCCAGTGAGAGGTTTCATAACTTAATTACAGGCCTTGCATTCTGCATGAAGAGCTGCATCTGCACATTTGTCTGAACCTCTGTCTTTCATATCATTTGATGGTAATTTGATGTTCTTGTGCTAGGAAAGACTGTGGGCAATCATCTCTTACACGTTGTCTCAATGGCACTCATGGTTTTTAGAGGTCTGCATCACAGGATAAGAAGTCAGAGGCTTATCATGATGGATTTGGATTACATGTTAAGGAAAAATTGTCTTTCTAGTGGTAAAGAGAACGAGGTGGTGAAATAGATTGCATGGTAGGAGGATAAGCTTGATTGCATGTGTCAAGAAGGAAGACAATCAATGCTTTTCACCATGCAGTTTATCCCATTCTAAAATAAATGTCCACATTCAGTCAATTAAATTGCACTTTAAATTCCACTGACTATTGACTGGGTCTTCAGTGACAGCCATGAAGCTCCAGCAGCCTCCTTACAGGAAGGTAACTGAATCTAGAGGAGAAAAATATCACCCTTTTGAGTCAACCCAGGCAAAGCAGGACCGACAAACTTTCAACTTTAGCAAAACTGTAGAATCACCAGAAGCTACAAAAATGCCAGGACGATTATTTGAGTTATTGCTACAAAGACTTGCTTTTCCTGTGTGTTCCTTGATGCCAGGCTCACAGCACCAGTTCAACTCCCATATATTTTGAATTTGTAAATTGTGCAGGGCAGCAGCAAAGTGTGGCTGAGCTCTGCCAGGTCATGGAGTGGAAGTGAAGCCAAGACACTGAACTGTGGCAGGAAAGGATGGAATCACTTGAGTTCCTTGTTCTCAGCAAAGCCTGTAACAGGCATTTTTCCCATTAAGGGTCAAGTGCTGTGGCTCTGCCCACCAGGATACTCCTCCCTTTCCCAAATCTCCAGACTTGAGGGATCAACAAGTGACCTTCCCTCAAAGGGGCAGGCACTGACTTTGGGAGGGCTTAGCTCATCCAAAATTATTTCCATGGTGGAAATGACTAAAAGATGACCTTGGCTTTGACAGGCACCACCATCTCAGCTGTGACACAGCCATGGAGCTCAGCACCAAGGACTGACCTGGACTCCACAGCCCACACCTTCACAAGTATTCAGGTTCCTAAATCAGGGCTACATCCACAACAGCACAAAGGTGAAGCCTCAACAGTTCCATGTCCAAGGTCCCTCATGGAGCTGATTCCACAGTCAGTGCCATCACTGTGGCTAATTCTATACCAGCTGGTTAATTCACCACCTTTCCACTCCTTCCAGGTGCATTTCATTATCCCTACATCTAATTAGCCAGATCTAAAGAAATGGTAATTTGGGGTTTTTTGGTGAATAATGTTCACTATTAAATCTATGTACCATAATAATGGCAACTAATATGAACAGGCCATTTAACAGCCATTGTATTGAGCTCAGCACAAGCCCAATTGACACGCAGGAGCCTTTTATAACCAGGTACTCCCTGCACTATCATCAATTATCTCCTAATTAAACAACAAAATTCCCTTGAAATGGCCTGGTTAGACATCATTACTAAACATTTTGCCATCACTTAGTGGATTAATGTGTTTAATTAAATAACTTGCAGCATGGAGGCAGAATCGTGGCATGATCCTTGAAATGAGGTGTGCAAACCTCCATAAATTGTTTGAAGTCAAAACCTGCTTGGCTTGTATTGACAGAAAGGATTACTTTAAAAATCAATAGCTTTCTTCTGTTATTTTTTTTCCCATCTGGGTGAATAAAAACAAAGAAACTGCCCACAAACTCCAGTGACAAATTGCCACTGGAAATGTTGGCTTTTCCATGCTCAGAGGAGAGACAGCTCATTTGCTCAATGTTTTCAGGGGTGGGGTCCTGAGGATTTTACAGCAAGGATTTGATAAAATTTTCCAATTAATTTTCCATCAATGATGAAATCTGAACCCTTGAGCTTCACCTATGTACCCTCTGGGATGTCACTCCATGCTGGAGCCTAACTTTATCTGCAATAGGGAATCCCTGCACTGTTCATATGGTACTATATACACCAGAAAGAATTTGGGGATTATCTCTTCCAAACTTCTTCTCCTGGGAGTGACCAAACCCAGGCTACTACTGCTGTAATCCCAGGAATATCTCTAGATCCAATCTACTTCCAGGAAACCTGGGGGCTTGCAGGTCCAGCTTCAGCAGCTGCCAGCTTTCCAGTTAGTGAGGCAGAATGTAAAAAAGCTCTTTTAGGGTGAGATTCCCCTTTGGAGCTGGAGTCTATTCACATGTCCCAGTGACTTTGATGACACTGCTGACCCTCAAATCCATGACAGCAAAGGGCAAACCCAAATCACTCTTCCTCTACCCTAGGAAGCAATAAACCAACAGCCTGACAGTGAAAAAAAAAAAAACTGAGAAAAACATGATTAGATGGTAAGGTATTTTCATGTCCTGAGCTGTATTTGAGGATGTACAGAGGGTTCAGATTTGTATTCAGATAAAGTGATCACAGTGAAACTGAAACTCTGCATGGTAACTACTTCTGACTAATGTCAAGGATGTTGCCTGAATTATTATAAACTCTAAGGCACCTACCAGAAGCAAGTGTGTCCCAGATGCCGGTTGGTTGGATGGGGCCTTGAGCCACCTGCTCTTGTGGAAGGTGTCCCTGCCCAAAGCAGGAAGTTGGAACTAAATGAGCTTTAATGTCCCCTCAAACTCAAAGCACTCTGTGATTCTGTGATTATGTGGTTGGGTGACACTCCAAAATATTCATTAAATGGCTTACACACTCCCCACCAGGAGGCAGACATTAAATCCCTTTTAATTTGCAGTTGATGACCTTAAATTTTCACTTCATCTGCCCTGCTGGGTTGAGCAGCGGCTCCTCTGTTCTTCTCTTTCTGCCAAATTGAGAGCAGAAGGATTCAAAGTGAAAGTCACACACAGGCACACATATGAAAATAATCCCTTTGGTTTTCCTGTGGCCTGCAGTTTGATCACTGAACTGCTCTGGAAGATTGATTGGCACAGGAGTGCACCTCTGGCAGATTGGACAGAGTTATCCAGGTTATCCCTCCCTGTTCTGCTGTGGTTTTCAGCGTGCCCACTGCCCCAGGATGCCACTGCCTGCCCTCAGGCCAGCGTGGCCTTAGGTCACATGAATTAGAACCAAACCTACTCATCTCCAAACGAGCACTTCCTGCCTTCCTTTCAGCCTCGCTTGTGTCACCATCTTCTGCTTATTATAGTGCCCAGTGCTCAGTCACAAGTGATCAGTTCCCCTTTCTCCCCTTGCACTGCAGATACCACACAAAGAGAAAACCAGGCCCTGCCTGAGGGGACAAACTGGTCACATTTGGGAGGTTGTATTTTATTCAGGCAAGGGGTCTGAGCTCTTGCTAGTGGGCTCACTACAGAAGCCCGATGAAAAGGCAGCAGACAAACCTGTGCAGTAACAAAAGTGATGCCTCAGGGTTTGGGCTGGAGGAGGAGGGAGGTCACATCCAGGCTGTGGCTGCTGAAAGGTGTGGCAGGGTAAGACAGTGGCACAACTCCTCCATCATGTAGGTGACAGCCCTTTCTTTAATCAGCTGGAGAGACACTGTCACCTCTGCTGCAAAGAACCTGGAGAAAATGGTGTGAGAGAGAACTGGAGAGGGACTTCTTACAAGGGCTTGCAGTGGTAGAGCAAGGGACAATGGCTTCAAAGCGAAAGAGGACACTTAGATCTGATATTAGGAAGAAATTCTTTATTGTGGGGGTGGGGAGGCCCTGGCACAGGGTGCCCAGAGAAGCTGTGGCTGCCCCTGGATCCCTGGGAGTGTCCAAGGCCAGGTTGGACAGGGCTTGGAGCAACCTGGGACAGTGGAAGTTGTCCCTGCCCATGGCTGGGGTTGGAACAGATGGGTGATTAAGATCCATTCCAACCCAAACCATCCCATGTTAGGGAGCACTTGGGCAGGTTAGACAGGAGCAGCCATTTCCTCCACAGCCCCACAGAGCTCAGCAGGAACAACAAAAGCAAAATTACATCAACTCTGTTCGAGTGGGAAGAAAACAGCTGTGCAACTCCAGCCTGGAACAGAGTCATAGTTGTCAGTCCTCTGCATCTCCTGCTCCAAATCTTCCAGATTATCTCCTCAAAAGCAGACTGTCACCTTCTGAAATGTCTCCTGCATCATCTCTAGCAGCATGTGGCTGTGCCCATCTCTGCATTTTCTTCATGTTCTCTTGTGTCAATCAGTCTCCTCAGCTGAGGGACTGGAGCTGACTCAGACACTCTGCTGAGGCACTGGGTTAAAGGTTCAAGCATGACAGGGTCAGTCCATCCACTTCCACAATTCCTTCATGTTAGAGAGGGGGAAATGTCTGTACAGGAATAACAGCCTGGAGTAGTTCCCCTGGCTCTGTTATGTCACTGGCATGGCACAGCACATCCCCTTAGCTTCCAATATCTGGGCAAATGCACTGAGAACATTTGCAAAATTAATAGTGAGAGTGGTGGGGAATACAAATACACACATGCAGAAATACTCTCATGGGCAGATGGGACACAAGACTATTCTGTTCCTGCAATTCTCTTCTATCATCTGGGCATCTCTTTTTATATCTCTAACTTGTTGTCACCTCCTGCTTGCCCTGCTGCTGCAGGTGACAAGGCCCTCTCCTTGGTTTTAGATGCAGACACCTGTGGTCACACCCTGGGGAGTCTGGGGGTGTATATTTGCAGGATCTTCTGGTATCCTATGCAGATTATGCCCCTGCTACACCCCTGCATCTAAACATTTCTGCAGACTGCATATGGATATGGCTTGGCAGTGTGAAGTTTACAGTTGGACTCGACAATCTAAAAAGTGTTTGTCCAACTGAAGTCACTCTATGCATGAATATGGTTTTGCATGCATAAATATCTTGAAGTTTGTTACTTGCATGCCTCCTGATTGATGCACAATGGTTTTAATATTCAGGGTTTTGGCTCTTAAAAAACATGGTTTTTACTCTTAAATTAAGCTCTTGACCTTAACTCTTATACTAAGATCTTACTCTCAAATTAAGCTCTTAGCTTACTCTCCCAGCAAATCTCAAACACAAACTAGTCCATGTAACTTTTTGTTCAAGCACATTCCTTCTCTCCCTAGACTCAAATAGAACAACCCCTTCCACTGACACTGAACTAAACTCATACAAGTATTCCTCTTGATCCAGACTTCTAAAGTGATTGGAGATGTTCCTGCTGTGGTTTAAATGAGCACAAACCTCCTCAAGTCAATGAACTTCTACTGATTTACAAAGAGCTGCCTCTTTGACTTCGCCTTCTCAACAAGTTAGGTCTGAATTTGACTAGCAGTCCTTCCTGGAAGTGAGATTCTACATGAATTTTAGAAGGCAAAGACATAATTCCTAAAGGGAATATATGCTGCCATAGCACCATCACAGTTGTTATTTAGCATTCATACTTCACCAGCACCTTGGTGAAAAGCTCTCCTGCTAGGATGTGTCTAGACCTGTAGAGGTGAAAATTGCTGCCCCAAAGAGCTCAGAGATCCAAATCAAAAGAACTGGGGTGTAGCGGTTACACCACTGGAATCTCGCCTGCTCACACCAGGCGAGAGTGTCATACCCAGTTTTTATGAGAATAAGGATTAAGAGAAATGCAAAACAGGCCTAAACTTNAAGCTTCGCAAAGACGCCCCTAATATTCAATGGCTACATGGAGTGCCCATCTTAAAATTAGCCAATCCGTGGGCTCCTCACCTCTGCTGGAAACTGTGCCCCGGCGGAAGTAGGAAAACAAAGAACCCCTCCCAGGAAGGCGAAAAAAAGTTGTTGTCCTTTAAACCACAACATGGGGGAAGAAAGGCACACCACTGGAATTAAATTACAGAAATAGATTCAAAGTCTTCATACCCAGTGCTAAGTGTAGTGACATTACAAAAAGTCAGGGCCCTGTGCACCTCATGACCTTCCAATTGGAATATGGAGCTGATTCCCCGTTACTGAACGTGCAAGGGCATAAGAAATAACATGAATTAGGAGTTTGTGCAGTGACATTTTTAAACATTCACTGACTTTTAGGGAAAGCCCACAATGAATATTAAACAAGCCCCTGCCTTTCCTAGGGTTGGTGGGCAGGACATGACTTTCTCAGTTATGTGTGGTGACCTTTCAAAATCATTTTTGTCTCTGCACTATTCCCCTGTTTCCCTGGTTCTGCAGCCTTATACACTCTGGGACTTCAAGAGAATTAAGTCTCTTCTGTTGTTAATAAATGGAGCCCTGCATTCCCCCACCTGGAAAAGGACTTTTGACTAATGCTACTGTGGACAGAAGAGTGCTCACAAATTATAAGAGCATTTGAGTGCAAAGCAGAGGCACCAATGAAAAGAATTGCTGGTTTCAATTGTTACATTTACTGCTACAGCACCTTGATGCCTTACACAACACCCAGGTTAAGTCTAAATCTGCAAGGCTGTACTGCAAGATAAAACACAAAGCCTTCTTATCACCAAAGTCCCACTTGAGCCTTCAAAATAGATTTCAGGTACAACTGGAGTGCTGCACTCAACTCCTACATGGGGGATCCTCTATAGTGCAGTAATTTAATTTCAGGGTATGTTTGAGCTTTTTCTTATGTCTTCTGAAGTAAATCATAGCATCAACCACTCGGGATCAGAAAGCAAGGAACAGATTGTAGTTTTGTTTTTCCTCTCCACCTTTTGTATCTCCTCTCATTAGCAGGCACTGCCAAGCAGGCTTCCAGCCACCTAATCCTCTCTGAGAGCTCTCTCTAAGAATCAGACAAAGCTGGAGGTAAAAAATGATTCATTCACAGTTGTGTCTGTCATTGTCTGGAAAGCAAAATGCTCAAATCCACCAGAGACAAAACAGCCTGAGCTGACACGGCGATGACCTGCTGTTAGTAATAAATACATGGTTCAGGACTGTGTGCTTGGGGTAAATGTGTGAGACCCCTAGAGCACAGCTAGGAGATATCCTATAGGAAAGATGCCCTGGGATCTTTCCCTCTCCAGGTCCTGACCCTCTCCAGAAAGAGATGGGACTAGAGCATGAAGTAGTACCATGGCTTTCACTTCTCACCAAAATACAGCAAGAGCACTGAGGGATAGAGAATCATTAAGGCAGGAAAATGCCTCCAAGACCATCAGGTCCAACTTTCAGTGAAGCAGCCCAGGATTGATTTCATGCCAGGAGCCAGTTGTTAGGTTCTCAAAGCTGCATTCCCGTAGCTGTGGTGACAAGGACAACATACAAAGATTGCCAGTGACTTCTTGAGTCGCTGAACCAGCCCTTCCTCCACATCTGTGCTGTCACAGAGCAGCTCCCTGAGCAGCCACAAGGGCTCGTTTCAGCTGAGCTCAGCTATTTCCACACTGTACTGAGGGCAGCAGCAGCGCCGGCATCCCCGAAACCACCCTGAGTGAGGTGACATCCTCTGTGTTCACACCTGCCCACGGCAGTGTCCCCGCTGAGTGCTGCCCCAAACCCTCACCTCCTGTACAGGAGCTCTGCTCTGCCTCCCTCACAGCCCTCTGCTCTTCCCACTGCTTAGACAGGGTACTCAAAGTCCCCTACAGCAATAATCTACCCTGAATTTCTTTGCCTTTTTCCTCCCCCTGCTCTCCTAACAGGAGTGTGGAGTTCTCAGTGCTTCTGTCCACACTGCAATACCCCTTGGCCACAGTGGACATGAGTTTCAAAGGGGTTGATGGAGTGGCCTTCAGCCATTTGTAGGAAAATAGTAATGAAAGTGAGCACCACAGCCAAGAAATGCCTGGAGATCTCCCTTTTATTTTTACCTTTGCAGAAATCCCATTTCTACTCCAGCTAGCAGTGCTGCAGACACTTGGGCACCTAGGTGGGTTATAATCAGCTGACTGTGGACAATGATGGAGTGAGAGGATCTTTTCTTACTTTAACTTCAGGTACCTTCCTAAACCTGGAATTGCTCAGGACATTGCCCCAAGTATCTCCTCCTGAGCCTAGCTGAGAACTCTGGAGCATCTACCTGTGAGGGCCAGCTCTCCTGGCTGCCAGAGCTGGCCTGAGGGCACTAGGTTTTCAGAGGGAAGGTGACACAAGTGACACCATCTTATTTGTTCTTTTCCATGCTGCTGAAAATGGAGTCCCTTTTGTCTCTTTCTTTATGTCCCAAAGCTGAGATCATGGATGCAATAAGTATCCTGGACACCCAGTGTCTCCCAGGGAACTCAGGGTACTGTGGAAAGTCATCCTTTGGAGAATTTTATGGCCATAATAGAAAGGATCACAGGATCACAGAATCAATTAGGTTACAAAAGACCTCTGAGATCATCAAGTCTAACCTATTACCAATCACCACCTCGTCAACACAGAATCACAGAATCAATTAATGCAGAGTCACAGAATCAATTAAAATGTGTGACAGCGAAGTGACAACAGTTCCCTTAACCAGACCCTGGCACGTTTCCACCACCCAGCCCTGATGGTAAATGCACTCACATCAGACATTGTCACAGCACCGAGAAAACGTCTCGACCTTTCACCTTAACCACTAAGAGAAAGCAAGCCAGCAAACCCACTCCTCACCCAAAATATTCACCACGCAGAGGTCAGGTCTGAAACGTTACCGTCAGCAGCCTCTGCTCACCCCTGATTTACATTAACTCTGCAGCAGAGCACGATGATTTCTGGGAAACTTAGAAGGAGCGTGCACACCACAGCACCCAACTGAATATTGCATTATTAGCCAAAATTCAAATTAAAATTTCACAAATGACACTGTCGGGCAGCGCCCTTGTTTCTTGTGAGCAGGGCACTTCACAAGAATTAATAAGTGAGCCCATGGGAGAAACAGAGAGAGAATTCAGAGAAGTAATACAAGCAAGCTCACAGATCACCTTTGGCTCTCAGCTGCCCATGGGGAGATTACAGAGGAGAGGTAAAACTCCCAGAAAGGGCTGGGGTTTGAGTGGCTGGTCCCAGCTGAGGGGTGGCACTGGCAATGCAAGCACAGGAGGCAGATCAGTGCTCGTTTTGCAGCACCCAGAAAGGGCCAGCACGGCCCCAGCACACAGAGGGGCAGCGGGATGGGAGTGCAGCAAGGGTTGGGCTGGGGCGAGGCAGAATGGCCTGAGCCACTGTCAGCACCTTCCAAACTCTGTCTCAGTTTCACAGACCCATTTCCTAAAGTACTGATGACTTGCCTCAAAGCTTTTCTTGGAAAAAGCACTGCTGAGAGTGTGAAGGCCTCTAATGAGCACCTGATACCAATTTGGTGAAGGAGTCGGCTTGGTGCTCACATCTTCATCAGTGCTGTGTGCACATCTACCAGCCCCTACTACATCTCTTCAAGATCTTCCCTTGCTAAATCAGCTCCTCCTCTGCCTAAATCTTCACCACCTTCACCTGCAGCAGTTTCTCTGAGACTTTAAGCAAAGGCCCTGGCACAGGTTGCCCAGAGAAGCTGTGGCTGCCCCATCCCTGAAAGTGTTCAAGGCTGGATGAGGCTGGGAGCAACCTGGGATAGTGGAAGGTGTCCCTGCCCATGGCAGAGGGTTGGAATGATCTTTAAGATCCTTTCCAACCCAAACTATCTGGGATCCTGTCATTAACTGAGGCCACGCCTCAGGAAAGACTCTCCAGGGGGACAAGTCACCACCTTTTTCCTCTCAGGCCTGACCTGTCAGGTCTCACCCCTTGCCTTACAGACATGTCCAAGTGTAAAAGACATCTGGAAATAAAATATCTTGGGACTTATAACATGGGGATGTGTGCCTGGTTACCCAAGAGCCAGACATTGCCCTTCTGTGTCCCTGGGCTTCAATCCCTTCCCCATTTAAGAGGAAAGGCTGATCCTTTTCAGGGCACTGACAGTATCTTAGTAAAGATGAATGCATTAAAAACTAGGACATAGTAATATAATGGATGTGAAAACCTTTGGTCCTGTCTTAAACAGCTTGTTCTGTCTTGCTTTCCCCATCCAGACTATTTGCTGTTAGAAGTTGGTCCCTTTTAGGACCCTGCACGAGGGGTTTCTGTATTGGACACTCAGCACTTCCCAATTATGATTGATAAACTGCTTTGTATAGCTGAGAATCAAAATAATCAGGTAAAACCTCTCATGTCCTCACCATTACATGAGATGGGCAGGCATTTAAGATCCAAATTCGGTGTCTTACTGCTCTTTCTGTCAAACTATTTTAACAGTGTGTCTGCTGAAATTATACAGATTAAATGAAAAACATTTTTGGATTCCTAGGGGCAGTTTTCAAACCTGCTGTCAGTGCATATTCACTGCATCAGATGCAAGAGCCCTTACCAGCTTTTAGTTTGAAGGAGGTGACTCCAAGAACCTCTGTCCCACCTCTGCAAGTATCAGCAGCATCTTCCAGCCATGATGTCCATTTCAGATTTCAGTTATGCTGCAGATTCAATCTTGGTACAGATTTCAGACACAGCAGGACACCATGATGTGAGCTTTCAGCAGAAAGGATCAAAATTCAGACACCCAAATCGGATACTGAAAAATTAAAAAAAAAAAAAAAATTTCAAAAGTCAGCCTCCCAGTCATCTTGCCTTTAGAGTACCCCCTAGAGGGGTAAAAAGGATATCAAAGAGAAATGTGAGCATACTGGAAATCTTTATGATCTCTTAACCTCTGTGACCTCCCTGGGCAATGCCTTCTACTGATTCCACATGTAACTAAAAGGTCTTTTAATTGGCAAGACAGGGGATGTATAAATACACAACAAAAAGAACTCAGTGTCATTCAGGTGGACTCTCCATCCTTGGAGAGATTCAGAAGCTGCCTGGACATGGTCCTGGGCAGTCAGGTCTCTTTGGCCCTGCTTGAGCAAAGAGGTTGGGCAAGGTGACTTCCAGAGGTCCCTTCCCTTCCAACCTCAGCCCTTCTGTGACTCTGTGATTTCTAAGCTGATTTTTGTCTGTTGATTTTGCTTCAGATTTCCCTGTCTTATTAGTTAATGTCATCAAAAGAGACAGAAATGGTCCTGCAGCCCCCAGACCAGGTACTTTGTCTCCAATGGTGGTCAACACTCCAGTCCAAGCTTGGAGTGGCTTTGCATGATCCCCCTTTCAGGGAGAATTATCAGGGATGGTGTCTCTGCGGAAGTCAGAGGGGGGATCTTGTTTTCACACAAGCATTGGGAGACTGTTCTCCAGGACAGGAGAGGAGCTTTCACTAACAAGTGACTTTGCACTTTTCCAGCAGTTTTAAAGCAGCTCACCTCCTATGCAGTGTCACCTGGAGTCTGTGTTCACACACCATGAACTTTTTGGAAATGGGGAGGTTTTCACCCACTCCCAGCCCTCCACCTCTTTCCCCCCATCACTCTGATCACTCAGCCCTTCATGTGGTCATTTCCTGTGAAAATGATGCCTCTTACAGGCAAAAGGTAACCCGTTTTTCTGTTTTCTTTTGGTTTTGTTTTGGGGTGGTTTTTGTTTTTTTTTTTTTCCTTTTTCAGTTTTGCTTTGCTTGTGTTTCTTACATCCAGGCTGTTGTGCTGCTCTGGCTGAGAGCACAGTGAGGTGATGGCTTGAGTCAGCAAAGTGAGGAAGCCAGAGCCTGGAGTGGGGAGGCAGGAGACAGGCAGGAGGGGGGCAGAGCACAGGCTTTCAACCTGTGCCCTAAAATGTGTTTTATACACCTGCTAAAATTGATTATTTTGAGTGCTGCTGACAAACCATAATATTGAGCCGAAAACGACAGAAAAATATCTTTGAAACTTAATAAAATTATAGATGAGAAAACTGTATGGGCTGGGAACACAAATATCACCTTGTGCTTAGTTGATCCTTGGCATGAGACAAACAACTTGAAGGATATTTTAGCACTGCCAGCGATAGGACCAGCACCACAGTTGATTTATTTCTCTTTACAGCTTGAAAGGGACAACACATATCTCCAGGAGATATCTCAAGGAGTTCGAAGGAAGTAAAGTCAGGCTGAACCCTGCAGAAAGATTTACTCAAGGTTTTCTGGTGAAGCCTGGGAGCTGGGCAGTGCCACACTGCATTTTGCAAGTGGTTTGATTTGCTCACTGCGTTTCCTGTCTTCTTCTGGGGAGGCCAGGGAAGTCCTGAGCTGGAAGTGTGCAACCTCCAGCTGGGCAGAGATCTCATGGGAACAGGGGGGTTGAGAAGTGCTGGACCCACTGTATGGTAAAAGGCATGAAGTGACCTCTCTGCTCCTTTCTAAGCCCTTTTTTTTATCACTACTAGAAGAGGCTGGAATGTAAAATAAACCTCACAGTAACTTGTGGAAGAAAGAGAAACATTTGAGGGGAAAAAGAAAAAAACCCAAAAAGTCAAAAAACTCTGAAAATAACTTGACCTGCTGTATTTTATTCTTTATTTTTCAAACCCATTAATTCATTCATTTCAATGAATTCAAAGCACAGACCAAGAGGAATATTATATCTGCTTTCACAGCAGTTATTAAATATGTTCCCTTGTTATTTCCCCCACCTCCTCCTCTAAATTAACAATAAATTACAAACAACCACCCTTCAAAAACAAACAACAGAGATCAAATACTTTGAGAATGAAACTCTTCAGAAAGGCCCACTGCCCAGGCGAAACGCTCAATCAGTTTTGGATTTTTTTTTTTTTTTCTTACTGAAAATGTGGGTGGTTTTCAAATACAGGAAAGAAAACACGGTGGCTTGTGGTGATATTTTCCACCAGAAAGATGCAGCTTTAAGGGCTTTTGGTTTCCAGATACCTCCACCCACAGGAGTGGCCTTGTCTGTTGTAGAAGGTGACGCCTGATTAGTTGCACAGTCGAGTTAAATGACAATAACAGTGCACAGCAGCCCTGTGTGTTTCAGTGGAAGCTCTGTGTCAGCTGGGTAATTATCCTGAGTCTGGGTAATTAATATGGCAGCTGCCTCCCAGACCACAGAGCTTTTAAATATGATAAAAAGCTGCTGTGGAGGGGAAAAAAAAAAAAAAAAAAAAAGAAAAAAAAAAAGTGGAAAGAAGTGGAAAATCTGTTCTCTGTATCCCTGGTGCATAGGATGGAGTTGTAGATCTCCCTGCTCATTGCAGGGGGTGTGGACTTGATGGCCTTTAAAGATCCTCTCCAATCCAAACCATTTTGTTATTTTGTGATCCCATAACAAGAAGTGGGCCTAAATCCCAGCAAGGAAGGTTTAGGTTACACATGCAGGGCAGTCAAGGACAGCTTTGGGACAGGCTGTGGCAGGCAGGTGTGCAACTGTCCCCAGAGGTCTGGAGGGACAAGATGGGTGAATGCCCCTTCAGAAAGGGCTCCTGTTGATTTATTTTCCCTTGCAGCAGGCATTGGAATCCTTGGCTTGTCTTGCCAACAATTTTCCCTGATCTGAGATCTTGTTGCAGTCAAATGTTTTGCAGGGGAAAGATGCAGGCTCAAACCTTCCTCCAGACTGGAGATAAGTGGCCTGGTGCACTGTTCTGTGTGAGATACATGGACAGTAATCCTGATCCTAAATATTTGCACATCTGCAAAATTCCCATAGGCAAAGTGATCCTCACATAACCACCTGCTGTGTCATGTTCTGCCCCCCAGATCACAGAATCACAGAATCCCAGGATGGTTTGGCTTGGAAAGGACCTTAAAAACTCATCTCATTCCAACCCCCTGCCGTGGGCAGGGACACCTTCCATTACACCAGGTTACTCAGAGCCACATCCAGCCTGGCCTTCAGCACTTCCAGGGATGGGATCTGGTCTGTGAGGGTGAAGCAATGGGCTCAGGCAATGGGGGACAGGCCATGGGGCTGCATCCCAGCTGGGGATATGCCACAACACTGCTCAAAGCTTGCACCCAGCCTAAGTGCAGGTGGATATGGTGCCCCAAGCATCAGGTTCCTGTGCAAATTTTAGCAGCAGCAGCAGCAACCAGTAGAGCTGAAAACTTAAGCTTTGGGATGGGAATACATGGAGTTTTAGTTATCTACAGCTCACCTTCAGTTGTGGGGAAAGAAGCTATTCTGTATGCTTGTGGTATCAACAGCCCAGTATAATGGACTCTGAGGCAGACAGGAAGGATGGATGTCTAAGTTAATGGGGTGTGAGCAATTAAAATGCAAAATCATCAGCCTCATGAAATGTCTTTTTCTCTCCTGCCAGTGACAAGAATAGGTATCACAGTCAGCTCTAATTGTCCCAGAAAATAGGAGAGAACCACTCCTTGAAAGCAACTCATTTTTCCCGATTTCCAAAATCCCAGCAGCCTTTGCCTTGCCTCCCTTTTCTTTATTTTAATGCATACTTTACATCTTAGAGATCAGCATCAAGGGCAAAATAATCACAATAATATTCAAAGAACCACTCCAGCCTGTTCAAAATGAACATTTACAGGCTCTAAAATTTCTAAACACCTCCTTTGGGTGATCTCAAACAAAACATCTTTCACAGGTCTGGCAGGTGTCCTGTTCTGTACATTGACCTTTTAGGGAAACACTATTTGAAATTCTTCACTGGAGCCTTTGGAGCCCCAGAAGGTGGCTGAACATGGCCTCATATTTAGTGTGGGTACACCAGAGGAATAAACAACATCTTTAGGGGTCTCCTTGCTGTAGCTGTGACCACGTTGGTTTGCCTGTCAGCAAAGCCCAGGGGTCTCACCCAGCTGGTGTGGCCGTGGAGGATGGGGGAATTTCCCACTCTCTTCTCCAGAATCCCTTGCCACCACATTTCTGGGATTTCCTTTCCTTCTTGTGGCTCCTCTCCCATGTTCCTGGACCAGTTTCCTGCTCCAGATCCACCTGGCCATGACCGCCAGCATCACACCTTGTCTGACAGCACAGCAGGAAACCACAATTCCTGTGGATCTGAGAAGGTCTCCCAGGGAATATCCTGAGCAAAAGTTGCTCTTGACACCCTCAGCCCCTGGAAGGGGAGCACCAAACAGGTACCACCTGCCCTTCTTCCACACAACAACCCGGTCTGAGGTTTCTAACACCTCTGTCCAAGAACGTAACACAATGGGAGCGATGAAGGAGGAAAGGGCTTCTCTGCAGACATTCCCTCTGCACCCCTCAGCAACCCCTCCTGCCAGCCACAACAGCGCTTTGCAGCCTGGACAAGAAAAACCAGGTTGTCCTGTTTCATTATTTTGGCAGAGAGTTTCACTGAGGCCACTGTTCGCCTGTCGGCAGCAGGGACCCCGTGCGCCAGCCCTAGGGCAGGGTCCTGTGCAGGACGGACGCGCTGCTCCGCTCCCAGCACTCCAACCCCCGGGGCCGGGATTTTGGGGACAAACACGGGAGGACGCCCGGGGNCGGGAGGACGCCGGGGGGCGGGGAGGGGGACGCGGCGGGGCGCGGAGCGGGGAGGTGCCGAGGACGAGGAGGAGGAGGAGGAGGAAGAGGCGGTGAGGGCAGCCCCGGCGGTGGCTGCGGAGGGCCCGGAGTGCGCTGCTTCCCTGCGGGGGCGGCGGGAGCGCAGAGCGGGGCTTGGGCTGGGCCGAGCCGAGCGGGGCTGTGCGGGGGGGAGCTCAGCAGAGTGGGGCGGGACCGGGCTCAAGCCAAGACGAGCGGAGCTGAGCCGAACGGGACTGATCCGAGCCGAGCAGAGCCGAAAGGGGCTGATCCGAGCAGGGCAGCAGGTACCGCCGGCGGAGCGGAGCGGGATGCGCGGGGGATGCGCTGGGATGCGCTGGGATGCGCTGGGATGCTCTGGGGTGCGCGGGGGATGCGCTGGGATGTGCTGGGGTGCGCTGGGATGCGCTGGGATGCACGGGGGGGCGCTGGGATGCTCTGGGGTGAGCGGGGGATGCGCGGGGGATGCGCGGGCAGGGCCGTGCGGGGTGTCCCGCTGCAGGGCGATGTTGTGCCTGGGGACCCTCGGGGGGAGAACCTGTGCAGCAGCACCGGGAAAGTGCAGTGCTTGGTGCTGTGGGCATTTCGCTGTCCCTGCACGCTCGGCTGCAGCCATCGGCTCTGCTGTTACGAGATTTTAAAGGTGACGACTTGGCATTTGTCCAGAGAGTTGTGTTTTATTATTTTTATCTTTTCCCCCCTTAAATAAGAGTCTAAATTACTTTCAGCTTCTACACCCGATGTCTCTAGAGAGTGTTTGTAGTTTCGCCATCGCATTTTCCTGCCTTTAAAAAAGAGCGTTGTTTTCTCCCGTGTGATCTTCATACAACAGAGAATAGGGGAAAGTGGGAAACACGATGAAAACGGACTACAAACAGTTTTAGTCAACACAGTGAGCAAACTAGGGAAAATATAGAAGGGAAACCCTTTCCCCGGCTGGGCTCAGTGATGATTTGCAGGTGCTTCATGGTTACAGCAATGTGTGGTGAGACAGCCGGATAGAAGTGTAGTTTTAGCTGCGATGTTGGATCTCAGCGGCTGGGTATGCCACTGGTGGGTCGAGTTTGTGAGGCTGTGGAAACAAGAGCTGCGATAAGTTTGAGAGCAGATTTGGGCAGTTAAAGAGGAATGAGCGGCCTCCATCCCTCCTCCGCTCGGCAGCGTTCGAGCCGCATTTCCTTTCGGAGGAGGGGACGCGGAGCCCCAGCCTGGCTGAGCTCCCGGCGTGCACGTTGAGCCCGAACGGAGTTAAACTCTTGGGTGCAATCGGATTCTTTTAATTGCAGCTGCAGTGGTTACTACGAGCCAAGTAACCAACTTCTCGGCTGTACTTTAATCTCCAGAGGTGTGATACTTTTCAGAGGGGGAAAGCTTTTTTTTTTTTTT
>VZTR01008866.1:300450-350976 GCA_013400775.1 Chaetops frenatus
TTTTTCCCACCGATGAAAGAACAGTAGGAAAAAAAAACCGACTTCAGCAGCTAAAAGCCACTCTATTGAGTCATGCTAACAGCAGATTATTTAGTAGGGTTACTAGGGCAGGAAGAGATAAAGTTTCACTGAACTTGTTATTAGAAAAAAAAAAAAAAAGGCGGGGACAGGAGCAGAACTATTTGCAGTGAAAAGGGCAATGTACGAACTTTTGTATTCTTGAGCAGCCAAGTCCCTGAGTCCCTGCAGGTGTGTTTTTTATGTTTCTTTTTTTTATCCTTCTTTTTAATTGAAGAAAGGACTTCACATCTCTTTTGAGGCCACCAGACATTGTGAGTTTCTGGGGAATGTGCTTTAGGAATGGAGTTGAGGGACCAGCAAGGAGCACCTGCTCCAAGGAGGTTCCTGTCCCCCCTGGCTGTGGTGGAGCAGGGCTGCATTCTGCTGGAAGTATCAGACGGCCTCCTAAGATGCTGCTTTCCTGGAGTTCACCATGGAGCTGCCCTTGCCTGAACTCCTGACATCAGAGTCGAATCTGAATCTCAGTGTTGTTGCCTCTGTCTCTGCTGTGCATGAGATTTTGGTGTCTGCCAGTCTTTACTTGCCAGGGCTCTCTGAGCCCTGCTGGATCCCTCATTTTCCTCACGTGACTCTTTAGCCATCCCCTGTGAGGACGTGGTGAATTAAGCAAGTGATGCTCAGCCTGTGCAGAGGTTTTGGCCTGGAAAGACTCCCTGCCTTAAGATGATGCCACAGTTGCACTGGCACAGGCAAGGCAGAGTTTAGTTAGACTTTTCCCTTACTTCCACATGTATTTTGGGATTTGTTTCTTTAAAGCCCCATTGAAGATTCAGGTCTCCCTCCTGAACCTCCACTCAGCAGCTCAGCAGCCCGCTGTGCCCAGCCTGGTGTTGTACTCATGCTGCTGCAACTGGGGGAAAACTTTCAATTTTTTTCCACCCCTAGGAGAGCTGTGAGGGTTATTACACTGCCAGGGTGGAGCTAACTAAGCTGGTTTTTTTGCCTGCCTCAAGTGTGTTTCCTTTCAAAGAAAATCACTTGCTTGACTCTCCGAGCTTCTCACAGAAGCAGCATGTGGCTCAGTGTCCCATCAGAGGTGGGGAGCTCAAAGGAAAGAGGGAGAGACAAGGAAGGAGGGATGGAGGAACAAGAGAAGCAGCTTAGCTTTCCCACAATGCCAAGTTTTTATTTTTCTTGCTTGGGATCTTTTCCAGGTTAGTCTCTGTATATCCTCCCACTTTTTTCAGAAGGAAGTTGATACGGTGAATATTCTTCTGATGGCAACTTTTTGGTTTCTTCTCTTATTGTCTGAGTTTAATTGCAAAGAGTTCTGCAGCAGCCTGGGGGTGGGAGGTGAAGTATGAAGCACCTTCCAGGGCTTTGCCAGGAGGGCTGTTCTGCTCTTGGCTCTTTTAATGCACATGTTTGTGGATCCAAGTTAAAACACTTGGCTTCAAATTCTGCTGTTGCTTCCCATTTTGCTGAAGCCAGGATTTGTGTAATCAGAGTGTTGTTCTTTGCCTAAGCTTTGAGAAAGTGACTCTTAAAATAGGAAAGGAAGAGAAAGTCAATACAGGAGTGTGAACATCCAAAACTTGTGTGTGTGAAATGATGTAAGGGATTAATCAGAGCCTTGAGCCTGAAGTCACAGGTACCTGCAGCTTTGCACAGTTCCCTCCCAGAATTGCTCATGTGCCTGTTCTCACACAGAAATGTTCCTCAGATCATGCTGGTGATTGACATTGGAAGCAGCCTGCAAACACTCACTGACAGTTTGTTTCTATTCTGTGCTCTTATTCTCTCTTTGTCTCCAGGCCTTGCATCCAGCTCCTGGTTGGGAGGAAAACATTGGCAAAGGCAGCCCAAACTGCAAACCCTTCTCTGTAGCCAATTGCACAGTGTTTTTATTGTATCATGGCTTGTTTGTGTCAATTTTGTGATTTATCTGCATCATTGCTTCTTTGTGTTAGTATTGTTATTTATTTGGCCTGTTGGAGATTTTTCATCTCTCACCACCAGCCAGATCACATCCAGCAGCAGAGATAACATTTATTAACTGTGATGGTGAGAGTGGAAGGGATTCAAATTGTTTTTAAAATCACACCCAGCTGTCTTAGCAATGGATAATTCCTCTGGTTTGTATCATGCCTTTTAATAACACCATTTCTTTGGAGCAGTTTGCTGGGGCAGAATGGTGACATCCCTTTTAGGGATATTTTTATTTCTATGTGTAAGAACATGTGCTGTGGTTGCTCCTTTTGGGCAGAAATGCTGAGTGGAGTAAGTGTACGGTTTTAAAGGATGTACCCAGGGTGAGATGAAAAAAAAAATGGTGCAGCTTTCACTAAACTGTGCCCCCTCTCAGCACAGTACCACGTGTAGTGAGGGTGTAGGGCTCAGTTATCTCTCAAGTGAATTTCTTGATATTTATCTCAGCCATAAAGATCCATGAGATGTACACGGGATAAGCTTAACATGACATCTTTCTGTTTCGTTTTATGTTTTTAAAAGGTCATTTCCACCTCACATTTGACCCGTTTTGGGCTGGATTGCTTCTCAGTAATGAACTGCCTCAGTTGTTATGGTGTTTAATTTACTTGGTGTTCATTGTGAAGCAGTGTATCCTCTTTTCTTTATTGTCACAATTAGCTGCAGGAAATACAAAATAATCAGAACATGTGCATAGGAAATACCAGTGCTAAAAGACAAAAAAAAATTCCGATTGATGAACAAGTGAGGACAGGGAGGTGATGAATCTTGGGGCCATTCATGTATCATATTCAGCCTGATTATCTTACAGTCATAGATCACAGAATGGTTTGGGTCAGAAGGGACCTTAAAGACCATCCAGTTCCAACCCCCTGCCATGGGCAGGGACAGCTTCCACTAGACCAGGCTGTTCCAATCCCTGTCCAACCTGGCCTTGAACATTTCCAAGGGTTTTTAATGAGAAATCTGCATTCATTTACCAAAATACCACCTCTTGACATAGACAGGGCACCTGCAGTGATGAAAACCATCAGTTTTCATCCAGGGTTACCAGGCCATGCACAGTTACAGAAAAGTATTTGATGTGATGTCTAGAGGAGAGAGTTGGAACATCTTCCATGATACATAAAGGACTCCAAAAGTGACATTAAAAAACTTCTGTATTTATCATGTTGTAATTATCAGCAAACATGTCAGTGGGAGGACTGTGTCCAGACAGGAGCTGGGAATGAGAAAGCACATGAGTCCTTAAAAATAAGTTGAGCCTATATACATCTATATCTACATTCTAAGATACAATGTATGTGAGTGAGAGCAAACTTAGCAAAGATAATGGTACATATGGATGTAGAAAAGGTGAAAGAAGGAGATGGAAAGGAGGAGTTGGTGTTGCAGCCTTCTGTGTAGCAAGATTCCAGCTCTTCCTGGGCACACTGACATGTTCCCTGGTGTTAAAAGGTGTGAAAACAGCAGGATCTAAGCTGGAAGCATCAGGGTTACAGACTCAGATGACTTTAGAGGACAAGAGAAATGAAGGTGTTTTCCTTTCCAAAACACAGAAGGTGGTCAGGGTTTTTAAGTACTTTCATGGAAATATTTTGGTCCACAACAAAGATGTTTTGACTCTGAATGCTGTTATTGTGTCTCGTAGGGATTTAGTTAAAGATGATCTGTGCATTTCCATTCAGTTGTTTCCTGGGGCTTCCAAAGTGCAACATGACATCTTCATGTGGTGCAGAAAGGTGTTGGCTCCATACCCAGTGTCCAAAGCAATAGTGATCATGGAAAATGTGGGTCTGTGGATAAATCTGGTTGGCAGAAAGGACAAGGATATGTGGGAATTTTATCACTAAGTCGTTATGATTGTTTGGCTTCATCAAAACATTTCAGACCCTACAGCAAAACCCATCCCTTTTCTTCAGGATTTACTCATATATTTTCGTTCAGAAAAGTGATTCTTTATCAGATATGTTTACCAGAGTTTTCTATGGCAACAAAAAGCACTGGCTCACCACCTGTTGCCCATGGGTTTTATCATTTAGAAAGGCAGGAAAATGATGTTTGAAACTGGTTTGAAAAGGTGACCTCAGACACTGGTATAAGGTGGGAGAGGGTGTGAGTGTGCCTGCAGAAGTGGATCCCTGAGCTGAGGAGGAGGTGGGTTATACCCCAGACTCATCAGGACTGCAGTCTGAGGCAGGGAAACACCTGGGGAGAAAAAAAAAAAAGACTGAGAAGAAGGTGCTGGTTACAACAAGGTGGGTACAAGATAGGTGTGTGGTGAGAGGGGGGTCTGGGGCTGGGGACAGCTCATACAGACCTCCCTCCTGTAGAATGGTGAAGGTTTAAGGTACAGCTTCAGCTGTGTTTAGGTCTGGCACAGGTTACTGAAGGGCCCTGGTGGTGAAGTTATGGCTGATGAAGCAGTGAGGGATCAGTGCAATGTACAGGAGCAACGTGGTCTAGTGGAAAGTGTCCCTGCCCGTGGCACATGATCTTTAAGATCCTTTCCAACTCATTTTATGATTCTGTGAAGTATGAGGCATTTGGAAGATCCAGGAAGAGTACAGCAGACAGCTTAAACCCCAAAGAACAGCTCTAAGTCAAGCACAGACTCCTCTTCTGTCGTCACCCTGGGATATTTCATTGCAGAGCAGCCACCCACCCAGGCCAGGAAGTGCAATTCCTGCCTCAGATGCCATTGCACCACATGTTTCTGGACAAGAAAATAAGTCCAGCCCATCCCAACAAGCATAAAGGCTGTCACACCACTGCAAATGCACCCATTTGCTGAGACTGGGGATTTCATGTAGCTCATCTCAGGGATGCAGGGATCGAGCGTCAAAGAGGATTCTCAAAGCAGACTGGTTGTAGGGCTTTGGCTGAGTTGTTTTGTGAAGTTATTCTGGGGTTTTTTGTGAGTAAAGAACCCTTCTGACAAATGTGCTCCTAGCTTTGGACCGACAGCAAGATTTTTCTCGGGTTTAGTAGGGGAATATTTTATCTCTGTCCTCATGATGCAGTAATTCACCACTTTATACCCAGTTCTTTCCTTGGGATCAAACACAAAGCAGCAGTTTCCTCATTTGGGTTAAATGACTCTGTTTGAGAGGCCAGATTTAACCTGTAATAGATATAAACTGCTCGGATATGTGGCCTTAATTTTCTTTTCTGACCAAAAAAAAAAAAANAAAAAGAGAGAGAGAGAATTGCTAGAGGGTGGCAGCAGGATTGTCATTAAATCATTGAAACACAGAATGGTTTGGGTTGGAAGGCTCCTTGAAGATTGTTCCAAGCCCCCTGCCATGGTCAGGGACACCTTCCACTAGACTGGGTTTATCAGATCCTGGCCTTGAACACTTCCAGGGATGGGGAAGGAGATCACACACACTCACACAAAGCTGGAGTGACTTTCCTGAACCATGCAAGTGTGGGGCAGCTTTGCCTTGGTACAAGTGGAGTCCTGATTCAGCTTGGTCTTTTAATGAGCCCATGATTTTGTAAACAGCAGATGACAATCCCCAGGGATACTCAGGGGCACCAGAGCCAGCAGCAGGCTGGCTGTCACATTCCCAAAAGGGCCAAGCTTTGGGGTCACCTGGTGCCATAAAGCCCCAGGAGCCTGACTCCAGACTGTGTTGGGAGCAGAAGTTTAATTTCTGTTTTGTTTCAAATCTAAACTTACACATGATTAATTTCTCACTTGGATATGAGCTTTTTCTTCCAAGGAGGTTTTTGATGTGGTGGTTTCCCTTTGCTGTGGAGTTTCTGTGTGCTGGTGGGGCTGCTCCTCTTTCTCACCTAAATCAGCAGCAAAAGTCATGGATAGCTGAGGTGGGAGGAGAATCTGAGTGAGAGGGGAGGCATTTTGGGGCTGATATGTCAAGAACAGAAAGAACAGAAAGAGCAGCTGAGGCTTCTGGAGATCTGCTCTACATTGTGGATGGGATTTGGACAAGGTTGTGCCCTGCTCATCCACAGAAAACAGAGAGACAAGTGCAGTTCTGGGAGTCACTCTTGCCTGTCTTGAAGGGCTGTGCACGTGTTGAGGGCTGAATTTACCCAGGTTTTCCCCTCCCACCCTTACGGTAACACTTGCTATTTATGTTTTGATTTACAACACGGGTGAAATAGTAAAGAACGTGCATCCCCCAGCTTCCGTTTTCAGCTTCCCTGTCCCTCCTCCCCCTCATGCCAGGGGAGAGAGTCAGGACAACTACAGACATTGTTATTAAAACAATTAAAACATTGTCTAAAGAAATAAAAACTCCTGAAAACAGCTCTTTTTGTCCCTGTCCTCCCCCCCTGCCCCCAATCAAAACAAGGCCCCACTCTGAAATGTACTTTGCAGTGAAATTGGCATGGATGGCGCTTTTAGCAAATTTCTTCATTAGAAAATTAAGTTATACGGTTTATGTCAGTTTTTCCAGTTCCTAGTTATTAGCATTGTCCTTCTGCCTTATTTATAGACCAGATTCAAGCCCCATGGAAAGCAAATGAAGGTTTCAGTGCATTTTGATGCAATCTGTTGTACTTTGGCAAAGCTGTAAACCCTCCTGTCCTCAGCTTATCATCATTATCTCTGTCTGCAATACCTGTGTTAGCTCATAGGATTTTCAGAGCAGGAAAAACACCCATAAGCTGATGTCTGAATTAACTCAGCTTTTGCAGGTGGGACCCCCCGTGTGGGAGCCATCCCCTCTTGTCCCAGAAGCTGGGATGCCAGACAGACACCTCCACCTGACCCAGGCTTCCCTGGGCCCTGGGGAGAAAGAGGCACTTGAGGTCAGCAGGCGTTTGACCCATTTCAGTCAGCGGCAGGGAGATAATGGAAATTGAAAACCCAGCAGGTCTCTTTCTTTCTGCTGTTTGTGGAGGGGCCTGGGGTGATCAGTCCACATGGAAATGTGTATGGAGGAGGTAGGAGAGTGAATTGCTAGAGCTGAGTGTCAGGAATTGGTTTGTTTGGGTGAAGAGGAAAGGGAAAGGGCCTTCAGTGTGTCCCATTTTGGGATTTTGTGAGTGTACCTGGACATCTGGGTGTGTGACTGAGCTTTTCTCTGGCCCTGGTGTGTGCAGGAGGAGGAACAGCGCTGCACAGTGTAGCTGAGCTGGGACAGTGATGCTGAGGTGAAGAAGGTATTGTCTGCATGTTCATGATTTAGCTTTTCTTACAGTGTGAGGATGAACTCATGAAGGTTTGCTTAAGCAGCCATATTGTAATATAAAAAAAAAACAAAGCAAAAAACCCCAAAACCTCAGAAACTAAATTAGAAACTAAAACAACAACAACAAAACATCCCAAAGCCCTGATTCTCACCACTTTGGTCTAAAATTAATTTTCCCTGTGTTTTGTATTTCATTCTTTATCCCATTGTGTGTCCTATATCACTCCCAGTCAGGGAGATAACTGAGGGCAGAGGCACAGAAAGAAACTGGTGGATAAATGATGAAGTTGATGTGAGTTAAATGATGAGTGGAGTGGGAAGATATGGAGAGGTGGAAAGTCTCCCAGGAACTGCTCTGGAGCTCTGACTCTGAGAATAGGAGATCAGGCTATAAGTGGGAAGAGGACTTTCAGCCTAACTGGAGCCAGAGCTTCTTCATTTAAATAGAAGTGCACTTTTAAATTGAATATGACTGAAGGAGAGGAAATTATATATCATAGTTTATTTAAGGAGGTGGCTTGAGTCCAGAGGCCTTGGGAGTGGGGCAGACATAGAAGGTGGAGTTGGGATGGTGCTGACAAGAGATAGCACAGATGTGGCACCTGAATCTGATGGAAACAACAACGACAACAGCAAACTGGGGGTAATTGTGGTGAAGCCATGGCAGCAAAAATTGATGGAGCAGAGAATGAGGGCAGAAACTGTAGATCTACCAGCTTCTGCTGTGCAAAACAAGTATTTCTGATTTTAATATATATTTATGTAATTGTATTTAGCTGGATAAACCTGAAGCTGCAAAGGTGTAGAAAAAGCAGAATTACCTGAAATATCTCTGGTGCTGTTCATTGTAAGTTGTGAGCTGAGCTAGGTGCTCACAGGGGCAGAGATTCCTGCAGACTTCCTGGGAATATTTCAGGCAAGGAGGAGCAGCTGAGGGCTGTGGACCAGATCTGGGCTCGTGGAGTTGGGATGACTGAAATGAATTGTCTTTGCAGGTCCTATCTGCTCAGCCTGAGACAAAACATCCAGGGCTGCAGAGGAGGGAGGAGAAAACACTGATTCTCTTTAAATAGTGGTGCAAGTTCTGGACAAAAACAGGACAATCCTAGATCAAAATTGGTTTCCTAAAATACACAGAATCACTGAGTGGTTTGGGTTGGAAGGGGCCTTAAAGATCATCTCATTCCAAGCCCCTGCCAGGGGCAGGGACGTTTGCCACTATCCCAGATTGCTCCAAGCCCCACCCAGCCTGGCCTGCATCTCCAAAGTCCATTTTGTCACACAGAAATGAGGTGTCCGTGTCCAGTGTGGACTCCAGTTACGATCTGAGGCTCCTGTGACAAATTTGCCCACTTTTCTGAGGAGTGTGTGGTAACACCAAGCACAGAAGAAGCTTCACTGCTGACAGATGGCCAGACAGGTACCTCAAGGGTGGTGTAGACACAGTCTGTTGGGCGGCAGAGGGCTGAGGGAAATGCTCTTTTCCAGCCCAACATGTCTGTAATCCAGGGTCCAAATACCCTGAGCAGATTTCTGGATTAAACAAAGACCTTAAATACCTCTACTGCCTAATGAGGTTCATCACAGCACGAAACTGTACCTGCACAAGGAAGGATGTTCATAAGTCTCTACCCCTCCATGGGATTTTTTTCTTTCTTTTGAAGAGAAAGAAAGTAAAAAATAGGTGAAGATGCTGGCACTGGCAGGAAGTCAGTGCATTAAAAAACATCCTGGTACAAGATGGTGAAGTATTTAAGGAACTCTCCACCTGTGTCACTAAAAAAAATCACCAAAAAATACCCAAAAGGCCATAGCAAGAAATCTGTGAAACAGTGCCAAAATCATGCAGAAGTACAGAAATTGCTGTGCTAATGAACAAGAGGCAAAAGGAAAGGACATATTGTAGCTACATCTCAGTTTGGGATATTTTTATTTCCCTCATTACATTGAAAAGCTCTTGAAAAGGTTTTGTGTTCAGTGCTTGTTAAATAGTGTTCTGCCACTTCTAGTTTGGTCTGTGGTTTTTAGGAGACAATTAAAACCTGAAAATACAGTATTAAAAATTATAAATAAGTAGAATAGGGATAAATACTCTGAAAATATTTCTTTTGAGCTTGGGTGGCCCAGGTGTTATAGAAATTAAATGATACAGGGAAATAAATTAACCAGAAGTTTTCCAGGAAAATAAGGAAGCAAAATTGACAAGTTGCTCTTAATACACTGGACCCCAAAAATGCTCAAAAAAGAGAAAAGTTTTACAAAGGAGAGTAAACTGAATAGTTGGTCATTTTTCCAACAGTACAAGTGAGAACAATTGCTTTGTTTCAGGACCACACATGACAAAAATTCATTAAATGTGAGAAATAAAAGGTATTTGACCTGGCTTCAAGGACAGGAGCTGGAGGGGTTTAATCCAAATAAAGATTTGGTGGGTCTGCTCTGCTTCTCTCTCCAGTTTGCACAAATAACAAGGGTTTCAGCTATAAAAGCCATGCCAAGGTAGATAAATTTACATTGTCTGCTGGAAAACAAAAGGCATATCTGAGAGAGATTCTTCTTTTGGTGGAAGGATTTTTCTCTTCCTTCATAAGCAAATTAAAAAGTGCTGAGGAGTGTTCCTGTGCATTGGACCCTTTTTCCATTTCTTAGCAAATTCCAGAGTGGATGTTTTTGGTGTGGGTTGTTTTTCACTGTCTCTCCAAGCTGCCATCCCTGTTAGACATGAATGCATCTGCTCCTGGATCAAACCCTGAAATCTGGGTCCTTTTCACTGGATATCTGAACATCAGTGCTGGGTCTGACCTTGGCCATCTTTGAGTAATCACAGGGCAGAAACAGCAGTGCCAGGATGGGTTTGGCTTTATTTGAACCATCCTCTTCAGGATGTGAAGATGCATCCCTACAAATGTTTATATCTCTGTACTGGGAGTTCTGGCAGCAGGGGTGGCAGCCCATATGTGCAGTGCAGTTGTCTCTGTACATTCATGGGAATTCCACCCTTAATCCCCTCACAGACAGCCAGGCTACAAATTCCCAGCCTCTTTATCTCAGCCAAAAGGCAGTTGCTGCACACCACCCCCACACATCATCATCATCAACATCATCATCATCATCAATCATCAATCATCAATAATCATCATTCCTGCTTAGGACAGGCCTGGAACCCCTGCTGGGTCAGTCGGAACAGGGGATGGATGCAGCTGCAAACTTGCTGGTCAAGCAGAGAAAAGAGAGGTTGCTTTTGGAGCAATCTGTTCTAAAGAGACATCAGGCTGTGCTGGAGGAGTCTGGGAAGCTGCAGCCTGATATGGGGTGTGAAAAGCTGAACCAAATCCTTGGGCACAGCCTGTGTTTAGGTCAGGTTGAAGGAGTTGTTGTGAGGACACCCAAGGGGATAGCAGAGCACAAATTGCCTGGTTTTAAGGCCCAGCTACACATGTCTGCCAGAAAGGTTGAGGATTCCATCCTAGAGTCCATGGATGAATGCAGTGACCACTGCCATTCCCAGCAGCTCTTTCCTGCAGTTCCCCAGTGGGAAGGACACCAACCCTTGCACAGCTGTAAACCTGTCCACCTGTGTGTTAACTCCACCCTAGCCCAATCATGTTTAAAATCTGAAAACAGACCTGAGGCTCTGGTCTTGTCTTGTGCACTGCAAATACAACAGAAAGAAACCCCTGAGGTCAGCAAAGTCCAAAGAGTGTTTGTAGGGTATATACAGGAGATAGGTCTTGTTACCACTACACACCACTCCCTCCAAACACAGCTTCACAAGACATCCCAGAGGGTTTTAAAGAGAAATGCCCATCCCTGTGCCTGAAACTCGTATGAGAAAAGCCTGCAAGCCTCATTTCCAGATGGGAAAGTAATGATTTGCCCAGGTCATCTGTGTCTGCAAGTGATGGGAAAGGGTTTGTGTGGGAAGCATCACCTCTGTTTTGAAACCAGGTGGTTCCAGGAAGTTCTGGGAGGCTCTTTAGTTGGAGTCTGGTATTGTACCAATCCCATCAGAGACTGCAGGTCCTGGCTTGCCTCCCCCTCCCTCCTCTGCCTTTGTGAGATGTTGAAGATGGGGTGGCTGACTACAGAGAGAGGGAAAAGTAGATGGCTCTGCAAATTCCCCTCCTTTTCCTCCTCTGATCTGCATCCTTGTTCAAGGAAAGTGTGAGAAATGTTGGGTGGCACCCAGAGGGGTTCTGAACTTCCTTCATGATGAACAGACTGGTTTGATCTCCTTTGAAATAACAGCTGATATGGGCACCCAAAATGACTCACTCAGGGGAGTTATTTAGATCCCCATCCCCTTCTGTTTGGTCTGTGGGATATGAGGAGCCAGGGGATAGAGAAAGGGACTTTAGCCATCACTGCTGGTGTTCAGTGTTGCTCTTGAAATCTGCAGAAAAGACTTGAGGTGTGTTATGCTCATGTGCAGATCTCCACCAGCCTTACAAACAGATCTCTGTGGGGTCAGGACCTGCTTTTTTTGCTGTGAGATGTCCTGGCAAGGGGGTGAAGGAAAATTCATACCCTCCAGCTGTAACTCCTGGATCCTTTCCCTCTTCGTGATGCTGATCTGGAGATTATGAACTCATTTTGCAAGCACAGTTTTGCCTCAAAAAAAAAAAAAAAAAAAAAAANAAAAGTGATGGAATAATAAGAGATGAAAAAAAAAAAAAAAAAAAAGGAGAGAGCTGGAAATATTCCCTGTGACCTCGACAAAATGAGAGTTTGATGACAGTAGGAAAGCAGCATCTCAAATCCAGAAATATTTCCCTTTTCAGTTGGCCCTCGTTCAGTAAATTGCCATCTTGACTATGTCATACAGGCATTCATTTCCAGTCAGTGAAAGGCAAAAGCACAAATCCCACCACAGGCATCTGTCCTCCATCCAGATCTTCCATTGACTGGGACCAGGAGCTCATTTCTTCCTCTCTACTTAACCACAATTGATTAAGGATGTTAAGGAGTTTATTACTTCCTAATATCATCCAGGAATGATTTCCATATGTTGCATTACTCTCCAGAGTGGGCAGAGCTCCCCTGTGCCAGCAAAGTTGGGTGCAGCATTGCTGAGCCCCAGTTACACTGTGTTTTATGTTTCACTGGAGGAGAGGTTGCAGGTGGCCTCTTACAGAAAGCTGCATTTCATCCCTGGTTTTCAGATACCTCACAGTATCCTTTCCACTGGGAAATTAAGCAGACACTCTCCATATCCACTGCAGCTGTTTCTGGTGTTAAATTAAACTGCTGCTATTACAGAGAGCTGTGCTGGAGTTGAGTTGTGTTGTTGCTTAATTGTTTATGGCTGTGGATACCAGCCAAGAAGCAGTCCTGCAGTGGCAAACGCTGGAAATCTGACCTGGAAAGCAGCTGTTTGGGCTAAAGCCAAGGTGGTTTCAGGAAAGACAGTGGGAGAGAAGCAGGAAACCAGTTATCTGTCTGATTTATTGGGCAGGGTAAAGAAATCTACCCCAGAGCAGGGTTCTCACACAAGGCTGGTACAGCAAACTCTGGTTTTAGCAAGTTTGAGCCAGCCTTTGCAAGGCTCAGAAGGGCAGCTGTTGGTTCATCAGTGCTGACTGTCGGTGTGCCAAACCCACGTGCTTTGCAGCTGGTGGAAAACTCTCACTTGTCTGCTGGAGGCTGCAGAGCATCTCCTGCAGTAAACTGGTTTATGTGAAGTCCCAGCACAAGTCTTTTAGATTTGATACATTGAAGGGATCCATTGAAATTTTAATGGCCTGAGGAATCTGATGAAAAACAGATCTTACAGGGAAGGTGCTTCATGTGAACAGATCATCCCAGGTACTCCCATCTGCTCTCCAAGGAGGGAAATCTCACATTGGTGGTTCCAGCTCAGGATCTGAGAGTGCCAATTTCTCTCTGTTCCTCTCTCAGGAGCCCAGGTGACTGCCTGACATGGGGATGCAGCTGCTGTGGACATCCAGGTCTTGGTGAAACCCATCCCATCTGTGTCTTCACAGAGCCACAGGCTGCTTGAGCTCTGGAGTGACCTCTTCTGGTCCCCCTCTCCTGCCCAAGCAGGGACACCAAGACTCCACAGCATCTGTGGACGTCATCAGGGAGTGCTTGATTGCACAGAGCCGAAATGAAGTGTTGCACTGGAGGGGAGGGAGGGAACATCCAGCATTTAAGATGAAGGAAAGTTTTAAATGTCACTGTTCTGGGAGCTGACCCACAGACCTGAACAGGTGTCCTGTAGGACATCCAAGCAGTGAATTTTGGAGCAGTGATAGGAATATTTAGCAGGATAAGAGGCTTTCACAGTTCTAACTGTGTTGTGAATATATTGATTTAACTGAAATGTGATGAATTCCAGCTCAAGCTTTTAGCCCTGGTTTTATTTCTTTGCTACCTGAGTCAACAGTGTCACCACATATTATTGGTGAGGAGCCATCAAAAGAACTTTGGATTCTTTTAGCAACACTTGTATTCTTAGGTGTCCAAAATATTGACTAATCATTCTGGCTGGCACTCTGAGCTTTTAAAGGTGAATTTTGAAAGTCCTGGTACGGGAATGCTTAACCCCTTCCACTTCCTCCTGCTCCTGCCCTTGGAACAACAGGTTCCTAAAGCCAGAGGTGTAGGAATTGGGGATTTGGAAGGGGATCATAATTTTCTCTTGCTTGGCAGTGACCAGAATTGGTGCAATATGGTAGAGGCAGAGAGGACATTTCTGTTCACACACAGAGGTTTGGTGAGGTTGTTTTGGCTGTTGGCTTTAGTCTTTGGCCATCTTCAGCTTTCCACACTGATGCTACAGAACGTGCAGCTCCTTGGATTTCTCTTCTGCTGCCAGAGATCCTTTGATTTGTTTTTCCTTTTGTCTTTAGACTACATAGGCTTCTTGTCTTTTAAAACAAAGGAAATATCTAAGTAATAAATGTCTGCATCACACAGAGAGGAAATATATATATATATATACACACACATATATTTCTGATTAAGAGATCTTTCCCTTCTTAATTTGATCAGGTTTCTCAGCTGCTGACAGTTGAGGCAGAACTTTTAGCCTTTTCTTGCCATGGAGCTCTCATAAACCTCTCACTGCAGTACTTCTCTGCAGTGCCACAGCTCTACCTGTGCTTGAGGATCTATCTAAATGAAAACTGCTCTCCAAAGTGGCTTTATCAGGCATTTGGGTAATGTGAAACATCCTTCAGAGATGCTGCCCTCATCCAGAGGAGAACAGGAGTGTCCTGATTGCCTATATACAGCTCCAAGTGCTGCTTTGCCTTCCCCACCGGTTTCTTGGAATTTGGAGAATCCCTGGTGTTTTCCTGGTTGAGGGCAATGCCACATGCAGAGGTCCGTGACCTGTGCATTCCCAGGGATACAAAATAGACATGAGCCACAGGACATTTTCTCTCTCTGCTCCACTCTCTCTTCCCCAGAAACGTGATGGTTTTCTTCTCTTTTAAGCACAGCATCCAAGAGAGTTTGTGACCTTTTGCTGTTTTCCTGAAAACTCAGCCTGGTTGTTGGCTAACATATCCAGGAGCTCAAATGGGAACATGAGTCTTCAGATGCTGTTTATTGTATAAATTGGTCTGATGTAGAGTAAAAAATTTAAAGAAACCTTCTGGGAAGGCAAATTCTTTGTAGAGAACATGGACAGTTGGCTTCATGAGCCATCTGTGTTGGAAAATGTTGGAATGTGAGTGTTCAGTGCTTGTGAATACTCAGCCAGAAGATTTGGTGTTCCAGTCCCAGCAATAACTGCAGCTGTTTGTCTTTGGTTTATAAAACAGGAGGAAGGAGAGGATCTCATCAGATGCAGGATACAAGTGGAAGAACAACCTGCTGTGACCTGGCCATGCACTGACAGGAAGTTGTTCTGCCTTTTGTAGCAGCCCCAGACTTTTGTGCAAGGGGCTGATGGAAACTCATCGCTCCACACTGCTGGGGAAGAGAGAAGACACTCCAGCAAAGGGCTGCATCTTGGTTCCTCAAGTTTTCCTCTCTCCTTGATGGTCTTGCCTCCTGTCTCCTTGAACAGAGAGGCAGGTTTTAAAGTCAGCCTGGCCAGAAGAGCACTTATTTCTTCAGCCGAAAAAATCCTTTCCATGTTGTCCACAGCTGTGATGAAAAGAGAAGCCCCTCTCAGAGACTGAACTTGCCTGTCAGGAAAATACCATTAACAGGTAAGAAAAGGCTGTTCCCAGCAAAGAACCTGGAACTTCTTCCATGTGAGCCTAGAGAAGCCTCCTTTCAGAGAGATCATTTTCATTATGAGATTCTGTAAAATGCAGAGGAGACTTGGCTACATCCCATACCACAAGTTGTTCAGCCTTTTCTGTTGCACTTGAACAATGTGTCGTTGTCAATATATTTGACAGATAACAGCTGGTGATAACACTGGTGTCTTTTAACCCTGGTAGTCCAAGATAGACATCTGCAGCTGGGTTCAAAGTGCCTCTTGCTCCTCATCGACTGGAAGAGAAGCCAAGAATGACAAGCGCAGATGATGAGACAGAAGTTGGGTGGTAAATTTCAGTTTTGGGCCCAGATGGCGCCATGATGGACAGTAGCTACAGCAGTTAGTAATTTCTGGTTTCACTGAATCTTCTCTCTGAAGGCTTTGAAAGAGCTTGCAGAGAAGAGCAACCCAAAGTTTTGTAGTGTTTCAACCCAAAGGTTTTGTAGTGTTTCCTGCCATCTTACTTTTATTTGTTTCTGTTTTCAGCTGCCTAAAATAACCCCGAGGTGCTGGTTTTTTTGGTGGGGTATTTTGTTTCACTGTCTATACAGTGTGGTTCATATGAGCTGAACTTTCTCTTTATAGCTTCACTTGTGAATATGGTTCAGCACCCAGGAATGCCCGAGCTCCTTTCCCTGCTATATATAAATAGTGCACAGTTATTTCACAGTTTCATGTTCAGCTTGCAGGCTCCCAGCAGTATTCCCAAACCCCTCTCTAGTCCCACAGCATTGAGATTCTTGATGTGACTCAACATAAATTACAGCAGAGGTTTATCCCAAGCCAAGAAGGCTCTGATTTGACTCCCGTGCATTGTCGTCCTCGCTCCCGACGGTCGGCGTGAAGTCATCACTGCTCAGAGCTGCTCTTGTGGGTTTTTTTCCAGCCCTGTGATGAGTTCAGCTCCGTGGTTAAGCCAAGAGCTGAGTTTCACTACCTTGGGCACGTCCAGCAGTGCTGGGTCAGTGCGTGGAAGGAAGTCAGAGAGGCTCCAGCTGGATGGATAACTAGCGGCCGGCGTCCCGCTGTCCGACGCAGATAAGGGGCTGGTTAAAACCAGGGGAATTTTTAGACTCTCTCCCAAGTGTCGCCTGTCCTTTCTTTGGCACAGGACCTGTCATGTCTCCCTTCCTACGTATTGGTCTGTCCAACTATGACAGTGGCCCTTACCTGCCGTCCCAGGGGGAGGTGATTAATCCCTACTGTGCTGTGATGGTTAAAGAAGCTGTGGAGTCAGGTAAGTGGGGAGGGGTTAAGTGTGGATGGGGGTTTTTATGAGTCCTGTCTGTGCCTTTTGTGTCATTTCCTACGTGTAGGTAACACGCTGGTAAATCATAGAATGAACCATAAAATAGATTGGCTTATTAAGTTGGAAGAGACCTCAAAGATCATCCAGTTCCAACCCCTCTTTGTAAGGGTTTGTGAGGTCCTTTCTGTGTCCCAGCACAGTGCAAGTTATTGGGTTTGGTGTGGTCTGCAAGGAAATCTGATTTTAAGATGGTGCCCAACAAATCTGTATCTTCAATTTGAGGTTATTATCAGCTGCATTACAAGCCCCAGCATGTGACAGAGCAGATGAGCTGAGCTGTATTTGGTTTCACCCTTCCACGAGCAGTGTTTGGTTTGTCAGTGGGACTCCAGACAGGTGAAATCTGAGTGTGCTAAAATACTCTGGCAGGGCCATCTTCGTTAATCACATTTTTAGGGGGAGAATGACAGACCCAGTCACTTCCATAATTTAAAAAAGAAAGGCACTCAAACAGCCCAGTCTTTGCAGAGAGAGTTAATTTCTCTGTGCAATTACTGTGCTGTGCAAAAGGTTTAAAAATGAAACCTCCTGAGAGGCCGTTTGCTGTGTCTGGATCCATGGATTGTTGCACATTTGTCCTGATTGAGCAACACTGATGAGTCCTCCTTTGGAAAACATTTATTTTATTTTATTTTTATTTATTATGTCTTATGCAAAAAAAAATTTCCAGTGAAAGGATGAAAAGTTCTCCAGTTGTGCTTTTGAAAAATCCTGAAGAGCAAGACCTTCAGTGTTAGAGAATTACTCATATTGGCTGATATTTAGCTTAAATCTTTGATAAATTTCTAATTTGACTGCTGTGATTAATTGAAAAATAAAATCCACTCAGAAATGCCTATTTATTGAGAATCCCCATGACTGTAATCCCCAGAGGACGTTAAAGTAGTTTAAAAAAATTAAAATTTTAAAGTAGTTTAGTATTTCACTGGAGTTCATTTTTTTAAGAGTCAGCATTTATCGCATTGAACTTTGTCTTGCCTTAAATGATACTTTAAATAATCATGGAAGATGTGGTGAATAGTAAATCTAAAAGGAAAGAAAATACTGCATGACAAGATGTCCCTAGGATCTCACTTTTATCAGAAAATACATTGTATTTTAGCTCTTTGCAGAGCTTGGCTGCTTGCTTTTATGAAGCTTTTGAAAGCCATAACTCAAATTGAAATCTGTGCCAGTTCAAAAGTGAATAAAATCTATTTGGTCAGAACAAACCTGCATTTATTTGTCTGACACAGAGATGAAAGTGTTTTCTGGTATCCAACAAACACAAAAGTACTAACTAAGGGATATAATTTTTGTGCTCCTCACAGTCAATAATCATAATTATTATAATAATTATAGTTATTTTAATTATTACTGTAATAATTATAATTATTTTCATTATTATTATAATAAATTCTCTACCAACAACAACAAAAAAAATTTTGATTGGGGGAACTTTTCTCCGTTAGTGAGGACTGAGCATAGGAAAAGTAACTTTCTGCTATTAGGAGATTTTTGTTTGCTGGGATGTAATTTCATCTGGTGATGGCTCAGAGCATGGTGGGACAGCCAGAGGGACTCATCTGGTCAGTGAAACTGCTGGCACTGCTTCAGCTCAGACTCCCCTGCTAGGGTGGGCTGAAGCACCCTTGGGAGGTGTTAATCTGCTGCTGCTGGAGGGTGTTTGAGGGTGTGGATGGCCAACGTTACCTTGTGGGGACTGAGAAAAGGGAGGCCACCACAGGATCCATCTGCCCTGTAGCTCCAGGATGTCGAGGTGTGAGCAATCCCAGCCTGAGGAAAACAGGTCTGTGATGAGGGTGGTGAATCACACCCTGGAAAAGCCCCGTGCTCTCCCCTGCCCAGACAGACCACTCAGAGGGCCATGTCTGACGTGCAGGGAGATGAGCCTGGCTCTAAATGCCAGGAATGCTCTCAGCATGACCATCCCAAGGAGCTGTCTTGCTCTAACAGGCTTCAGGAAGGCAAAAGGTCTCCAAACAAACACTGGGTGAATATATTTGAGATAGAATCATGGAATCAGTAGGTTGGGAAAGACTTCCAAGAACACCAAGTCCAGCTGTTAATCCAACACTGCCATTCCACCACTAAACTGTGTCTTATCCCTGCTTCATGATTATTTTTCTTTTGGTCATAATTTGCTCTGCAGCTCCCTGGTTTGACAAAGCACTCGCTACTCATTTGTAATGAGATTAAATATATATATATGTATATATACTGGTTCCCTGATATGCAAATTTTGGCTGAAGTTTTGGCATGACCAAGGGCTAGCAGTGGACCAGCTGTACAGCTGGTGAGAGATGCAAATCATCCTGAACACCAGCCTTGTGCTCTGACACTTGGCCATTGAAATGTTTTTCGGGACAAAAATTATTGGTGAGCAGGGCAGGACATGCCTAAGGGGCCAAGGCCATGTTGGACAAGTCTTGGAGCAACCTGGGGTAGTGGAAGTTGTCCCTGCCCATGGCAAGGAGATAGAACTGGATGGTTTTTCAAGGTCCCTTCCAACCTAAACCTTTCTGTGGTTCTATGTTTATCATTGGCAAAGTGTGGGGTTTTTTTGGTTTTGTTTTTGTTTGGATGGTTGGGTGGATTTTTGCAAACAGAACAGTGGTAGATGATAAATGTGTCTGGTTTCCAAAACCAGGGAGTTTGACTTTGGGTTCATGCCAAAGGCTGTCCCTTGTCAACCATCCATAATGAAAAGGTCATTGGGACAGAGGTCCCCGGGGATCTAGGAGTGATGAACATCACCTGTGGACACAGGGACGTCACAGAAAGACCACACTGAACAGCTTTAAAAGTTCTGGAAAGATCTTGGGCAGCCTTTTAGATTTTTCCACTTGCTTATTTTGTAAAAGGGACTCTGACACATTATAATAAAATCTTAAAAAAAAAAATAAACAAAACCAAACCACGCATCCATACAGTTGGAGATGTTGCAGCAGTTTATAATTGACAACAAAATATTTCAGAAATTATATGTTCCTCTGAGATACAAAAAGAGTCTGCCCTTTAAAAGTGGCTCCTGCCTTCACAAGCCAGCTGGCCAGGTGCCATTTTGCCACCTGCCTTGGTGACATTTGCTTCATGAAACATCCTGCTCTGTGCTTGAGCTCAGCAGAGCCTCCAGGAGAAGCACTCCCAGCTACAGTGGAAGCTGCTCCCCGGCAAAGACAGTTGCTATTTCATTTTTCAGGGGTTAGATTAATCCCTGGCAGAATGCCACAGCCGTCAGCGGGGACGCCCCAGGGGTGACTGTCTGATCCCGTGTATGGGGCAGTTCATTCACATGCCAGGGTTTGTTTATTTAAGCCTGGTGTCCTGGAGCGCAGAGCAAATGAAAGCACTTGTTTTGCAAGTGCTGCGTTTCACATCTGTGGCTTTTTCACTGATGCAGCAAAGAAATAATGGCCCTTTACTGAGATTTCTGTTTTCCAGGATGCTGGGAAGTTTATGTCTCATTTTTGTCTCTGATTTTTTGTGAATTAGTGCCCTCATTTAGAGGAAAATTTTCTTCAGCACATGTCATCTTCCAGGATATCAGCTGCATGTTCTTTTCCAGCTGGGATTATTGGAAATAGGAGCAGGGTCTTTAGACAGGAGTCACAGGTCTGCTGCTTTTTTTCTCTTATTCCTTCAGCTTCAGCATTTGATGGATGGAACATTTGCAGAGGGTAATTGTGATATAGAATTTACCATAAGCATTCAAGACTTTTACAGGGCTGCATGAAGTAAAGCTGGCTCTGTGAGACAAATAAATCTGTCTGAGACTCTTTTCAGAGAGACCCAGGTAGAGTGAACCCTCTGCAAGCCTCAGAAATGCCCATATTTTTACCCATCACCATTTTAAGATGCTGTGAAGGAAGAGGAATTAAAGCACTAGGGCAAGTTTGCTTTGTTGAAAACTCTGCATCCCTGTGGGATTGGTTGCAGGTCTGTAAGAGTTCATGTTTTAACATCCCTTAGTTGGCTCTTGGGCTGGACATTAGTCCCAAAGTGCACTCAGCTTTTTGGGGGGTTTGAAGCAAACCTGTCTCAATTTGCAGTGCCTCGGGACAGACAATAAACAAGGTGGTTGTCTGGGCTGAGATTCACCTGGTTAGGAGTGGGTATTTATGGTGTTGCAGTCTGCATTAGAGATCTCCTCAACAGAACTGATGGGGTCAAGGGTGGAAATTACCTTTTGTTAGGGTCGGTGTCTGTATTTGGTCCCATGAACTGCCCTCACTGCGTGGATTTGTGTCGTCCCTCTGGACAGAGAATGGCCAGGTGTACGTGCAGAAGAAGCCCACCATGTACCCGCCCTGGAACAGCACTTTTGATGCCCACATCAACAATGGCCGGGTCATGCACATCGTGGTCAAGGACAAAAGTGCTGAAATGGTCTCAGAGACCACAGTGGAGCTCAAGGTGCTGGCAGAGAGGTGCAAAAAGAGCAATGGGAAGACAGAGATATGGGTGAGCATCACTCTCTTCTCCTGCAGGATGTGCTGGGGAGCTGCTGCAGGGTAAGGGGATGTGTCCTTGTGTCCATGCCAGGCTGTGGCTGTCACCAGCAGGACAGTGGGGACTGGCTGCCATCCAGGGAATAATGTTTTGAGTCTGCTTGGGTGTGACTTGAGGGAGAGAGTTGTCAGAAGAAAAGAGCTTGGCACTTTTATCTTACCTGCTGCTGCTATGTTGAAACGTGCCCTGTGCTAGTGAGGATCCTGCTTCAGGTGAGCTGTGCCCATGTATTAATCTTTGCTGAGGAAGCCCACTGGGAACAAATGGTGGTATGAGTGGCTGAACATGAGTTATTTTATGTTCTCTGGGGAAACAGCTTTAAAAATTTAATCTAATGTCAAGTAAGTGATTCACGGCTGCCTGAGTTCAGAGTTATGTCAGAGCAACTCCTTGAAAATCACCGAAGTTACGGTGGAGTAGATTTGAGCAGTCTTCACAAGAATGTTAAATGTAAGGTTGTGTTCCCTGCTAGCACAAGCAAGAAAGATCTTGACAGAAAACTTTAAAATGTAGTATCCAGATTAGACGTAGTCCAGTGGGTTCAGATTTCCAAAGGCATTTAGGATAATGGGTCAGGTAGGTGGCAATTGCCAAGTCCAGTGGGAAGGCCCCCCAAAAAATGCCTGAGTAAGCTTGTGGTATCTCTCATATAGACTGAAAAGAAGTTAGAACTGAGTGCCTAAAAGATTTCAGCATCACCTGTCTGAAGCTGGCCGGGTTTTTTGAAGTGCTCCCACTTCCCCCTTGCAGGTTCCATTTGGAACAAGTTCTCTCTATAGATAGTGCTGGTCCTAATCTGGACCCAGCTGCCTACATCTTCTGTGGTTTAATCACATTTATCTCTCCTATCATGCTGCTCTGAGTATCTGATATGAGGTGATCAACCTCCTCTCTCTGTTACTTCTACCCTGCCTTGTTGCCTCACATGGGTGTGAGCAACCTGAAAATTAGCATTCATTGCTATTCATCAGTTCCCACTGGGAAAAGGAGATTGCTTGAAAGTCATCTGAAATGATTTTGTCTTCTTTGAATGACTGTTTAATGGACTTTTTTTCTTGTTTTTCACTTATCTCAACCAGCTAGAACTGAAACCTCAAGGGCGAATGCTGATGAATGCAAGATACTTCTTGGAAATAAGTGGCAAGTGATTCTGTTTGCTAATTTATAGCTGTGATTTCTGGGCTCTGGGGCAGACATGGTGTCTTCACTTGAAGCAGTGCCTATGTTATTACTGACTGATCCATAACAACAAATGTAACTGTTTGAAACAAAAGCTCCAGAAAAGTAATTTTTATCGTGTGGTGGGGCTGAAGAGTGACTATTCAGCAAATTGTAAGGCAGATTTTTTGGCTGGCTTACCACTAAATGGCAGATATTCCCGTTATGCTAAACAAGACAGAACAGAATAAGAAGCCAGCTCCCTCTGAAAATAATTCTGCTTTATGTACTACAAGAAATACATTGAGGGGCTGGAATGAGTTCAGGGAAGGGAATGGAGCTGGGGAAGGGTCTGGAGCCCCAGGAGGGGCGGAGGGAGCTGGGGAAGGGGCTCAGCCTGGAGAAAAGGGGGATCAGGCGGGACCTTGTGGCTCTGCACAACTCCCTGCCCATGGCAGGAGGGGCAGTGAGGGGGGGTCGGGCTCTGCTGCCAGGGAACAGGGACAGGAGGAGAGGGAACGGCCTCAGGCTGGGCCGGGGGAGGCTCAGGTTGTGCTGCATTTTGCTTTGTTGAAAAAAATGGGTTTCATCTAAATGCTTGGTCTTACTCTCCCGTTTTTCTTGCCAAAATTCTCATACCTTCAGGTGCAGGGCGAAGCTGTGAGGTGCAGATGTCTGCAAGAATCTTCCATTTATAGAAACAGAGAAGCCCTGAAAGTAGCCATGGCCATGCTGATATTTTCTTAACCATTCCCATCTTTAATATAGACTGGACTTGTGTGTTATAAGATGTCAGGGAGGCTGAAGCATAAAAAATGCAAGTTGTGCTTCTATTACAAATACCAAGATCAGCATCAGATCACACAGAGGGCCAGTTCCCTCAGATTACCTGTGTGACTCACTGTGCAATGCAGGAGTGGAACAAAACAGAGATTGATTTCCTGTGTGAATATCAGATTTGTAAGCACAAGCACGTGTAGAAGTGCATGAGTGAATGTGAAGTTATAATTGGTTTGTTTGCTGTCCCAAAAAGTTTCAAGGTAAACTGACAGCAAGGGCACAGCAAACAGCAAACAGCAAAGCAAGTGTTGGTGTGAAAAAATAACAAGATGAAGAATATCTGAGGGACATAAATATCTTGCTTACTGAAACACATGAAAGGATTCTGTTAAATACCCACATACATACATATATATATATGTATATATATATGTGTGTATACCCACATAGATACATATACACATGTGTGTTTGTGTCCATATATTGGTAATTATTAATTTTTATGTAATTTTATCCTTTTTAAGGGGTGCTTCTTCAGTGCCATACAAAGTTAGAGTTTTACGTTTGAATTACCTTTCCTCGGGAAATTTTTGTTCCAGCTTTCAAAAGCAGCATTATGAATAGTCAAGGGAGCTCAGAGTCCTAAGTCTAAAGTCATTAGTAGTGTAGGAATGGTAGATAAAAACCATCCAAATGAGACTTGTGGGTTTCATAAAGTGATATTTCTTTGAGCATTCATTACCATGAGTGATTCATTAGCTTCAGTCACACAGTATTTGGGCAACTGCATTTTCTCAAGGCACCTGATCAGGACAGGGTGCACTTAAATATCTTTCCTCTCTTCCCAGATGCAAAGGACCTGGCTGACTGTGAGACTGAAGGCTTCTTCTCCTTGCACCAGCGGAGGGGAGCCATCAAACAGGCCAAAATCCACAATGTCAAGTGTCACGAGTTCACAGCCACCTTCTTCCCACAACCCACCTTCTGCTCTGTGTGTCACGAGTTTGTATGGTAAATGAAAAAGGATCTGTGCTTCTCCTTCTAACCCTAGGAACCAGTTCTGGTGTGAGTGTGGCACTTGGGAACATGGCTTAGTGTTGGACGTGGCAGATCTGGGCTAATGGTTGGACTCGATGATTTTAGAGGTCTTTTCCAACCTAAAAGGTTCTGTGATCCCCAGATGAATTTCTGTGCTCCTCCTGTAAGAGCCTTGGCATCTCATGTGTAGAGTTATTGCATCACTTCAAGGATGTGTTATTTTTTAATTTATTGTTTACAAATATTTTTGGGTTTGGCCAAATGCACGGGCATTTCTCATCAGTCCAGTTTGCTGTTTGGATGTCATGAAATTCAGGATGTGAATGTGTGCTGAAAAGGCTGTGAGAACCACGGAGAATCACTCCACCATTAGATTGAATAAAGATAATGAAATTAAATACTGATAAAAAGCAAAAGACAAAACTGATAAAAAGCAGAGTGATTTTATTCTCTTTTGTTCATAAATACTGCTCTCCTTTCTTCTACTGAGGCTTTCAGACAACTCAGAATTAAACACTTCTCTGTTTATTTCAGGGGTCTGAATAAACAAGGCTATCAATGCAGACGTAAGAAACTTTTTAAAAATCTTCTTATTGTCATTATTTACTTCATCTTTTCTTAAGGAATTTCTCTATTAACACCATGACACATTTGCTGTTGCAGAATGTAATGCTGCCATTCATAAGAAGTGCATTGATAAAGTAATAGCCAAGTGTACAGGATCAGCAATCAATAGCAGGGAAACAATGGTAGGTGGTATTGTTATGATTATGATTATTAATATTAATATTATTAATTATTATGCTCACTTTTAAAAATATCAAGTGTCATTCAGATCTCCCCTGCATCACTGCAAAGCAACTTCTAAAGAAGCAAAAGGTCCTGCTGAACTGAGGACTCTGTGTTCTGATCTGTGCCCTTTGGTTTTTATGTTCCCAGTGGTTTCATGACCTCCTACTCAAGATTTACTCAAATGCAGCTGCAGAATAAGCAGTTGCTGAATCACAGCTGGCATTTTTCTAATGCCTAAAGTGTAACTCAGAGGGAAGTCATGGACATGAAATGGACATTTACTGGACGAAACTCTTCACTATCCAATGTTAGGCTGGACATCAGGCTGAATTTTCAGATTTGTTCTTGAACATCCCATTCTGTGTTATCTGAAGCAGTCAGTGGGAGATCTGACATCTCTGCTATTATTTGCTTTATTTTTCTCATATCAGTTTATTCTAAACTTTGCTTTTTCGTAGGAAAAAGCAGAACTTAAACTCCTGATAGGACTATTCCTTTTCCTCCAATTTACTCTCAGTCCCACCCTGGCTCCTGTTCTCCTTCTACAATTTTTAGAGATGAGATTCCTGACACTTCCCTTCTGACATCTCCAGGATAGATGTAACCAACTTTGTCATCACCTTTCATACTAAAAGAATTAAAACAAACTCTTCCAAGGAGTGATTCATGACAACAAATATAGATATCCATTGCAGGATGAGGTGAATAATTTTTCCAGTATTTTCCCACTGAGAATCAGGGGAGCCTGGGTATGTAAATGAGACACAGGCAGTTCTTTGGTCAAGGCTGGGGATGAAATGACCCAATTCCCTCTGAATTTCAGTTATTATGTATCAAAATTTGGGTTTGTTTGCGTGATGGACAATTTCTGCTTGGCAGTACCCAAGAATAAGAGGGCAATAGACAAACCAACTTCTCTGGCGCAGATTTGGTTTTCTGTGTGGGGCTGAGATGGGAATGGGAAGTGGATTTTCAGCCTGGCTTTTGTCTTGCAGTTCCACAAGGAGAGGTTCAAGATCGACATGCCCCACCGCTTCAAGGTCTACAACTACAAGAGCCCCACTTTCTGTGAGCACTGTGGCACCCTCCTCTGGGGCCTGGCACGGCAGGGGCTGAAGTGTGATGGTGAGTCCCCGGTGAAGGTGGCACCAGCTGAGCATGGGAGGGGTCATTGTCTTTGGAAGGTGGCAGTCTGAAAATCCAGATCTCATTTACCACCCTTCTCTGCAAAACCAGTGTGAGGTGGCTCCCAGGAGGGTGAAGGAGTGGCCTCCAGGAGGATCATTCTTAAGAATGAGGACAACTGTCCGTGCACTGAGAGATATTTGATCCAGAAGGATGATGAGTTGCTTCCCAAAGAGGCAAAGAACATCACAGTGACACTGTGGATCTTCCCAAATCACCCCCAGTATGAACTTGCAAGCTTTATTTCCATTATCAGACCCAAGACACTTCACTGACTTCCCAGTCCTACACCAATGGGAGGATCCTGTGATTTCAGTTTATCTCCGAGATAATGGATTGTAGTTTTAGTAACCTGTACCTGCAAAGGCTGATGGATGTAGAATTGTGATCTCTGGCCAGAAAAAAATACAAAAATAGTCTCCATAGGGAACCAGAAAAACTACCTGAGTGCTACCTCAAGAGCTCTTGAAGTGGCTGATCTCTGCCCCTGGCCAACAGCAGCACTTGTTCCTGCCCAACCCTTCACAGCCTTCGTTGTCCTGACACCTCTTGTTCTTTCCTCCAGCGTGTGGCATGAACGTCCACCACAAGTGCCAGACAAAGGTAGCAAATCTCTGTGGAGTGAACCAGAAGCTCATGGCTGAAGCTCTGGCGATGATAGAGAGCACTCAGCAGGTAAAGAGTTCAAGCATTTTGAGATGCTTTTCTCGTAAGCAAAGACCTCTTCTAGATCTTGGCTTCTGTGAGTCACTCTCAAGAAGCCACAGGGGCTTTTGGCTCAAAAATGTTGTGTTTTCTGTGCCCCAGGCTCGCTGCCAGCGTGACAGTGAGCAGATCTCCAGGGATGGACCTCTGGAAATTGGCTTCCCTGTTCCTGTGAAGGATGTGACACCACTTCAGGCCTTGCCAGCATCTACAACAGGGAAAAAAGGTAATTCCTCCTGGTGATAGGGGGCAGCAGTTTTGTTGTTGTTTGGTTGGTACGTGGTTAGTTGGAGGTAACACAAGGGGGGAATTTATTACTAAGTTCTAAACAGGATATTTGGAATCCTTCTGATCAGCATGACCAATTTTCCTTCTGATTTCATATTTTTGGGTGGAGGTTGAGTTCCAGTAGCTTTGAAAACCATGGATAGATCCCCACTTCACTCACCCAGGGGCTGATCTAGGTGTCACAGCCCTCTGTGCTACAAGAACAGATGTTTAGGAGGGTAAATGAGAGACTGTGCCCTTTGGCCCCCAAGGAGAAATGAATGATGTCCCCATCTGTGTTTATTTTTGTTCTGTTCTACAAGTAGAAGTGGCTCTGCTGATGTGAATCTGTAAAGCCTCAGGTGGCTTCACATCTGTTTTACATGTGGGTCTGTTTGTCTGCTGAGAAGTGTTGCAGTTCAGCATTTTAGAACAGTTACAGCAATGGGGTAAATCCAGGGAGGGACAGAATCTCTGACAAGGTCTTATAAATCCAAGTTAGTGGAGTACTGGAAAAACTGAATTATTCCACTCCAAGCTGGCTGGAATGGTTGGTCTGGAATGCTTCACATCCAGAGCAGGAACACAGTATGAAAATGCCATCCCACCTTTCCATCTAGCTTTGCCTGGGGTTTTGAAAAAGCCTTGGAAAAATGGAACCACATCTTAATGGCAAGCAGCAAGAAGGACTGGAGAAGACAGGTGGCCAGAAATTAATGGTTTGGTGCCACAAAACAAAAAAGACAGATGAAGGAGTTTGTAAAGTGGTTTCTAAAGAAGAAAAAAAGCCATTGAAGGAGATGGAGTAGTTTCCTCTGGAGAGAAGGCAGTGTGGAAGCAGAGCCAATCAACTTAGACATGGCCACATTTCCATTTGTTTGAAACACTTTTTTAAACCTCTAAGCACAATACCTGTGAGTGTTCTGGGGATTTTCTGCTCGTGTCTAGGGGTTTATTTGAGTGCTTTGGTGTGTGTTGCAGAGCCACAGGGCATCTCCTGGGAGACTCCAGTGGAGGGCACAGTGAAGGGGGAGTCTCTCATAGAGTCAGACTTGGGAGAGCGGTCCCAGGAGCAGCAAGAGCACCAAGTGCAGTTAAAACTGACCATTGAAGATTTTGTCCTGCACAAGATGCTGGGGAAGGGCAGTTTTGGCAAGGTAAGTGTTGGGACTGGGACAACACTTCATGCACTACATGTTGTTTTGTGTGGCACTAAATAACATCTGGTTTGAAAGGACACTTAGGAAAAAAACATGGAATCATTTCAGGTGTAAAAGACCTCTAAGGTCCAGCTGCTAACCCAGCACTGCCAAGTCCACCCCTGCACCGTGTCCCCAGGTGCCACATCTGCATGTTTTTTGAACACTTTCAGGAATGGTGACTCCACCAGTCCCCTAGGCAGCCCCTTCCAGTGTCTGACCACTCTTTCGCAGAAGAAATTTTTTCTAATATCCCATTTCAACCTCCCCTGGAACAACTTGAAGCTGTTTCCTCTTGACCTGTTGCTTGTTCCCTGGGAGCAGAGCCCGACACCCCCAGCTGTCCCCTCCTGGCAGGGAGTTGTGCAGAGCCACAAGGTCCCCCCTGAGCCTCCTTTTCTCCAGGCTGAACCCCTTTCCCAGCTCCCTCAGCCCCTCCTGGGACTCCAGCCCCATCCCCAGCTCTGTTCCCTTCCCTGGACATGCTCCAGCCCCTCAAGGTCTTCCTGGTAGTGACAGACACAAAACTGAATAGAGGATTTGAGGTGTGGCCTCACCAGTGCCCAGTACAGGTCACTGCCCTGGTCCTGCTGCCACACTGATAAATCTCCAAGTCTTTAAAGAATCCTTGCTCTGGCATGGCTGAATCTTAACCTCAGTCTCTCCCTTAAAACAAAGATCTTCCTTGTCCTTCTCTCTGTCCCGTTAGTTTCTGTCTGGTGACTGCCCATGATAGGAAAGCACCAGGTAAAGCTTCACCTTCCCCTTCTCTGCAGGTTGATGGGTCCTGGGCACCCACACAGAGCTGCTGGGAGAGGCCTCTATGCTGTCCCTCTTCACAGGGAGGTGGAAACATGAGCTGAGAGGCTGAGTGGGGATCACCTCTGCTCTCCAGAGCAGCAGGTCCCCAGCTGGGAACAGTAACTGCTGTTTCCCAGCTCCTGATCTGTGCTGGAGCACGAAGCAAATTTTGCAACAGCCAAAATTTGTGCATTTTAAACAAGAACCACCTGTTTTCAGTGGATTCATTAGTCCTGATGAATTGTGGGTTGTTCCTCCTTGTTGCAGATATCCCCTGGAAGGGGTCTCATGTTGCTCAGTGTCCCTCAGTTTCAGAGGGACTCACCATTGTATTTTCACAGCCAATAAGGAGAAGGAGTCTCATGGATCACATTGCTCACATCCCACATCTTTACAAGGGGGAAACTGTGCCTTGACAAAGGGCTGCTTTTTGCCTGCTATGTGATCTGGACCAATTGCTGCAGCCAGTTCTTAAACTGGTGAAATATTTCCTCTGTTGGCCTTTCATACTTGAAAGCAACCATAGAATGGTTTGGGTTGTAAGGGACCTTAAAGACCATCTAGTTCCAGCTCAGTGGACAGGGACATTTTCCACTAAGAAGTTTTGTGTCTGCTTGTCATGTCCACAGTTTGCATGGGAACCAGAGCTGAGGCATCTCACAACTAAACCAGGGTACCCCAAACCCACATTCCAGGCTAACCTGGGCTCAAGAGCGTGAATGTCATAGAAACATTTTTATTGGAAGGAAGAGACCTCTGGAGGTCTTCTAATCTAAACCACTCTTCAAAAGAGGTCTACTGAGGTGAAGCTGCTCAGGTGTTCATCTCCTCAAGTCTTGAATGCCTCCACTGAAGCACATTCTGTACCTTGTTTCAGCCCTTTTGCTGACGTGGGCTCTCCAAGCCTGCGAGCTCCTGCGTCTCTCTGAAGTGCACGCTGTGGGTGTGGAGGGGATGGGCCACTTTGTGCCTTTCTGCAACAAAAGCTCACCCACAGGTTTCCTGTGTTGGTGTTGCTCCTGGTGCCCTCATTTGCTTGGAGCAAGATTCACTTCCCCAGAGAGGGGACAGGGTGTGCAGATCTCAGTGCTTGAGGGGGTCTCTCCAGCTCTGAGTGATCCTGGGAGGTTGGGGGCAGATCCATGAGGATGTCTCCCACCACCACCTCTGCACGAGGTCTGGCACTGCCTGTCTGCTGCTTGGAAGCCACAGCACAGGTCCCAAATTTCCAGTTTCCCCAGGAGAGCAGTGCCCAGCACAAAAATAGGGTAAAAAGGGTGCCTGCAGCATCAGCACTGTGAGCATTTCTGGTGATTCAGTGCAGAAACAGAGGGAGGCTCTAGGCTCTACTCTCTGTCTGGTGCTACAAAGTGAAATGCAGTAGTAGCCAAAAGGGTAAATAAAACTTTTGTCAGGGCTAAAACATGTCAGAGCTTACTCAGTAAATAGCATCTGGTAGAGAACTTCAAAACCTCTTTGATGAATCTTACACATTTATTCAGTCTATAGAAACAGGGTCAGCAGGCTGTTAGTGTGAAGATCAGGACTGTCACTGCCTTCCAGAAGGGACTTCTTTGCTCTGTGGTCTCTACAAAACCGTTCTCTGCTGCTCTGGGTCTCGTTTACCCTGCTAAAAATAGGCAGAGGTTGTAACTCCTCTGGATGTGTTTTCCCATTCTCAGAGAAGAACTCCTGCAAAAGCATGGGAGATCCAGCCTGTTTTCTTAGAACTGAAAACTGGGAGGAAAGAGAGAAAGACATCTGATATAAAAACCAGTCTTAAGTACTGGTGGACATAATTTTCCACCTGCTGGGGATCTGGTGCAGGGTATTTGCATTTCAAATGCTGGCAAAGCAATATTTTGTGTTTTGTTATTTGAAGTCAGAAAACAGGAAATGTATCTCAGGAGTATTTGCATGAGGATGGTTTCTGTTATCAGAGGTGTTTGGCTCTCTGGCATGTCCTGTCCATCCAGGCTTGTAGGACCCTGCTCCCGTGATTGCCAAGAACTTCTCATCTTTCCCCAGTGCTCAATTTCATAAAACTATTCTGGGTGTGGCGAGCAGGCTCAAAGTCTTTAACTGTAGAGTGGGGCCTTAAACATCAGGTTTTTTAAGGTGTATCCTAGTGAATTCCCCAAAGCTCAGCTCCCACCCTCACCTGGCTGTTCTGAGAGGAGGTAATCCCTCTTTCTGAGCAGCTGTTTCCATTTCAGGTGTTCCTGGCTGAGCTGAAAAGCACAGACCAGTATTTTGCAGTGAAGGCCCTGAAGAAGGACGTGGTGCTGATGGATGATGATGTTGAGTGTACGATGGTGGAGAAGAGAGTCCTCTCCTTGGCTTGGGAGCACCCATTCCTGACTCATGTCTTCTGCACGTTCCAGACCAAGGTAAGACAAGGACCTGCTACTTTCTTCTACAGGCTGAGAATGCTTTACTAAAATACAAATACTTGGTGAAGGGCTTCAGCCTGCTGGGGTGTGCTTTGGACATGAAGTGGTGCTAAGGGAAGGGATCTTCAGATTGAGTGCTTGGGCTCCAGAAATTTAAATTAATCTGGGGTTGGGATAGTGTATTTAAGAATCATGACATCCAAGACTCCTTGAGGTAAAATCTGCTGTTAAAATCTGCATCCTGGTGCCCTGGGCCGAGGATGTGCAAAGGCCTCACCCACAGCCAGAATAAGGATGTGCCCACACTGATGTGTTTTCTGAACCTCTTGGACCATTGTGCTAGCCTGGATCAAAGCCAACTCAAGAAACTCTGGTTTTGGAGGATGAACGTGCTGTCATCCACTTCTTTGCCCCCAGTTACTGTGAAGTGACACAGTGGTTCTACAGTTCCGAGGGGCAGCACAAAGCACCACCTGAAACCTCACTTGTGACTCCAAACCAAAACTGAAGTGACATTTGAGTAATACACATATTTTCATAGCCCCACATGCAACAGCCACCAGCTGTTTAGCTTTCCAGAGCTTTTCCTACAGCCACAACCAATAGTCTTAACACCAAAGCACATACAAGGTATGGAAAGAAATAATGGAAGTTTGAGAGTTTGTCTTCTCTGTCCAACCTACTCAAACTATTCCTGAGAGATGATTGATATCTCTTAGCTCCAATTCAGAGCAGCATTTCTGTCTCATGGCTGCTTATTCAAGGTTTTGTTGGGACGCTCCCAGTCCCTGCTCAGCCCCAGGATTTAGTGGCACAAGCCACTGCTCGGTGTGAGGTTAGGAGCTGCTCAGTGAGAGGCTCTCCTGCAAGGTCAGGAGAAACAAATTTAACCCCTGTGGTACATCCCAATCTGTGGGTTGTGTCACCTGTTTAAAGACAGGTTAAATTTATGCCAGGGAATGTCTGGAAACTGCTGTAGGCGATGTGACACCGATCCCAGGTGATCATGTTTAACCCCTTTGGGGCTGAGAGTGAGGATAATATGTCTGGGAAGGGATCCTTGCCTGGCAAGGAAAGGAATTCACTCCCTACTTGAGGGATGCTGGTTTTCAGAGGAAAATATAAATGCCACAACTCCAAAGGCAAAGAAAATCAAGACTTAATTGAAGAGGTAAAGCATTCACAACAGTCACAGCTCTATCAGGGAGCTTTTACTCCAGGGAATGCTGCCTGTCCTGCCTGTGTCTCCAGAGGGATGCTGACTGATGGCAGCAGCTGAACCGTGTTGTCTGTGCTCCAGCCTGGCCTGGAAGCTGTAGATCAGGTTCAGGATGATACAGCAGGGACAGTCTGCAGCTCTGCTTTCAGGCCTGAGACCATGGCAAAAAGAGGAGAGACCAAATGGAGTCGTGTCAGGATCCAGGTGGGATTTACTGGCTGTTTAAGGGGGTGCTTCCAGCCATGGAAAACCTGAAGGATGGAAAAGCAGTGGGTGCCTGAAAAATTCATGGGTGCCAGGCTTTAAAAGCCAGACAATTTTTTTTCTACACTTATAGGCAGCAGCAGCACAGAATTTCCCTCCTCTCATGGAGAAAGAATCTCCATCCCTCTCATCCCAAGCCATCACTGCCATTTTAAAGCTGTGTGATCTCCCCACCTTGCCCCCAGGTTCACAGAGAGAGAAGCTGGAATGGGGCTGCCCAGGCCAAAGCTGCTCTGGGCTGTGATTGATTTTCAGCTCCTGTTTTTTCTCCTCTGACCTTCACAAGCCAGCAGTGATCACTCAATGCATGAAAGTCACCCAAAGCAGGGGGGCTGTGACAACCATGGATGGTCTTTCCCAGCTCTAAGGACAATGGTTCAGCTGGAATGTCTTTTATAGCAATAATTTCAGGATCATGGAATGGTTTGGGTTGGAAGGGACCTTAAAGATCACCCATTTCCAACCCCCCTGCCATGGGCAGAAGCCATGGCATCGCTGTGTAGAGCCTCTCTATGGATTTTAATATTGAAAATATAATTTCTTTTTGTTTATTTCCTAAATTTTCACTGGATAGATAAGAAGTTTCAAACAGAAACATGTGCCAGTGCCTTTTTGAATCCCTTATGCTTTGGCTTGCCTGAGCTGCTCCAGGTGCTGAGTGTCTCTACAAAGGACAGTAAAAAACAGGAATATTCCTACACCAAAACAAGGACCTCAGTAGTTTACATGTTTCCAGAGGGGAGAAAAAAAGTCCTTTAATCTGTTGACAGTTCTCTGAGCCCTGAGATGAGTTCCTTCCTCACCTCCACCCAGGTAATCAGTGACTGCTCAAATACAGAAAGCTGGACAGGTTTTAGTTGGCACCAGGCACTTAATGCCCCTCTTCACTCCTGTGGGGTCTGAATGATCAGTGCTTTCAAAGTCAGAATGCTTTTTGTGTTTTATTGCATGAGAATAAATGCAAAGGTGTTTGGGTTTTTTTTTTCTTGTCCAATCTCTTTTTGAATTTGACTGGTTTATTTTATTGCTGTCATCTTTGCATCCAGATATTCAGCTGATGTAATTACATCGTGTGAATTTTCACAATAAGCTCAGAGAGCTATTCTGCTGTATTAGATTTAAAGGAGTGCTGTTATGTTAAAGAGGAGGAGAAACATGTTTATAATTCTGTGAAATTCCAAAATTTCAGCAATGCCAAAACAGTGACTAGCATCCCAGAGCTTATGTTTTATTCTTTTTTGCATTTCACTGACCTTCTGCCATAAAAATAGGCTTTCCCTTTTTGAAAGTCACTTTTATTTCTGTTTCTTTATTTCATTGACCAAGTTTTATTAATACAATTTACCTAAATGCAAATTAAATCTTGAGGCATTTTGACTTGCAGCACAAAATAGCAACAGAGAAGATTATCTCAACCCAAAAGAGAAGTGATCTTTACTGCAATTCAAAAAAATAAAATATTACAGAAACATTTATTTTCTGCTTTATGGTTGTAGCATATGTTTACTCCTGGTAGTGAGCCTTTTTCACATGCTCTGTTGCCTTCACGTGCTTAACACTGACTGAAAAATCTCTTACACTGGCAGAAAGGAGAAAAGAATTGTAAAATGGGACTGTGGTTCCAATCTGAAAATTCTTAGGCTCTGTTTTCCATGAGTATTTTCAGATTTCTCATTAAAATATCTCCTCAGAGATTGCTTCAATTCCTGAAATTATTTTTTTTCCAAGTGCATTTTCAGTTTTCTTCTCTCTCTTGCTGGCTGTTGAGGGGCAGGGCTGATTTCTTTGCCCTGGATCAGAGCATGGGGTTGGCACTTGGGCATTTCACACCCTTTGGATGTTCAGTTCCACTGCCTGGTTGTGCCATGGGCCACCTGAACAGCCCTAGCTCCATCCTTTTACTTTTTTTGGGGTGGTGATACCTCAGTTTGGAAACATCTGTCCATCCTTGTAGTATTTTGAGTACTTTGAGCTCAGAAAAAATCTGATTCAAGGCCAAATTTGGACCAGCTGATGGGAAAGTTTAGGAAAGTTTTGAGGCTTTTGCCTCTTGCAACCAACAAGCAGGAAAACTGGCAAGGTCTCATTCAATCCTGGCCAAAATTTCAATGTGGTTTAGCAGAAATAGCAGCATCTCAGCAGAGCTTTGGGACTTCTACAAGGTTGTGCCAGAAAAGGTATGAGCAGCTGTAATTATAACATCAAAGAGATGAAGTTTTTGCAGGGCACTTCTAGGTGCTGTCAGCCCATGTGTTGTGAACAGGGGAAAGGCATTGGCCAGGAAAAGAGGAGAACAGCTCACAAGTGGGGCTTTTTAAGTGATAGATGATTGCCATATTCAGTACATACATTGTCATTGCCTCCCCATTGTCAAGCCTGAGGAAAATCAGCCCAAAATGCATTCAGCTTTGCCTGAGATTTCTAAAAATCTGCAGTCTAGCTGCACTTTATCCTGAAAAAAAAAAAAAAAAAAGAAATTAAATAAAATAAAAAGATTTTATTTTCCTAAAATAAAAACATTAATTTTGTTTTGTTTTGGTTTTTGTTTGGTTTTTTGTTTGTTTGTTTGTGTTTTTGTTTTTGTTTTTGTTTTGCTTTTCAGCTGCTAAAATATCTATGTTTTATGGTTTTGGCTACTTTTTGTTCAGTTTTTGGGCTGGTGATATTTGTTTGGTTTTTTTTTTTAATCCACAAATCTTCAGACAAATCTTTTCCTAGCTTTGACAAGATTAGTCTTTCTCCAAGATTCTGCTGGATACTGATGGGGAAAACCACTTGCTCTTGCAAGACATGGGCTGATATTACCTCAGTTTATCAGTGAATGAGGGACTCCGGCTGCTCTGAGTGTGAGTGCAGGCCTTGGGATCTCAGAGCTCAAGTGGAAGCCAAGTCTGCACCTTTATCTCTGCAAATATATTTTATTTATGTGTATAAATGTATTCTTTGTACCAAGCAGATGGGCACACCACGCTGAGCATCCCAAATGAGCAGCTTAACACACAGCTGGAAATGCTGCCAGTGCAAAGATTAGAACAAGGAATAAACAGTGAGAGCAGGGACTGGTCTGGATTATTGGGCAGCTGTAAGAAATGCTGCCATCTCCAGAAGATAGGCTGATATTACACAAGAAGGGAAAAAAGTCTTTGAGCCAGAGAACAGAATAAAACATTGGATTCCTCTGGTGCCAATTCCAGTGCAGGTGAACTCCTGTAGTCTCCTCCTAGCGAGGAGTGACCCTGTGTGAACTGTTCCCCATGGCAGTAGACACAGAGAGGACTGCATTGCCCTCTTTCCCACTGGATGGGATGTTCTGATGGGGTTGCAACACTGAGTGATGTGGTGGAAAAGGCTGAGAGGCTTTTGGCTGCCAACTATCCCATGAAATATAATAAATCCAAAGCATGGATCAGCACCCAGACTGTGCTGAGCTGCATGGAAAGCTGAGATGAGAATCAGCTGCAGGAATTGCATCATGTCCAGCCTTTCTTTTGGCCAGGGATAGCCTAATTCTATGGGAATGCAGCAGGATTAGGTCACTTAATCTGGAGCCTTCTCCACATGGAGGCATTTGTTAGGGTAGCTGCTCTAAATACAGGTAAAGCCTGTCCTGCAGCATTAATTATTCTGATGTTCATCCTCCTGGAAGCCCTGGGAAGAAGAATTTTTGCTCCTCAGTAAATGGTGTCAAATTGTGTATTTGTATGTATGCAAGCACTTTCAAAATGCAAAGAAAACAAAACCTGAAAATCTCTGCAGAAAAGTGCTCTGGAGGGCTTCCAGCTGGTTAAAGGATTTTAAGAGCCTGTTAAAGGATGTACCTTCAAAAGATCAATTTAAATGCTGCCTGCTTTATACTCATTGTTTATAAAGTTGAAAGCATCTCTGATAGTGACTATTCATTCTCACAGCAGTGACAGCAGAGCAGGAGCAGGTTGGTTTAACTCCTTCCCTGCCGTGTCCTGGAGAGGCAGAGGGAGCAGGTGGCTCTGTGGGGAGGAGCCCAGCTCAGCACAGGCACTGAGGGATTGAAAGGGCAGGAAATTGAGTTCTTGCAGTAATCCAGGCTTTCAGCACCTGGCAGGACTGGCTTGGCTGGAGAACTGTGTTATTATTTTGTGTGCAGGACACGGCTGCCGTGTCTGTGTGTTGTACAGTGCTGTGTTGTAGGGCTCTGCTGTAGGAGCAGCCCTTCACCCTCCCACAGAAGGGCTTGTCCTGTTCTCTGTGCTGCAATGGAGAAAGCCCCTGGAATATGGTCTAGAAGTAGGGAATGGGTGATACATGGATATTCTTAAACCAGCTGGTGTCAAATATATCAGGAAGTGTTTGGACAACACTCTCAGGCACGTGGTGGGATTCTCAGGGGTGTCCTGTGCAGGGCCAGGATGATGATCCTTGTTTGATGATTCTTCTTGGTCCCTTCCAACTCAGAATTTCTGTGATTCTGTAACTACCCTGCTGCAGTGTCCACCCCTGAGTGTGGGAAGGGCCTTTCCAGTCCTCCTTGAGCTCTATGGTTGTAAAAGCTGGTCCTGAGGTCTGCCAGGAGACCAAACTTTTCCTGTTCCGTCGTGTGAGTCCCGAACCGTGACCAGAAGTTTGGCTTGAGCATTTGCAGCCCAGGGCTGGTCCCACGGGTGGTCAGCAAGTTCTGTCTGTGAGCTGCCTGCAGGGCAGAGGGACAGGGCACTCTGTCCAAGCCTCCTGCAGAGCTGTGTGGGTCTCAGCACTGAGGAACAGCATCCCTGCTTGTTTGCTCAACATCCACAGGCAGGACCATTGCAGGGGATAAGGGCGTGGCAGAGCCTTGACAATCAGAGAATGGTTTGGGTTGGAAGGGACTTTTAAAGGTCATCTAATCCAACTGCCCCGCAGTGAGCTGGGACATTTTCAAGCAGGTAACACCCCCTTGACCCCCACCTGCCTGCTCCAGGTGCTGTCAGACTCCAGAGCCTCTCAGCAGCAGGCAGGAGCCATCAGTTAACTTTCCCAGGACAAGAGGAAGTGAAGCTGGAGCATGTCTGCAAGAACCTCCTCTGCACCACTCTAGCCCTTTGACCTCTAGCACTCTTTTGAATTTTTGGTGGTTTCCAGTGTGGGTTTTGCCACTTCCCATATTTAGTGTGTTCCATGGCTCTGTAGATCTCAGGTTTAGGAAGCTGACTCCTGTCAGTGGTTGCACTTTGCCCTGCTTGGTTACACCTCACTGCTCCAAGTGATGTGGGGCTGATCTCAACCAGTTCTCCTCCACCAGCTATTCCAGGCATCTGCACTTCTCAAGAAGCAAGGGGGACTTCCAAGCCCCAGAGCAGGAAGGCTGGAGTGATGCTGTCTGTCTTTTCAGTAGTGTTTATGTACCATTCTGTAGCACCTGATATATCACAAACTCCAGTACTGAACATTCCTAAGTTTGTATTCTCCAGCTTTATAGCTTAAGGAGTTGAGTAAGAGGGTTTGTATATTTGGATGTGAATAATCTGAGGGCTTGTTCCAGCCTTTTTTCCCTTGAGGATGCTGCCAGAGCCCCCAGTTTTAAGTCAGAGTCCCTGGGTTCACTTAAACAGGTGCATCAGATGTTTGCTCAAATCCGTGAACAAGCAGAGTGTGACTACTCATTCTGCTGAACAAACTTGGATTTCAGGTTACAGTTAGAGATGTGTGATAAGGTGTAGCCAAAATCAGTGGACTTTACAGGAAGACTGAGGGATTTTCTCCTTCCCTGCCCACTAAAGCTGAATCTGGCCCATTTCAAGACCCATGAGGTTTCTTCAGTCCCAGCAGGACACGTGTGGTTGCTGGTGTGTTGTTGGCTAAACCCCATCACCTCCCTATGTACCTTCCCAAAGAGCATCTGTTCAAGTATTTTCCTGAATGGCCTCCTGAGCTCACGTTGCTTCCAAGATTTATACATTCCTTCACTAAATTGCCCATCTTCCTTTGGCATTTTCACTTGCTGCAATTCATTTACGTGCACAGCCCCCTGCAGATGCAAGAACTTCACACTGAAAAACCTGCACCCATTTGGTTTAGTGATGGAATTTGTATTCTTTCCCCAGGAGGCCAGATCTGGCTTTGAGCTTGTTGGATGACAGGTGGGGTTTCCAGTGAGTCCATTTAAATAAGAGTGCTGTAATTAAGAGGATCTGGCTAAAGAAATTGCACAAATTAGAGCAGACAGCTGTTGTTTGAAAGGAACAAGCACTTTTGTGGTTTTTTAACTTAGCCAGCTCTTGGCTTACTGCCAGAGATACTTATATTAGATCTTATGGGTAAAAACCTTCAACTGTTAAAAATACAAGTGAAAATAAATCCCCCTCCCTGAAAAAATGTAATGGGCAATAGGCAACACAAGGAAGATATTCATAAACTTTATAGCATAGCCTAGAGATGACTGACTTCATGTGTGTACAGAACAGAGAGGCTTTTGAGGGGAAAAAAATACTGCATCCATTTTGTTTTATTCCTGCATTTATGCACAAAAGGTGAGATTCCCAAAACAGAAGTTTAAACTGGCAGCATAACTCAGTGTGCAGATGCTCTTCCTCCAGAGAAAGGTGCCCTTTCTGCTTTGTAGAGACAATTCAGTGTGGAAGGGGTCAATCTAAACCAGCTTCTGCAGGGTTCTGGTGGTGAAGTTTTGGCTGGTGAAGCTGTGAGAGGATCAGTGTCATGTACATGAGCAGCCTGGTCTAGTGGGAGGTGTCCCTGCCCATGGCAGAGGGCTCAAACTGAGTGGTCTTTAAAACCCATTCCAACCCAAACCATTCTGAGATTCTATGATTCTGTATCAAGAATTAGAAAAGAAACTTCAGTGATCAGTTCTGCTCATTATAGAGAGAGAATCCATTATTTCTGTGTACTAGGAGGAGAGTTTTTCACTGCCCTGGTTGAACAGCTGATGGTTGCATGCAACTGGAGACAAGGACTGGACTTTTTTCCAGGCTTCTCTGATATGCAAGAGCTCAGTGGGTATCCAGAAATATGATTAATTCCTTAATTTTCCCACCAGCAAGTCACATAGAGCAACTTTCAGGCTTAAAATCAAGCATGTGCTTAAAACAAATTGCTGTGTCTGGTCAGTGTCTCTGATAACTTGAAAAAGTCAGACTCTGGTGCCTCCACAGAAGCTGTGCAGGAGTGCAGGTGACACCAGCTTGAGGTCACACCACTGGATGGACACTGTACTGGGATGGGGACCAGAGGAGACCTGGAATTGGTTTTTGCCTTTTCCACTAGTCCCCTGAGGAGCTTGTCCATCTGTCCTGCTGCTGTTCAGTCACTGCAGAGTTACTGAATCCCTTTCTGTGAGCCTGGAGCTCTGCTGGGAAAAATCCACAGTCCCAGCTGGTTATTGAGTGGCTTTGCAGTGCTTGCTGATGGTGTTTATACAAATCAGAGCAGGAAGTGTTAGTATGGGTTTAGGGAACCAAGAAGAGAAATAAGGAATCTGAAAAGGAAGCTGCTTTCTTTCCAAAACCTTCACAGTAATACTTTCCTTCCTTTTTTTTTGAGTGCTTTCTGAGTGGTTTGATTTTTTTATTTATTTTTTTTAATACATAAACTTTTACCTGGGTCTTCACCACCCTTTCTTTATTCTCACCTTGTCTCATTCTCCAGGAAAACCTCTTTTTTGTGATGGAATACCTCAATGGAGGAGACCTCATGTTCCATATCCAGAGCTGCCATAAGTTCGACCTTCCCAGAGCAACGTAAGGGATTTATCATTGCCTTTGGGCCTGCAGGGTGCACACGAGAGAGAAGCAAACTGGAAACTTGATTTTACTCCCAGCTCTGCTGCTGCCCTGCAGAGGAACCTTGGGCAGAACCTTTCTTCACCTTGCTCAGCTGCAAAGTGGGGATGATGCTTGTGCTGGAAGCAGAGTCACAGTTTATCCCAGTTCTCTCCAAACTCAACAAAGCCATGCAGGTCATACCCCCAACTCAGTGAAGGACTTGGAGGGAGTCACTTCCCATCCTCTTTTCCCTCCCACAGAAGACTTCTAGACTCCAGCCACACAGTTGGTTTCACTCAGACATGACCTTGCTTCTTTACAACACTCTGTAGCCAAGGTGCAGGTCCTGCTTAAGCTGAGGTTCCCAGCCCAGTGGTCAGAGGTGAAGCTGTTGTTTGTCAGAAGTAATGGGATTTTCCCTTTTTTCCCTTTAAATTTCAAGGGAGTGGGGGGAAAACTGATCAAAAAGCACAAAAGGTAAATTTAAACAAAAAATTAACGCACCAAAGGAGAATTAAAAATGTATTTAGCTTTGATTAAAGTAAATAGAAGAATTAGAATAAATGAAAAGTGCTTGTAATCCTTCTGCAAGCAAAAGGTGTTTTGAAAGTCAATATTGAATCTACTATAGGAATTACTTTTATTTAATAATTTAATAATAAAAAACCCACAGCGTCATTTAAATCAGTGTTTGATGGTTTTTTTCAAAAGCATTTGAATGTCCAGAATTAAGGGCCAATGCACTGCAGACAGAAGGAGCAGAGCTGTGCCCCACTGGAGGGGGATGTGATACTCTGGTTTCATTCCCTTCTGGGACACCACTTTCATTCTTCACACTGATGCTCCCTCTTTGCAGCAGGATGTGGTGGTGTCCTTTGGGTGAAAATGTGTTGAAAACAAAAACTTCAAGCTCAAAAACTCCAGAGAAAGGCCACCAAGCTTCTGGGTAGCCCATATGATGGATAAGCTTTTAAAATTAGAAAATAATTTCTTCACTGAAAAGTGTGGTCAGGCATTGGAAAAGGCTGTCCAGGGAAGTGGTGGAATGACTGTCCCTGTAAGTATTCAAGAAATGTGAATGTGGCACTTGGGGACATGGTTTAGTGGTGATTTTTGCAGTGCTGGGTTAATGGTTGGACTCAATGATCTCAGAGGTGTTTTCCAACCTAAATGAGTCCAGAATTCCGGGATTCTCTGAAAAACAGGCCATAAATCTGAGCAGGGAAGGGGGCAGTCTGACAAGCCAGGGAGTCTGTCTGTGCTCCCCATCCCAGACTCCCACCTGCTTTTGGGACTCTCACATCACCCATCAGTAAAACACAGTCAGCACAAGCCTTCTGGGGACACTCCAAACCATCTGGGAACCTAAGGAAATTTTGGCTCTTGTGGAGACAAAGTCTCCATCTTTTTAGGTCTAGTTGAAAACACCTTTGGGAAGCTCCTGTTCTAACTTGTGCCTTCTGTCACTCAGGTTTTATGCTGCTGAAATAATTTGTGGGCTCCAGTTCCTCCATTCCAAGGGCATAATATACAGGTAATTTTACTCTTTAGTGTAATTAACATGCTAAATACTAAACCTTTTCTGCTTTTCCCTGCAAGCAGCAGTGGCAACAGAGAGGCTGTTTCTTGGCTGTACTTACTGGCATTGCAGATCTCTGCAGATTTCCCTTTTACAAAGTTTGGGTGTTTTAAATTGAAGAGTGAGTATAGAAAAGGCAGTTTATATCCCTCTTTCAGAACTCAGTCTTATTTCAGTTAATATTAAAACAAACCCCTGGATGCATTTACACAGAGTCATTTACACAGTACCCAGTGGAGGCACCTTGTTTAAGCTTTCAGCATATCAAGGTATATTAAGGTCAAGTCAGACACAAGAAATTTGGTACATCTGCTGTGCTGGTTACCTTGGGACAGTGGTGACAAGCTCAACTCAAGTAACAAAATCAAGGAGACAGTGATATATCTTAATTTTGGGTTATTAACAGGTCTGCTGTGCACAGTTCAGTGGGAGATGGGATTCATCTCACCATCATGAATCTGAGTTGTCTGTCAAGTTCTTGTAGTCAGCAGAGAGCAAGAGGGCATTTTTAGGTTCATCAAACCCATGGTAAAATGTGTGTGGGAAGTGCCTAGTTCCACCAGAAATTAGGTCACAGTCTGATTTCCCATGGTCAAAAGGAGGAACTCAATTATTGGGGAGCTCTGGTCAAGCTCAACTTCATGGCAAAATTCAGTTACTACATTGCAGCCTTTTTTAAAAGCAGAAAGCAAATAACTTGTCACAAACAAATGAGAAAGCTTCCTACAGCAACAATGTCTCCTGAACCCAAAATGAGCTTATTTCAGTGTTTGTCATGTAGTGTGAACATTAGAGCAAAAGCTGGAAGTGGATGGCTTGCTCTCAATCCATTCTCCCTTTAAAACATGAGCCTTGATTCTTACTAGTACTCATGTGGGAGCCATTTATAGTCTTTATTGACTGATGATGGTGATTGCATAAACATGAGATCAATATCAGTGGCATTAAGCTAAGATGATCTCCGGGGCCTCTGCAACTTTTCTGGCTCTAATTAATATTCTTGATGAGTGAGGGGATAAATTTTCTGGAGTGCCCAAATCCCTTGGTCATGTCTGTTATTTTTTTCAGTCTTTTCAGAAAATCTGATTAAAGATACCTGTAGGACATGGGGACTTCATGGCAGAACTGCTAATGCTGAGATTTTATTTATAATTCACATTTTTACTTGGAGTGACTGTGCCAGTTCTGTGTTGGGGTTTGGGACCCATCTCCTTCTGAAAGGAGAGGAGTGTTCAGAGTCTGGAACCTTGGAAATTGAGGGAAAATTGGGATATCTGGGCACTGGGCAGCCTGTGGACAGGAACAAACATCTCATTCCCAGGAGGTGGTGATAGTGCTTTGAGTATCAAGCATTGAGAGAAAAGGTTTAACCAGTCCTACTCTCTTTTCCCTTTTTCACTGAAGACAATGACAACGAGGTCAGCTGAGAACACAGAGTCATCAGTATCTCTGTCAGAGCAAACTAAGCACTTAGGAAAGTGAACAGAAATAATTTTTGAAACCACATCTCAGCAAAGAATAATGAATCCAGCTGTTCTGTCTCATGCACCCACGTTTGGAAACGCTGGCTTAAATTTTAACGAATGAGCCGAGGTGTCTTTTTGGCAGAAACTCCAGTCCCTGGAGCCAATGAGTTTGAGACTCATCAAAATAATGAAAGCAAACTGTAGGTGATGGGTTTTTGTGTTTTGCTTCGATCTACCAGAGTAATATAAAAGCAGTGCTGGCAGCCTGAGATTGATCTCAACGTTGTAACTAAAATAAGTCATTCCAGCTGGAAATTGTGACAACATGAGTGTCTGCCACTTGGAAGGCAAATGTCTCGGTTTTCTCTGTATTTCCCTTTGATTGATGGCTCCCATTTTGTCTTGGGCCATATTCTTGCAGCAATGAACAATTGCCCCATGACAACAATTTAGTCTGTAAACACTACTGCGTCCCCCACCCTGATGAGGACCTGGCCCAAGCAAGACAAGGAGCTTTGCACAGAGGGAGGCTGAAGAATCATCTCCCCTGCAGTTTCAGGCCATCATCTCAGGAGCATCAAGCATTAGAAATTACCTTCTTTGAGGAGCATTTCTGAAAAAAAACCCCACATTGTAAAGCAGATGTCGGTGGGAGGGTGGCTGTGCAGCAGCCTCTTGGTTAGGGCTCTTGCCTGAGATGTGGAAAATCATAAAATCACAGATTCTCAGAGTGGTTTGAGTTGGAAGGAACATTAAAGATCACCTAGTTCCAGCACCCTTGCCATGGGCAGGGGTGCCACCCACTGGATCAGGCCCCATCCAGCTTGGCCTTTTGGCCAAAATATGCATAGGCTGTGAATTAGCATGAAAAATAACAATTACACCCTCGGCTGTGGGTCCAAGCAAATGTGTCTGGGTGCTTTGGGAGCCCTGAGAAGGAGCAGTGATTGATAGCACAAGCCAGGTAATGCAGGGATGTGGCATAGATCAGGTTACCCAAATTCTATCCACATCCCCTGTTAAGCGAGCATCACTGAACCAAATATCTTACCTGGGTCATTATCTCAAATGAAAACAAAACCTTTAGGTAAGATTTAAGAAAATTAACACAGAAATCATGCCAGCCTTCCTTTCTTCCTGCCTTTTTCTTTTCTTCTCTACTTTTCAGAGTTAGTTCCCACTCGAGGACCTCTTTGTTCTCCACCAATGGTCATGATGCATCAGCTCATTTGATTTTATTTCCCTCTTGGTGCCTTTCTGTTTTCTTCCTCTCTCTGGGCTCTTTGCTTCCCAGAGTAGCTCAGAGCCTGAAAGCCCAGGCAACAGCCTGGCAGCTGAGTGTGCAAGGCCTTGTAAATCCCGGGGTTCAGATGGTGCAGCCCAGCAGTGGTGGGGGTTCTGGTGATGCCTGGGATTATTCTGACTCTCTGCAGGGCTCGTGGGTCCTTGCCTCTTGTGACATTTGTAGAGCCTGCACTAGGAGGGAGATCTGGCAACAACCTCAGAGAGAATATTGAGATTCCCAGGACAGGAGAGGGTGAGAATTACCTGGTCACTGCTTGCTCTCGTTCTCCAGGCTGTGTTAGGGCAGAAGGAGCAGCTGGCACAAAGCCCTTTTTAGCTTCACTATTCTGAATCCATGAATGAAACAGCTTTTAGAAGATGTCTTGGGTGATGTGATCCCTGGAAGAGTTCAAAGCCTGGCTGGACAGGGCTTGGAGCAACCTGGTCTAGTGGGAGGTGTCCCTGCCCATGGTAGGGGATTGGAACTGGGTGATCTTTGAGGTCCCTTCCAAGCCAAACCTCCTTCTGTGTTTCCATGATTCTCCAGCAGATAAATCAGTGCTTTGAGAAATGAGGAAGAGAAATACTGAAGCCCAAGAGAGCAGTTCCTCATTTATCCCTCAGCCTTCCTTTGTAATTCCAGCACGTAGGCCCTGCACAGAGGCAGAGAATGAGTGTAATAAGTGTAACCTGCTAAAATAATGAGTGTAATAAGTGTAACCTGCTAAAATAACTTGTGTGCTTTACACTTTAAACGACGTGGTTTTCTTCTCTTCCTCCACAGAGACCTGAAGCTGGACAATGTCCTCCTGGACAACGAGGGGCACATCAAAATTGCTGACTTTGGGATGTGCAAGGAGAACATGTTTGGAGATGCAAAGACAAGCACTTTCTGTGGGACTCCTGACTATATTGCCCCTGAGGTAGGTGTGGGGCACAGGGACTTCAGCAGCTGCTGGAGGACAGGAAATGTGTCTTAGGACATGACTGTCATGGAGTGGTGGAGGTTGCAAAGAATAATAACCCGGTTTGGAGCAGTTCCAGTCCAGAAATTGGATTTCAGCTTGGCTCAGAGTCTGTGTTGCTGTCTGGCATTGCTTATTTTTGTGGCTAATGAATGTTTTGGTGCAAGTGGAGTTTGGCTTAAACCAAGAAACAGAATGCTTAATGGAAATTCAGTTTGGGCCATGGCAGAAGAAACTCCAAGAGGTCCTGCAATTCAGGGACAGACACAACATGATGAATGCTGACTGTACCTTTCCCTTATTTCTTTCTATTTTTTACTGGAGAGAAACTTGTTCTTTTTTTTTTTTTCCCCCCTAAAAAATTAAGGTGTTTTGAACTAGATCCCTCCAGAAAAGAGAAAGTTTCCTTAACCTGATGACTTCACACAATGATAGATCTTACTGTGGAGAGGCTTTGACTAATTAGATGGCCAAAGAAAATGTTTCTTAGCTCAGAGAAAACCTACAAGTCATCCATGCATCATGTCTGACATCGATCTGAAATCCATTTATTTACCTTTCAAGATGCCATTTTGTAATTTTAGTGTTTTCATGATGGATATTGGTACTTTCCAAAGTGCTGTCAAAGCCTTTAGGGTTTTTTTTTTACCCTCTACTGTAATTCATTGGTCCTTCACTGTGCACGAAAGGCTCAATTCTGGACGAGGTTTCACCACTACTGGCTCAAGGGTCTCTTCAAATTGATTGGATTTCTGTTGCTTAAGAATGGGTGTCAGTGTGCTCTGCAGTCTAGCTGCAGTTCTCTTTTATTACACTTCAATATGCCTTTATTTAAGAAAAAAAAAATGCAGCCAAGTGTTGATCCATTATCTGTGATTTTATTTTATAGAAAAGAGAAACACTAAAACAGTTCCAAGTTTTATTTCTGCACCATATTTATTTTAGGAATTCAACGAGTGCATGTAAAACATTTTAGCTCTGAATTGAAAGCACTTCTAGAGTTCATGGATCATCTCTCCTGCCACAGGCAGGAGCACTGGACTCTGTCAGTATTTCACTGCAGCTGCTACCACTGTAATTTCTTACAGACCCAGCACCTTGGCCACAGCCATGAAAATAAGGGGGTTTTGGGTCAGTAGACAAGCAATTTTTTTCCATTTCAAAAAATACCTGACAAAAAAAAGAGACAGCCTGAAATTAAATTGCTGAGTTTATTTTTTTCCCAGACAATTTCAAACAAAATAAACCTTTTTCTTTCTGGCTGCCATAAAACACTTTAATTTCATTTTCCAGATACTTTAGACTTTAAAAGATAAAGCCTTATAAAAATAACTTCTCTTCTCAGAAGGAAAGGTTATGACGATTTTGTTTGCAAGTGATCTTTTTTGCCTCTGAGTGGAACTCGTTGTATATACTACATCATATATTCAAATATCTTTTTTGTCCTTTTTGCATCTCCTCTTTTGGAGACAGATGTAGTATAGAGCATCCCATTGCAATCAAGATGTGGGCTCAAGAGTAAAATTGTGTCCTAAAATGAAATTTTCCCCTCTACAGCTCTAAAATTCTGATAACAATCCTACACACCACAGTCACCATGTGAAGATTTAGCTATCTGCAGTGTAAAAATCTATATATGAAAAGGTTTTTGAGGCTCTTTGAGAACCAAAGGAGACAAACAGGGCTTGTGTTTTACAGCAGGTAGACATTTATCTGGATGTTTAAAATTGGGCTAATTCCCTTCCTTGGCTATAATAGGAGCTAATGATAACTGGTTCAGCTCTAGGTATCTCCACAACAGATATCTGAGGGCAGATGAGATTAATTTTGCTTCTCCAGAGAGGAAGTTTGAGAACTTGGTGGTGGTCCTTTAGACCCTGGGAAGGTCGTCACTCCAGCTGGATGTCACCTTTCAGGTGACACTGAAAGGCACAAACCAAGGAACTGACTGAGGACAAATTCCCATTTCTCCACCTAAAACCCAGCTGGTCTCAAGAAGACAGATCAGTGACCCCTTTCATGTTTTTCCTGGGCAAGATTTTGCTGGGGTAGAGTCCCACCATTTCAACTGACTGATGGTCCTAGAGTATGTTTATGCTGCCACATTTGTAATTCTAAAACTCAGCTTGTATGACTAGAATCAATCCCAAAATACTAATACCTGGCCATTTGTCTTCTTGGACTACACAAGCCTGATTTGAACCCCTGGAGAGCAGGCTAAAGATGATTTTTCTCACCTTTTATATCTGAGATCTCTCTGGTAGCCAAGGATTTGTCCAAGTAACTGAGGAGTTACATGCAGCCTGTTGTTTGTAGTGCCAGGGACTGTTTTGGCACCCAGGTGTGGCTGTGCCTCGTTGCTCCAGGAGACACAGACCCTGCACCACTGGCAGATTTTTGGCTCCTGCTGCAGGCAGAGGGAAGCCCCTCTGATATCCCACTCTGCAGAGCATCTGTTGCAAGGCCGTGGTCTGGCCGCCCTTTTGAAGTGGAAAACCTCACGGCAGGCATTTTCCTTTCTGCCTTTGTCGCTCGTCTCCCTGGGCAGATCCTGCTGGGGCAGAAGTACAACACCTCTGTTGACTGGTGGTCCTTTGGTGTCCTCCTGTATGAGATGCTGATTGGCCAATCCCCTTTCCACGGCCAAGATGAAGAGGAGCTTTTCCAGTCCATCCGTATGGATAACCCCTTCTACCCTCGCTGGCTGGACAAGGATGCAAAGGACATTTTGGTGAAGGTAAGAATCACCACCCATCAAATGAAAGTCTTTCTGCCAGGATTACTGTCCTCAGTTTGTTTATGTTCAGCTGTTGTAGAGAGGAACTGATTTAGTGTGATAGGGCCAGGGAGAGTCACTGACTTTTCTGTGGGCATCAGACCACACCTGACCTAGGTCATAAGGAGATTTGTGTGTCTTCCTTCTCCTGAGTTGTGGTGGTGGCTCCTCACAGATACCACCAGAGATCAGTTTCTTTGCAGAGCAGTCCCTAAGGTGCAAGGCATGTTACCTCCTGGAAAAGATACTTCAAACTAAGGGTTACAGCAGGCTGAGATATTGAACATCTCATTCTAGGGCACACGCCATCTTTCTGCCCAAACAGCCTGTATTTCTGTCAGGATTAGAGACAGTAGTCATTAGCAACCAATTAGTAAATTTCCTTGTTTAGGAAAAAAAATGCCAACATTTTCCTCCATTATGGTCTCTTCTCATCGTACTGACTCTGGATAATTACACAATCTACCTTGTCTAATGCCTGTGTTATCAGCAGAGAATTTAACCTATGGAATCAACATTCCAGCTTTTTGTAAGAGAGCCTGAGAGGAGACTGGGAGCGAGAGGGAACATCCGCCAGCACGCCTTTTTCCGGGAAATCAACTGGGAAGCTTTAGAAGAGAGAAGGATGGAGCCCCCTTTCAAACCAAGAGTGGTAAGGATGGATCTTCTTTCAGTTCCACCCATCTCAGGTCTTCTAAACTGTGCATTTCCACTGGTTGCCTGACCTGATCCTCACAACTGCTGCTTTGTGGTGGCTGCAAGCCCAGGTCTGGCATGCCCACACCTGGGAAACCATAAATTACTCATTGCTTTCTCAGTTACTGCAGCAGGATAACACCTTCCCTTCACCATGTAACTGCAGCCTGTTCTAAAGGGATTCTTTTCCATTGCCCTGCAGAAGGTAAAGCAATTCAGGAACCAGGTGTTTGGCCAAATGAGAATAATTCTGACTATTAATAACAGTATAATTAAATTATTAAAGTCTCATTAATAACAATAATAGAATTTAATTTGACAAGCACGTGATACTTTCATTTTGCAGTCTTTCACAACTGCTGCTCAGTTGTTGGGTTCAGTCTGCCGTGTTACAAAGCTGTAACATCCCTGCCTGGCAGAATTCCTGGATCACAGCCTCAGTGCCTCCTTTATAATATTTATATTTACTGGCTCTCAATTAAACGTAGAGCTGAGCCCATAGGAAGCAGCCTGATAGGGCCAGTACCATGGTAATGAAGATCTGACTGTTAGTGGTTTTGGCATAATTTTTTTTTAACTTTTCTTGAAGAAATCTCCAAGTGACTGCAGCAACTTCGACAAGGAATTCCTAAATGAAAAACCCAGACTGTCCTGTGCTGACAGAGCACTAATTAACAGCATGGACCAAAATATGTTCAGCAACTTCTCTTTCGTGAACCCTAAAATGGAGAAAATATTTTCCTGAGATCTGCCTTACTGAAGGAATTTTCTGTAATTGTTTGGGTAGCACTTTGTCAACTGAAGACTGTGCATGGTAATTTTTATCAAGAACCCTCCAGAAAGAAAGCACCTCAGTGAAAGTTTGTACCACGCCTGGAGGCTTCTTATTCCAGTCCATAGCAGATGCCAGCCCACTCTTCATTGATCATAAAGTTTCTCTGTGGTATCATTTGGTCTCTCTTTTCTCTCTTCCCAATATTCTTGAAGTTGAGAGCATCTGAAAATG
>VZTR01008866.1:351568-361769 GCA_013400775.1 Chaetops frenatus
GAAAAAAAATGCCAACATTTTCCTCCATTATGGTCTCTTCTCATCGTACTGACTCTGGATAATTACACAATCTACCTTGTCTAATGCCTGTGTTATCAGCAGAGAATTTAACCTATGGAATCAACATTCCAGCTTTTTGTAAGAGAGCCTGAGAGGAGACTGGGAGCGAGAGGGAACATCCGCCAGCACGCCTTTTTCCGGGAAATCAACTGGGAAGCTTTAGAAGAGAGAAGGATGGAGCCCCCTTTCAAACCAAGAGTGGTAAGGATGGATCTTCTTTCAGTTCCACCCATCTCAGGTCTTCTAAACTGTGCATTTCCACTGGTTGCCTGACCTGATCCTCACAACTGCTGCTTTGTGGTGGCTGCAAGCCCAGGTCTGGCATGCCCACACCTGGGAAACCATAAATTACTCATTGCTTTCTCAGTTACTGCAGCAGGATAACACCTTCCCTTCACCATGTAACTGCAGCCTGTTCTAAAGGGATTCTTTTCCATTGCCCTGCAGAAGGTAAAGCAATTCAGGAACCAGGTGTTTGGCCAAATGAGAATAATTCTGACTATTAATAACAGTATAATTAAATTATTAAAGTCTCATTAATAACAATAATAGAATTTAATTTGAAAAGCACGTGATACTTTCATTTTGCAGTCTTTCACTACAGAGCTATAACATCCCTGCCTGGCAGAATTCCTGGATCACAGCCTCAGTGCCTCCTTTATAATATTTATATTTACTGGCTCTCAATTAAACGTAGAGCTGAGCCCATAGGAAGCAGCCTGATAGGGCCAGTACCATGGTAATGAAGATCTGACTGTTAGTGGTTTTGGCATAATTTTTTTTTAACTTTTCTTGAAGAAATCTCCAAGTGACTGCAGCAACTTCGACAAGGAATTCCTAAATGAAAAACCCAGACTGTCCTGTGCTGACAGAGCACTAATTAACAGCATGGACCAAAATATGTTCAGCAACTTCTCTTTCGTGAACCCTAAAATGGAGAAAATATTTTCCTGAGATCTGCCTTACTGAAGGAATTTTCTGTAATTGTTTGGGTAGCACTTTGTCAACTGAAGACTGTGCATGGTAATTTTTATCAAGAACCCTCCAGAAAGAAAGCACCTCAGTGAAAGTTTGTACCACGCCTGGAGGCTTCTTATTCCAGTCCATAGCAGATGCCAGCCCACTCTTCATTGATCATAAAGTTTCTCTGTGGTATCATTTGGTCTCTCTTTTCTCTCTTCCCAATATTCTTGAAGTTGAGAGCATCTGAAAATGAGGAGGTGCCAGAACCTGTTCCCCACTATTTTTACATGCAGCCAACAGGTTTCTCTGTAAGGAAAAATAAGTATATTTGAGCTTCTGGTGATGTCAGTGCCCATTTCTGCAACTCTGACCCACACCCACCTTCTTCTGAAGGAAAAGTGGTTTGCTCAAGGGCAGAGGGTATCAGGGAAGACTCAGGTTGGATGCTCTGGTAACCTCCACTTGTACATGTGCAGAATTGCCAATGTGTGCACAGCTTTGAAGAAGAAATTTGCTCCCTACACCCTTTAAAAATGCTGTTCACAAGTGTTAGGACTCAGTTTTTCTCCATGGGACAAAGAGACCTTTTTCAGGTGCCCATTCCACCATCCCTACATCTCAATGGATCATTACCAAAGGAAGGGCCAAGGTCAGCACAGAAAACCAGTAGTTTACACTTACTGCCTGAGCAGGAAGAATGGGAAGTTGCAGAATGCTTCAAGAACCCTGTTCTAAAGCTTTAAGTGTCCTCTCACACTGCAGACTGGGGGGAACATCTGGATGGGGCTTTCTGACATTTCAACCTAAAACTGCATGAGAAAAGTGCAACATTTTTCCTCAAACCATTATTAAGCATTGTAAAAGTGGCCTTCCAGTCACACAATTGGGGTATGTCACTTGAAAGGTACTAACTGGTCCTGCAAAGGCTGATTTACTCTTTATTTCTCTAAATGATGGCCCAGCTCTTTGGTGCAGGTCAACAAGCTGCACACGATGGTCACAGGGCAGGAGGCACATCAGGTGAGGGCATCTTCACCTTGTGACATTTTCCTGAGTGTTCTGTGCCTTTGCATGGTGTGGGAATGTAGGTGGGTTTAAAAAGAGTCTTTTCTGTGATACTTTCATCACGGGATCATTTTAAATAAAGGTGCACTGTTTTCTGAGGTTGGAGATTTGTGAAACCACCCAGTTACTGCTTGTCACTGAGATACCTGTTAAAAGAAGGGTCAAAATCAAATCAGAGACTAAAAAGAAGATTTTGTAACAACTTAGGCTTAGGCAGTCACTCAAGTTGGTGTTGGGATCTGTTTGAAGAACATACATTTGGAGCTTTGTTGCATCAACCTCCCGTCCATGGAGAAGAAAAGCTCTAGAAGGTGAGTTATCCCAAAATCAGGTTCCCTTCAGAGGTGCCTTCCTGGCTCTGCTGGTCCAGCCTGTCAATTTGGGGATGAATGCAGCCTTGCAGGCAGTGCTGGGATATCACTGGCAGTGACTGCAGGCACAGAATCCAGCAGGAACAAGGGCTGAAGTGCCTGAAGTCGACAAGAAGAGGAGACCACCCTGAGAAAGGTTTTAGTCCAGTGACTCTGATGAAATCCTTGTTTGGGCTGTATGAAATACAGGAGGGAGTATCTGTACTCTCAGTTTGTGGAGCTGGTCATCGTTTTTAATTAAAATGGTTAATATTAATTTTTTTTATGCCAGTGTTGTTTGTACAGTTTAATAAAATGTTGTGTATAATTGGGAAATGGGCATCGAAGTGATTAAATTGGGACAAAGAACAGAGGTGCTTAGAAAAGCCATTAAAATGGCTCTGTGCTGTCTGGGGAACATTCCCCAGGGGAATTTCAACCCATAAATACAGAGCAGCAGCAAGCACTTGAACAACTGCAACTACTCCACAGGGCAATATCAAAACCAAGGATTTTGGTGCTGTGCAGAGGTATCCAAGAAGAGAGGGGAATGTTCCTTTTTACTGCCAGAAGGTGACACAGCTCTGAATGGGGTCTGGTATCTCAGAGGGGTTGCAGAGGTGTGCAGAGGTCGTTACTGAGAGAGGGTGATTTAGGACATCTTCCTTTGGCACCCGAATGAGGCTGGGTCAGCCAAGTCTTGCGAGGGCCTGAGTGTGTCCGTGACTCTGATGGAGTGTGGCCAGCCTGATCCAGACTAGAGATTGCATTTCTAAGCATTTGAAGGCTGGCAGTATCCCTGAATGGCTGTTAGGGATGTTCTCTTTGCAGCAGCACAGCAGTTTGGGCTTGACACCAATGCAGGGACAACCCAAGAGCACAGACTAAGGAGGGAGGGTGCTGGTTCACCTCTTGTGGTTAAGTCACTGGAGAGGAACAGGATTTGACACCTCTGATCAGAAGGAGGACTCTCTGCACTCCAACTGTGGTCCCATACATCCACACATAAGAGTGACTTGTGAAAGGACACCTTGAGTAACTGCTGGAACAGGCACAGCGTTAGGATTTATGTGAAGCTTTTGATGCAAACCACAAGAAGAAGCACCTGCTTCTCCCTGCAAGGCATCTTCAGCTTAAAAACCCAACAAACCCAGTGGGGATGGGGGCAGGGAGATGGGGAGAGGTGGGTCTGAGCCACCACCAACGTGCTCACTGCGTGTCCCACCAGTGGAGCAGCCTGAGCAGCCTCCCAGCTGTGCCTGTGGGGTGTGAAGAGTGACGTGGGAAGCAGCAAATGCTTTCCTGTGGTGACAGTGATTGAGAGATAACAGCCAGGCAGGGCTGGAAGCCAAACACCCACACAGAAATGAGCAGGAGCCCAGGTACTCGCAGAGCTCCTCCTTGGCCTCAGCTGAAGCTGGCACCTCCATTCCCATCTTCTTTTTCTTTCTCTCCCCTCCTCTGTCAGATGCTCATTCTGTGGCAGAGTAGAAGGGGCTTGCCAGGTTTGGTTATTCATTTCCTGAAGGTTCCATCCTGTTCTCGAGCCCCCTGGGGTGACAGCACTACTGCAGGACCACAGAACCAGCAAACATCAGGGTCTGACTTCCAGCACCACCTGCTTCAGCTCAAGTTTTGGGAGTCCCCAGCACCCAGGTGCTCCTTCCTCAGTCCTGCTGCCTCACTTGATGGATGTATGAATTCCTACTTGTTGGCATCCACCAAATCAAGACGAGTGGGAGTCACCTGTAAATGACAGCCCTGATTCCAGCACTCCTGCAAAGACTTCCAAGAGGAGCTTGGTTGGTGTCACAGCTCCTCAGCATTCAGAAGAGAAAACCAAGCTCTGTCCTGCACCCCACCATGCTCTTTGCAGCCTGTGCTGAAGGGAAAGACAACTTTGCCCAGTGGTTACAAGACACTCTTGCAGTACAGAAATGTCACCAAAAGTCCCTGCCCGACAGCACAACTCCAAAGAGTGGGTCCTGGCAGTCGAAACGCTCCTCCCTTTGTAATTTATTTGTACCTCAGGCATCTAAAACCCAAGAGAGAGATCCCAGCTGGGACCTAACCTGCTCCCTCACTCCAGGGGTGCCTCATCACCTGCAGCCACCAGATCATCATCAATGTGTGGCTCAAAGTGTGTCTTGTGGTGTGAAGCCAGCACAGGTTCTCACTGCAGACCTCAGGAAGCTTTTCTACCTTCCTTGCTTACACAGAAGTTTTATCTCTGGTGCATCACAGCAGCCAAGACAGCACATGCAGAGCTGGTGAAATACAGGAAATAAGTGTATTTTTGGCTCTTCTGTAACTGGCACTGTGTGCCACCCAGTTACTGTGCCTGCTGTAGTGGGGTCCATTCCACTGTTTGGTAACAGGCCCCGTGGAGTCCTTTGTCCTCTACATCACCTCAGTGTTTATGTACACAAAGATAGAATTGGAAAATAGATGAGATGTGGAACAAGGGAAAAAACATCATTGAGTTGTGGAAGGTGAAGCAAGCACAGAAAAGGCAAGTAAGGAAGAAAAGAGAGATACAGGTTGGTGTAATGTTATGCAGCACCTGCCTTCTTCCTCTGGTTTCAATTTGAGCTTTGCTGTTTTCCTTCAAAGCCATCAGTACCATCCTAGAGTTGCTTTTGTATCCAAAGCACAGAACTTTTGGAGATTTCAGAGAATGGAGTAGCCTGAGACCAGAATGGCTCTGATCTGGCCTCCCAGGTACCACAGAGCTGCCACTTCTACTCTGAAATTTCTCCTAGGAGTCCAATTATTTTTGCTTTGAATCTGGATTCAAGTCCTGGTTCAAATATTTTAATTAGGCTGTCTATAGCAGGGGAATGCAGTTTAGCTGCTCACTTTTAGTCGAGTAGCACCTCTGGGACACCTTGGGTTATCCTGGAGGACTTCTGCTGAATAGGGGCCTCTCTTGCTACCTGTGACTTATCCCACAGCCCTATTTCCCCAAAATACCCCAAACAGCCATGGACACCTCTCTGTAAATAGTGGAATCAGGCCTGGATTTCACCCTCCAGCAGGCACCTGCACTCAACCGGTCAAGTCTTGTAAGAAGAAACATCAAAAATTAGTTCCCAACTGCAGTTATTTCTGCAGTTGCTAAAGAAACTTCATGAAGGAAATCTTCCATCCTCCTGGTACATCCTCATTAGTGGGGACCAGAGAACACTGCATTCCTATTTTCACTGGCAAACATATTCCCTTCTCCCATACTAAAGCAGTGATAGTGAGACACAAAACTCAGCATTTATCATCTTTTGAGAGCTGTCTTCACTCCTGAGGGGAAACACTTTTAAGCTAAAAGAAGGTAGGTTTAGATCAGATGTTAAGAAGAATTTATTTTTTTTTAACTCAGGTGGTAGTGAGGCCCTGGCACAGGGTGCCCAGAGAAGCTGTGGCTGCCCCTGGATCCCTGGCAGTGTCCAAGGCCAGGTTGGACAGGGTTTGGAGCAGCCTGGGACAGTGGGAGGTGTCCCTGCCCATGGCAGGGGGTAGGAATGAGATGGGCTTTAAGTTCCCTTCCAACCCAAACCATTCTGTGGTCCAGTCACAGGAGTTACATCATAGGAGATGCTCAGTTAAGATGAAGCTGAAGGCCATCAGCTCTTTCTCATTCTGCATTTTCACATGTTAAATTAAAAATAAAATTTAAAAAAAAACCCAAAACCTTAATTTCTGTTCCAAGAGTCAACTGGATTCTGCCTGTCTGGGACCCAGCAATCACTCAACTCATGCTGCTCCTCTGCCTAAACAAAAACCTGCCAGTGCACAGCAGCTGGGGAGGTGAATCATTATTTTAATAATCACCTGGAGGAAAACATGCTGCTTGAGTGGAGAGAAAATAAAAATTAATTATCACATTTAATTTATGATGTGGCCTTTTATTTTAAAGGAACATAAACTGAAAATATTCAAACATCAAAGGAAGAATCTCAGCTTTCTCTTCTAAATTCTATTTTATTATTGTTGTTAGCCTCCCAGTAGCAAAGGAAATGAGTTCTCTGGTAATCATTTCCATTTAATTTTCAGCTCCCTTCTGTTGATAGCATCGTGTGTAACCTTTTTTCTAACAGTTACTTTTAAATTGTGTGTTTTGATATTCCATTCAGCTAGTGGAGAAAGAAAAATCAGTTCTAAAAAAGCCATTTTATCTCTGCTGTACATGAGCTCAGCGGGATAATGTGATACCTCAGTGAGCATATTTATTTTAAGTTATTGGTATTTTCCACCAGGGTAAAATTGTTCAAGATATAACCTCTCATTGCCTCTCTTCTTCCTGCCCAAAAAAATGTCATGGGGCCAAAGCAGTGGAGAAAAAGGGACAAAATAGCAATGCTCATTGAAAAGGAACAATAATCCACCCAGCAAATCAACTCAGTTCTGGGCATTCTGGGCAGAATGAAAAGAGTGGAAAAACCTGACAAAATGGGAGAAATGGAGCACACAATTATCGCAGGAATAATAAATCCCTGAGCACAGTGGCATTTTTGAGATGGTGAGGTAGAGGTCAGCAGTGACACCAAGTGACCTTTCTCGTAAAGATGTTAAAGCTCAATAATGTGGTTTGGTTCTTCAGGAGACCCAGTGACACTGGAATGCTGGTTTTTCCTTTGTGCTACACCAAATCACAGACTTGCTTCCCTTTCTTTGGGTGTACTGAAAAGAAAGGAATAAATAGAAAGCCTCCACAAAAGACCACAGCAGCTCTGGCTGAAAAGCAGCCAAAAGCAGGGCTTGAACCTTCTGAAATGAGGACTAAGTGCCTTAATATTTCAATTAAATGCCTTGTTGAGAATCAGCAGCACTTCCAGAGACTCAGGTGGAGTAACCACTGAAGGGAGAGAGCTGTAACAGCTCAAGCCACTGCTTTTAGCAGCAGCAACCACCTTGCAGCACTTCCCATGTTCCAAACGGGGGCCTCCAGTGGAGCTCTGGGGAACTGTGATGTGGTTCTTTATCAGCACAGGAGCACATGGGAGATTAAGGTCTTGTGCTTCTGAAGTCTTCCAAAATTTTATGTCTAGACATAGCTGAGGAGGTGACTAGGAAAATTCAAGGCTGGGGCTGCAGAGGACTGCTGCAGGAGAAAATGTGTGGTTTTTCTTGGTATAAAGGAATAATAAAGTCTGATTGTTGTGCTGTCACTCTCTGACATGCACATTTCTTCCTTGCCATCAGCGCTCAGCCAAACACTGATACTGAAGAGTGGTGAAACTATGACCAAGCCCTTCATTTTCAGAAGCAATAACTCAGCACTCCAGTGGAGGCAGCTTTCCACCACGCCTCACCCCAGGTTATCTCAGTGTCCCTGGCACAGTGCCTGATTTACACCAGGGAATCAGCCCCAAACATCTGCCTGTTCATTTGATTAGAGATTTTGGATTAATCTTGTGCTTCTTTGGCTGCTACAGAGGAGAGGTCTGGGAAGTGTTTTTATTTGGGTATGGCTCTGCAAATGACAAAAACCTTGCTTAATGTGGTTAGGAACCCTTTTCTTCATGGTCTGTTGACCTGAGTTTGAAAATCTATTTGGAATCTATTTTCCATGATAGGACAGGACATATTTCTTCTATCTGGCTTTAGCTATAGGGATCATGGAATCGCAAGATTTTTTAGATTGAAAAAGACCTCTAATGCCATGGATTCCAGCCATTATCCAGCACTGCCAGGTACTCCAAGGGTCCAGCTCAACAAGACAGGGAGATTCCTCACACAGTCAGCAGAGGCACAGAGAGGGAGGTTGATTCCATCCCAAACAGAGGATCAGCAAACAAGTCCAGTGAAACACTCTCCAGCTGCCTGTAAGACCAACACCAGGACTGAGCCAATATTGTGTCTGTGACACATTTGCAGCCCAGGTAACATCAAAGTGCTGTAGAAATCAGGTCTGTGATTTATACCTGTATTGGAGTGTGTATAGTGTAGGTGTTTGTACCTGAATAAGCACAACCTCAGCTCCCTCTACAGTCACTAAGAACCAGTTATTACTGTCAGAGAAACTTATAACCCTCTCATAGCCTGCTCCTGGAGTGCTAAGTATTTATTACCTTGATAGCAAGCACCAAAAATGCTGTGAAGTAAACCCAGTTGTGATCTCTGTGATTTCCTGGCTAAGTTCCTGGTGATAATGCCAACAGGCTGAAGATATTACCCTGATCCCTCTCTTCCTAGACCTGCCATCTCCGAATCAGGGGACATCAGTCCATGCTGAAGTGACCTCATCCCAAAACTTCAGTGTTATTACTCCAGATTTACACCACTGTAAAGCATTCCAGGTATCTCCTGAGTCTTTGGCAGGGCAGCAATGGGCTGGGACCTCTTCCCTTTGGATCAACCCTCTGCTCTTCTGCACCCCTCTGCACGTGCAGATGTTCATCCTCCTCTCACCTTTTAGAACATAGAGGGGGATTTCATCTCTCCAGAATTATTCTAGAATTTATTTTGTGCCTGTCGTGCATTTGAAAATGGCCAGGTGAAGCCTCTGGGTCTGCTCTAGGGCAAAGTAACAAAAAATCCAGAAGCCTCAAAAAAATTGACTTGAAATAAAATTTATTGAAGTAAATTTAATGAGTACCAAAATATTCTCCCTGTGAGGGAAAGAAACCACTTTTATCTACTCTGAATCCTTGCATCTTCCTTCAGTGCTCTAAGCAATGTCCTTAGCAAGTTGAGGACTTGGGTCCACAATTCCTGCAAGTCTGGACATCTTTGGACATGGAGATTTAGCTCATCTCAGTCTCTCTCAGGCTCTTTTTCTCTCATTCACTCACTGTGTTTAAATTATTCCTTCCTTTTTACTCACTCAGCAGAGAACTGAAATTTGCTGATGTCAGGATCTCGGAACAGATGGGAGAGCAGTATTGATTAGGCAGCTGAGAGTAGGACATAAATAGCTTGTTAAAAGTAAATAATAATAGTTTAAATGCTGTGTACAAACCTTTATAAAACCTAGTGAAGCAAATCGAATAATCCTTCCAGAAATCCATCCGAGATTTTTAGCAAGGGGATGAAATTCAAGAGCCTTTCCCACTTCCTTATGTTAGTGCTGATGTAAGAGCTGATTGAATCAACAGTCTGGAACTGCCAGAGATGAGCCTGCCTTCAGCATCCCAGCCAAATGAGATGTTTGCAGCTGATGTGTGAAAGGGAAAAGGGAATTGATGAGGGAGAGAGAGCAGGAGGACAGGAGCTGCAAGGGTGAGAGCCAGTTTTGTTCAGAGTGGGGAGGGAAATTTATTTTTCATCATAAATTCAGAGTCTGGGCCCAAACTCGCTGCTGTGTGTGACAGCCAAATTGGGGTCTAAGGCAGGGCATGGTATAAAGCCATGGATGAGATGTATCCTTATTGATTTTGGTTCAGGTTTGATATGTACAAAGTCCTTCAGAATTGAGAGCTTTGTGAAGTCCCTGCTTAAAATCCATCTGTTCCTCCATCCACAAACCACACAGTACCCAGCTGTGACTCCCAATTATCATGGTAGATATAAAAAACAGATTAAAATTCTAAGGTTATTTATCAAAGAGGAGATCTGGAGAAAGAAAATTCATTTTGAGCTTGGGCTGCTATTCTCCCTCATGCAAATGCCATGTTTTCCTGATCCATGTCTCTGCTGATCAGTCAGAGTCAGGACAAAGTCTGCAGCAGAGACTCAGTCACTTCAGCAGAAGTGTTCAAAATTATAACAGCTTAAGATGAGGAACAGGGTATTTTTACCAAAAAAAAAAAAAAAGGGGGGGGGGGGGG
>VZTR01008866.1:361795-407828 GCA_013400775.1 Chaetops frenatus
AAAAGAGAATAAAAAAAAAAAAAAAAAAAAAAAGGGGGGGGGGGGGGGGGGGAAAGGAAAAAAAAACCCAAAAAGCCTTGCAAGTTAATTTGTTAGGGAAAAAAGAAGATTTTCCTGTAGACCCATTCCCTGCTGTTGTCTCATTCACCAATTTCACCCAAGAAGGTGCACAAGGACGTGGTGCACCCACAGTGATGGCAAGGCTGGCCCTGGCCCCTGGAATGCTGGAGGTGCCTCCTCTGGAAGGACATTGCTTCCCTCAAGTGTTCATCAGTGCTGCTGCAGAAGGAAATGTTGGAATTTCACTGCCTTCATCTCCTGAGCCCTGAATTTCACCCACGATCTGGGGCTGGGCACCATGAAGTGGCTCCCTGCTTTCTTCCCACCCTGGTGCAATGAGCCAGGAGGAAACTCTCTCCTTTGCACCTATGGCTTGTTCAAGGTTTTCAGTGACTGATTTCAGACAAATTGAAATGCCCTGGACAGATTCTGTTGGGATGTTTTCAGGTGAAATTTCTTACAGATTCAAGGCACTTAAGAAAAATCCCCATTTAAAGAAGAAGTGAGAGATCCCAAAGACTTTTAAAGCAGATTCTACCTCCCAGTGCAGAGATAAATTAAATATCTGGCCCCAGGACTTTCAGCAGAAGTGACAGCCTAGGAATCTGAGATATGGGCATGCTGTAATACACAGCACTGCAGGAAAACAAAATTTCTTACACAGCCTCATAACCAAAAAGACAAATCAATTAAAGATTTTGAAACAGCTATATGCAATGAATAATTAACTTGTGCAAATTGCTGCTGAAGGATAACGTGGAGTTTAACAGCACACCAAAGGTTTTAGCAATCTTTAACAAAAACACTTGTGGAATAGGAAAAAGATATAAAGCGAAAACTCACAGCTGGATCAGATCAATAGAACTCACAGTACACAATCAGCTCCCCAACCATGGTGAGAAGTCCTTGTGCAGGGAGTCTTAAAAAAAAGAGAGATTCTCCTAATTTTCCCTCTCTTTCAACTCCAAAGTTAATGTAAAGAAGGAATAGAATATCAACAGAAAATATAATTTTGTGGCAATGGCAATACAGAAGAGATTTGGGTGTAATCCCATTTTCCAGACTTGCCTTTAGCAAAGGGCAAATATGACCTCTGCACACTTCCTTTCCTATGAAAAAGAGATTACCAATCTTCCTTAAAAAGCAGGTGTGGTAATACAGAGCCAGATCACTTTGGAGATTATCTGCTGAGAGGATTAAGAAAAACACAGACATTAAATAAAAAGACCAATAAAGGAAAAGTTGTTTAAGTTCTGTTACTCCTGATTCACCTCAATAAAAGAAGAAAATTCCCATAGTGAAGAATTTTCCTTACAAGCAGAAGGTTGCTGTGTAACAACACTAAGGCATCACTGCATCATTAAAGAGAATTGCTGCTATAAACTAGTTATTTGATGTATTGTGAATATTTTGTTTGCCTTAATTACTCACAGACTCATTACTCACAGGTGGTATTTTTACTAATTTGTTCTCTGTTCAAAATAGTTGGTTTAAACATATTTTTGTCTCTCTGATAGCTCATCAGTTTTGCTCTCATTAGCCCTTCTTGGCTATTTGTGTCACTGTTGGATATTTAATCACACATCAAAAATAATGATTTTACCACTACAGCATCAGCTGCCTCTCAAAAATAAAAAAAAAAGGGGGAAAAAAGTCTTTTCCTTTTTTTTGTTGGCAAATTATCTGCAAAAAGCTCTGCATTGTTTGAATAATAAAAAAGCTTTTACAGATGGGCGCAAAAATGTTTGAAACAAGAGTATTCTCATGAATATTTATTCTCACCAATTCTCCTGACAACTTAACTTCCTGCAGAGATTCTTACAAGTAAACATTCAAACAGTCTCCTAAAAGCAAATAAAAAGATTTTGCACATAAACACAAGAAAACTCAGGGATTCTTTATTTTGCAGCGCTACCTTGAAATCTCACCCAGAAGAAAAGCCCTCTTGTGTTCAGTTCTGTAGAAGCACAGATGAGAAATTGCCTCCTTAGTGGAGAGCTTGGTCTAAGTGCAAAAAAAAAAAAAAATCCAAAAAAAGTCCTCATTTTCCAGACAGGGAGCTGATGCTGATCACAGAGGAGACTTCTCCGAAATTAGGCAGCAAATATAAAAAAAATCACAAAATTAGCCTCTGCTCTCCCTGAATTCCCAGCCTTGCACAAGGTTTAGATCTAGGTGCTTTTTTGTCTAGGAAGTGATTTAGGAATTTTTTAGTGTATGGATTTTTGGCCTTTCACTCTAAACAATGTGCTCCCCTATAGGGGTTTCCTATGTAAAATCTTCAGGTCATTTTGGAAAAAACCTTAAGGAACCTTAATGACCATTTCATTCCACCCTTTGCTGTGGGCAGGGAAATCTTCCACTATCCCAGGTTGCTCCAAGCCCCATCTAACCTGGCCTGGAACAGTTCCAGGGGTGGAGCAGCCACAGCTTCTCTGGGCAACCTGTGCCAGGGCCTTCCCACCCTCACAACGAAGAATTTCTTCCTAAGATCTAATTGAAGCCCACCTTCTTTCAATTTAAAGCCATTCCCTGTGTCCTGTCCCTTCAGGCCTTGTCCCCAGTCCCTCTCCAGCTCTCCTGGAGCCCCTTCAGGCCCTGCAAGGGGCTCTGAGCTCTCCCTGGAGCCTTCTCCTCTCCGGGTGAGCACCCCCAGCTCTCCCAGCCTGGCTCCAGAGGGGCTCCAGCCCTTGGAGCATCATCATGACCTTCTCTGGACTCTCTCCAGCAGCTCCACCTCCTTCCTGTGCTGGGGCTCCAGAGCTGGGAGCAGCACTGAGGGTGGGGTCTCAGCCGGGCAGAGCAGAGGGGCAGAATCCCCTCCCCTTCCCTGCTGCTCACACTTGAGATGCAGCCCAGGACGTGCCTGAGCTTCCAGGCCGTGAGTGCACATTGCCCAGACATTCTGAGCCCCTCATCCACCAACACCCCAGGTCCTTCTCCTCGGGGCTGCTCTCCATCCATTTTCTCCCCCCAGCCTGTGTTTGTGCTTGGGATTGCCCCAGCCCAGGTGCAGGACCTCGAACTTGGCCTTTTTGAACTCCACCGGGTTTGCACAGACCCTCCTCCCCAGCCTGTCCGGGTGCCCCTGGATCACACCCCTGGATCACACCCCTGGATCACACCCCTGTCTGAGGTATCACTTTGTAGTTAGTGTCAGTACTCTCCACATCCCAGCAGGGCCAAGAACTGGAATTACCCACTTCAACGAGCACCCTCTCTTTTGCCTCAGCCAAATTCCACATCCACTGCACGATTTTTGAAACAAAGGCAGAACCTTTTCATGGACTGCCAGGGTGAGTAGCATTTGAATGGCACAGCAGCACATCGGCTGCAAGGCACAGAGGCTGGAGGTATGGAGGGTGACCTATTCAGCTGGGACACTTTTTCCCCACATGGTTCTTTTACAGGAGTTGAATCGTTGCAGATTATGCCTGGCTGAAAGGAAGCAGTATATTCTGTGGTGTTTAAAGATGTCACACTCGTCGCAGAGCTTTTGCAAACCAGTGAGTCAGCAGGAGGAACACAATGCTGGTTCCAGCTATTAGGCAGTTATTTAAAACAAAACAAACAGAAACAAAAAAACGCCAAAAAACCCAAAAAAAACCAAAAACAAAAACAACAACAACAAAAAAAAAGCCACTTGTGAATTCAACAGATGCAGTGAATTCCCTGCTTTGCAAAGGCTAAAGTGTTTGCACAGAGGAAAGGGGCACTTTTATTAACATAAAGGTCACTGCAGTTCAATTCTTCATTTGAATGAATTATTCAGTCTTTCCTTTTAATCTCTTTAAATGTAGATGTCTGTAAACAAATTCTGAAGATGCAGAAATAATTAGACTAGCAAAAAGCATGTGCAGTGATGGAAAAGAAACGGAACTGACAATTTTTGGGTGCACAAGGAGCACAGCACAGCTCAAGGAAGGAGTCACATATGAGAGCCATCTGACTTCTTGTGAGCCACAGCCCTTCTCATACGTGTCTTGCCTTCCCCATGCATGGCTGGCTTGTTGCAGATGTGTTTCCAGCAGTGCTCAGAGAATGGAAGCACAAAACCCATCACTGAACCCTCTAGATATCCAGGTAAAATAGGATCAGATTCTCTCAGGACAGGATTAGACAGCCCAGGTTCTCCTAAGCCCATGTGTTCTGTGTTTCCCAGTGGTGTTTCAAAGCCTTCAGAGATGCTGTCTACTCAGAAAGACTGGTTTCTTGTAATTAGGTATAATTTCAATATCAACTGTAACTCACTGCTTTGTATTTTCAGAATACTGAGATGCTTAACTTCCTTTAAGTGGAAACTGGAAACATGAAGTCACCATAGGTGACATGGCAGAATGTAATTACACCAAGCTCTCTGCCACAGATCTACTCCCTTTCTGTCTGTACACCTATAAAAATTCAGAGTAGATTTGGATGGACTTTCTAGACATAACTGGAACTTAAGAAATAATGTTTTTCACTTTTCCATACATAGTAATTAATATCTGCAAAGCCAGAAGGTCCAGAGTTGTACATCCAGCATCTGGATGTTGGAGCTCTGGAGCTAGCTAAAAAATCAAAATAGTGGAAGTGGGGGAAAAAAAAAAAAAAAAACCAAAAAAAAAAACCCCACCACAGCATCTTCTGATGAAGAATTGTCTGTGAACAGACTTTTAATTTTCACCAACTCATTTGTCAGTCACAGATATTTGAGGAGTGCTTTGAGCAGCCATCTCATTACTGATCTTTGTAGCTTACTCTTTTGAAACATCTGTCTTTATTTGAATTTAATCAGCCTGGTTGGGTGATGGGCTCACTGTAAATCCTTCCTTTGCTTGCTGGTTCTGGGTCTGTAACACTCTTCACTTCTAGGCAGCCCTATTTAGCCAAAAGCTGGAACTAACATCTCTTCTGGTTAAAGGGAACACTCTATTTCCAGGAATAACTACATGCTTTGTTTTCATTTAATGAATTCCTGGTGTTTAGTTACTAAAGCCCTTCAGTTTTATTTGCAGCCCTGCCTGAGCAAAGAGATAAATCTAAATCCAAGACTCATGTCCATTGTAAGCTTCTGCTGTGGATAGTGATTTAGGCTTGGTACTTTGATCTGTGGATTTCATCTCTCCTGAATTGGGTCTCCTCAGATTGAGAACAGGGTGAAATTATTTTTTGAAAAGTACAAAACAGGCTAAAATTGCAGAGATTTGCTCATTGCCAGTCTGAGCCTGTTAGCAAAGGAAGGTCCTACAGAAAACTTCTTATGAACTTCATAGTTCTTGTGTGCCAGAGAAATGCCCTTCTTTCTCAGAACCCCTCTTCCTTGTAACTACAACAACGTATTCCCATGGAAATGGCACCAGCCTTTTCTTTTTCTCATAGTTCACAGAATTTTTTTTTCTCTGAAACAGAAAACCACATTGCAAGTTGATCACCCTTGTATATACTTGAGTCAGATTCAAAAATAAAGAACAGGCAAGTTCAAACCCAAACAATGGCATGAAAGAAGGCTCTCCAAGACAGAGCTGGCTCATAATCAACCAATTTCCAGTAAAATTTCAGAGAAATACTTCAAGGGGACTACTCTCAACCATATTTGGTGCTACTGTACTGGCTCTAAATTGTTCTCTCCTTAAACCCTTTGCTCCAGACTGCATTGAAACCAATTTCAGTAAAGAAAAGATTTCAGTCTTCATTTTCCTTCTCCTTTTCTAGTTAAATAAGACTTAACAATGCTGTTCTCTGATTTCTTCCCTGCTCCTATTTTTTCACTGAGCTCCATTCAACTTCTGGATCTACTGAAAACAAAATTAATCAACAGAAAAAGGAGAGTGTCTACAAGGAAAGTCACCATAGTCAGGGCTTTTCCTGTGGCCCTAGGGTCCCATATAACAACTGTTCCTCTCCACCAAGTGCAGCTCTTTCACCTCCAAGAAAGGTCCCATCAAAACTGACTTCTGAATTGTCCTTTGACCCATGCTAAGTTTTGGATGGTGGAAGTTGTCTGGAAGAACCTTAGTCAGCAAGAGGTTTTTTTTTTTGGAGTTTTTTTTTTTTAAATCATTCTAGTAACTGAACCATTGCAATCCAGGTCTTGTGCAATTTCTTGCTATGGACACAACCAGACAGATTAAAATGTGCAAGTCAAGAACCACATTTATAGTGCCAGATTACTCCATATCTCTGCCTCTGACCCATCAGAGCCTCAAAGGTTCACAGAACCCTGAAGGGGGAAAAGAGGAGCTTCTCTGAAAGAAGCTGGTCCTTCCCAAACTGCTCTCAAGTGGAGGACAGCACGAGCTACACAAGGAGCACATGGCCAGTAATCTCAAATAGCTTCTTTCCCTCTTCTCCTCTTGGTCTTGGAATCAGCAGATGGGGAGTTTTTTTCAGACTTGAATCCCAGCTGATGGTCAGTTATTGCCTAATTCCCTTGAAATATTTTTAATTCTTCCACAAGCAACATTTCCCTCTCACACACTCAGTCTGACTCTAAGTGTGGACCACGTTAATTGGGATCTGGTGCCCTTGAGTTGAAAATAGACCATGACCACCTGCTGGAGCTTTTAAGTGAAGCTTTTTCCTGAGAAAACAAAGAATTAAAGAAGATATTTTGTAGCTCGGGGTGACCAAGCCTACTGATTTGTGCCCATCCTTGTGAGACTGGAGCCCCATCAAGGTCACTCACAGCATTTTTATTGTGCCCACCTGGGTGAGTGTTGCAGTTAGAGCACATTTCCAGCATGCCTGTTTGGTTCTTGTAAATTTGAAATCTGCTGTCCAGAAGAGTTGCTTTAATTAGCTGTTTGAGTGGAGTTTTCTGCCAGCAAACTCATTTGCTAAAATATGCATTGAAGGTAAATGCAGAAGAATATCAGTTGTGAGCGTGTCTAGAAATTAGAGTGAATATCCACTGCACTGATTTGACAGTAATTGCTATCATGTATTAAATCTGGGGCATTTTTATGCCTAGAACCACGATTCCTGAGTACTGAAGTTGTCTGAGTCTGTTCTATACATCCACTTCACTTGCACAGCTGCTGTAGCCAGTTGAAAGGAAGTCATTTTTATCTGACAGCCATTTGTTGGTAACACTAAAATCAGCTGGCAATTATAGCTCAGTTCCTGCAGCTGAGAGGCCTCACCAATAATTCCCAACCCTCACACGATTCCCGGCAGAGAAGCCTCAGGCTGGGTGAGCAAGGTTGGTCTCATCTCAGATCCACAGGATGGGATTCACGCAGCTCAGAGGGAGCAAAAACCGCCACTGCTGCTCAGGGCAGGAGAACAGGGCACTCACACCCCTCTGAACTGTTTTATCATTAAATAGTTGGACTCAGTGAGGTTTTGTTCAGCCTAAATGGTTCTGTGATTCTATGATGATGCACTCAGGGAGGACCACAACTGACTGTGCTCTCTGAACCTCCTGTGTGCTGCCCGAGCAAGAGCTGCATGGCTGGGAAATGTGACAGTTTAGATCACATCTTATATCTCCCCAAACTCCTTTATCCCTTTCCTTGAGGGCCTTGTGTCATTAAACACAGTGCCCAAACCCTGTGGCTGGAAAGGAAAGGGGAGGCTTTTCCAAAGGTTCTCCAGCTGTATTATCTTTTCCCACAGTGGTATGGCCTGGCAGGGAACAGGGCAGGAAATGCCAGTGCAAAACCTTCTTCCCACTCATGGTATTTGTTTGCATTTTCCCTGTATCAGCCTCTCCTCTCCTGTTTTCTATCTGGATTATAAAACTTCCCATCTTTCCAGTGCACTGGTGTTAAAACCATTCACACTGAGGAGTGAAATAAATGTGCCAGGGAATGCTCCCATGTACTGGGACCACCTTGAATGTCATGGCCTGACTCTGTGGCACTGTTTTCCAGTGGGAAAACTGCCAGCTGGGAATGGTCCCTGGACTGCACTGATTGCCAAATGTGGGAATGCTTTGGAGGCAACTTAGTAGAAATAAACCAAATTTGTGCCAGAGGAATTTTCTAATATTTCACAAACATTGGCAGTGGCCAATAATGTTTCCAGCACCCTTGACCAGTTTTATCTGCATAATTATGCAGGGGGTGTATGTATACCTGTACTCGTGTACTTGTGTCCAGGGAGACCTGGTCCACCATGGGAATTCCTAATTATCCCTCAAAGTAGATCACATAAATGAATAAATGATGGTCAATCTCATCCCTGCTTCAAAACCATGGTCTCTGGTCTCACAGTTTTCACAAACAGCAGTTATGATACCCAGGTATTTTGCAACCAGCAGCACATCTGTCACTACTTCAAATCTGGCCAAATGTCACCTGGTTTCCCTTGAAAATGTCTAGTGCAGGGCTAGGTCAGAAACTGGGCACTGAGGTGACAGCATGGTGGGAATTGCACAGAATGACAAATACAAATGGTGTGCCCTGATTTTTGAAAACAGGCTGAAACTGTCTTTAATAGTTTCAAGAGCTCTTCCTGGGAGGAAATCACTGGTTTGATTTAATAACATGATAATCAAGTCCATCAGACTAGATAAGGCAAAGGTTCTATGCATTGAAACTTTATAGGGTGGGAAAAGTAATCAGATGTCTGGATTTAAAAGGTGGTTGTAGCAACTTGCCAGACCATTTATGATAGGAATGAGCTCAAAGCTGAAGCACCTCCTAGGGTATGAGTAACATACACCTTTAATCAACTGTGATGTGCAAAATAAATAAAAGTACTGCCTGGAGACCCTGGGTGGGATGGAGATGGAACCTGCCTTAGACTTTATGCCTCTGTCTTGTGTTGATACAGGGTTTGCCAATAGTTATTATTTCTCTCAGGAAAGCTGCCAAAGAGATTGAGAATCTGTAGCCTGTTCAGTGAAGAAAAAATCCTCTGTCCCTTCTCCAGAAGTGAACACAAGATGGTGCTGCCATCCACCAACTGCCAGTCTTGCTTGTAGCTCTAAACTGCTTCTAATTCTTGGAGTGTTTAAAATTAGTTATTAGAAATGCCTGAGAAAGTAGGAACTGCAGCTTCTCCCTCCAAAAATGTGGTGGGATCAATAACCCAAATGAAATACATGTAAACCCAGCATGTGCCTCAAATTGCACCAGAGGAGGTGAAGATTAGATATTAGAAAAAATTCCTTCTCTGAAAGGCTTGCCAAGCATTGGAATGGGTTGCTCAGGGCAGTGGTGGAGTCACCATCCCTGAAGGATTTAAAAGACATGTAGATGTAGCACTTAGGGACATGGATTAGTGTCAGACTTTGCAGTGCTGGGTTATGGTTGGATTCTATGACTTTAGAGACCTTTTCCAAAGTAAACGTTGCTCTGATTCTGTGAAAATCCTCATTAGCCCAGGCAGAAAGTGCCAGATGGCAAATGCAACCCAAGCTGAGCAAAAATGAGCAACAAAAAATGCACTATCCAGGATTATACTGTAACCAAATTCAGAGCTGCTGTGTCCACAGTGTTCTCACCCCAGTCAGCATTTGGGAAAGACTTCTCAGTCCACTGCAGACACATGGCAAATTCCCAGCTCTTTCCCCTCTCTAAGAAAAAGCTCAGACTGGTGCATGTGAGACTGGGGCCACTTGACTGAGCCAGCCTCAAAAAGGACTCGGGGAAAAGAGGCATCAGCTACCAGGGAGATGGAGCAGATGGCAACCCACTGCTCCCAGAGCTGGGTGATTATGTGAGCCTCACTCTGAAAAAGATGTGCCAGACTAACAAATTTTAATGAAAATGAGGAAACCAATTCCTCATCAAGTCAAAATCCTTCCCCTCTTGGCTTCTGTGGCTAAACCCTGTAGGCACATGACTGAGCCATTTATGAATCCCATTTCTGCTCACTGCTTTTTGCACAGGGCTTTTCGTGCCCAGTGATTTTGTCTCCCCTTCATTAGAGGCTCCCACAGAGATTCTTCTTTCCACCCAACCCCTTGCTTGCAAAATCCATGGGCATGTCAGTTCCTGGGAGACATCTCCCTCCCTGCTGGCTGTGGTTGGAGCCAGCCAAGTGGTTCAGTGGTTCTTGGTGGGACCCACAGCACTGGATAAGCCTCTTTCCAGAGGAAATGAGGCTAAAGGGAGATTTCTTCCCTTGTTAGTGAGACTTCCCCACACATGAAAAACATAATGCAGATGTTCTTTCCACGAGGAGGGAGCTGCCCTGTGGGTTTGGACTCTGACTCGTACTGCGTTCGCCCTGTCCCATCCCTCATTTCTTGATTTCCCCATCCAAAGTAGATCATTTAGATCTGTGTCTTCCCCATCTTCGTGGTGCAGTGGCAGGACCAGGGGCTGTGGCTTGTACAGATGTGGCTTTAACATTTCTTCAAGTGTTTTTTTTCCCATCAAAATCCAGATGGTTTCCCCCTCACACAGCCATGCCACTGGATCTTGGAATATTCTGAATATCCTGGGTTGGATCCACAGGGATCATCTAGGTCCAGCTCCAGTGGAGGTGTCCAAAGTTGCCCTCCTGGTATCATCCAAATTGCAGCCCATGTGGGTGTCAGTGACACAGGGAAAACCAAAAAGTTGTTATTGATGTTTCTAACCCTGAACCAAACCAACCTTCCCCTCTCAGACCCCTCAAACTGGTTTTGAAACCATCTCTAGAAGTCTCCACTCTCAGTTTTCTCCTCCAAGGCATAGACACACATTACCAAAAGCCAATCCTCCCCTAGGAGCGCCTGTAAATTTTCAGCTTGCAATTCTTCAGTCCAGGCTCTGAGATTCACCTGCAATTTGACAGTATTGATAGCTGGGTGGTCAAAGGTAAATAAACCAAGCAGTAGAAAATTGCAGGATGGCTCAGATGTTCACCAATTCAGTGGGTGGGTCTTGAATCCTGTGGTCAAATCCTCATTCTTCTTTAGATTCCCACACAGCCATCGCTTCCCTGCAATTACCTTGATCTTTGTAGTCACCAATATATTTCTTTGTACTGATTTACATTCAGGATCACTTGTTTGAAGAGCCCTGGCCCTCCTGGAAAAGCCTTTCTGCTGTCACAGAAGAATCCTTCTTTCTGTCCCTATTTCTGTGGCATCCTATACTTTTAAAATAAATAAGATATGAATGGAGATGTGATGGGGAAAGTCACTCACAGGCACACTCACACACAGCTCACTACTCCAAAAGTCTGGATTGTTTTTATGACAAATAGACAATACCATCAAGGGCAAATACCAGATTTAATGGAAACCAGTGCAAAATAAGTGGGAAAAGTACACATTTGTACTTTCAGTTGCCAAAAAAGGCAATTCCAGGCAAACAGCCTGGATGTGATTCCTCTCGATACCACAACTGTACACGGTGTCCTACCCTGTGCCCAACCCTTCCCAGGGAGGAGCATGACCAGGCTACAAGACCAAAGGAATTATCTGAAGATTCTATGAAATAGAGCTAAATCAGTGCAGTTCACAACATGTCTGAGCAGAGAAAAGTGAATATCAACTCAAAGAACATCAGTTCAAGGACCCAGGACACACCTAGAGCTGCAAGGATGTACACACAGCTCAGGTCCTGCCTGTTGGAGTGGAGACAGACAGCAACAGGGATTGTCCAGGAGGAGACAACATGGATTGGTCAGGAATTCAGGTCCTTACAGCTGCTCATTTATTCTGTTTATCACCAGATGCTAAGCAGGAACACATTGACCAGACCACATCAGTGGCCAGACAAATGAGTGGAGGCATCTTTCTTCAGAGGCCAAGCACTTCTGTGCTCCCTGTCAGCAGGAACCACACAGCTGGGCACGCTGCCAGCAGCAAAATGAGGCACCTCACGAGTCCCCTTGATTCCTAAAGGAGGGCACAGAAGGCTGGCCTTGCAATGATATGGACATTTTCTGTTCAGGACCACGCCAAGAACTGTCAAACTCATTCATCAGCTGCCTCTGTACAAAGGGCAGCAGCATTCACTGGCCAGAAGCTTGGCAGGGCTTCAGAGCACTGACCTAGAAGTTAAAGGCTCTTTGTTTATTACTAATCCCTGGAGCTATGCAGCCCCAAAGCCATTCCCTTTCTGTGCAACACAAGACCAGCTTTCACAGCCCCAGCCTGAGCCCAGTGAAGTCAATAGAAAGGCTGTCATTGTCTCTGGTGACCAATGCACTGTCCCTGGATTCTGCAAAACGAGACTGGCTCCTGCTTTTGTTGAAATCAATACAAGTATTACCAGTGGCCACTGCTGAATCCAAACAGGGCTGCTGTGCGTGGCCCCCAGGAGTCTGAAATCCATGGTCCCCTTTTTCTGAGTATTTCAGAGAGTGCAGGACAAAAGCTTAGATTTTTCAGCAGGTTTTCAATATTTTTAGGTGTCTTCTATTCCCAGAAGGACTTCTTACTACAACACCTGGGTCATGTACTCCTTTGTCCTACTCCCACATAACTTTTTTTGAAAGCATTGCATCTCCTAGAAGCTCTTCTGTTGTGATGTGAAACCACTATCTGGGTGTAGCAACACCTTTTCTGTGCAAAAACTGAGCTGGGAAATGGGGGATCAGGCAAATAAATATCAGCAATTGTTTGAAACCATACAAGAATCTGTTTTAGTGTTAGAAGCAAAATTCCTGGGTTATATCCTTGAGCAAGCTCCTCCTGGACTGCTGGGATCTCCTTTCCTCTCACTGTCTTTGTGTCATTAATAACATAACTTGTGTCATTACCAAGGACAATTGGTCCTTGATAAAGAGTGGAATGATTCTCAGATTTGGGGGAAAAAATAATAATAATTAAAAAATAAAGCCATGAAATCCTGAGCCAGGCATCCAAGAGGAGGATGAGTTGCCTTCTGGAATTGTCATCTTCTCCATATTGACCACAGGGAAAACCAAACCAGTATTTTACCCTAAATCATTGCCCTTTCACTGACAGAATCCAGAGGAAAACTGACCCACAGAAAGCAAACCCATCCCACTGACCATGGCCAACACGAGGTTAAGCCACAGTTTTTGAGAGAGCTTCCTTCAGTTTTGGAAAATTACTGCAGGTAAAATGGCTTTTGTAGGTCTAGGCACCAAAAAAGGTCTGCATATTGTTATTTTCTAGTTTAAAAGAATTGTTTTCATTGGAATTTTGAATGTTGAGAAATTATCATTTGCTTCTTATTAATTTAGGTTATTTTTATTCAATAAAAGGCTGAGTGAGACATTTCTATGCTGTGTTCACTTTGTTTAATGCACCAGCAGAAGGGCCCGAGACAGATGCTGGTGGAGGACTGACATTTCCCTTTATGGCAGTAGATGGAGCTGCATCCTCAATAATGTTCTTTTCCAGACAGGAGAGCCCAGAAAAGTTGTGCTGATCACTTCTCCCAAAACTTCATCCAGAAGGGGACTGGGTGGACAAAGGAGATGAATAAGCAGGGGTGGAAAGAATGAAGAAATTTCCAGGACTGGGATCATTATCCACTTCTCCAAGGGCTGCATTTACCAGACATTTACAATGAGACCTGCAACCCTCTTCAACTCTGTCCACTGCAACTTGTGCTAGAAGAAAATCCCCTGGGTTACATCCTTGAGCAAGACTTCTCCTGCATTGCTGGGATCTCCTCTGCTCTCACTCTCTGTGTCATTAATAATAGCACCAATATTTATAAGTCTTTGATAAAGACCAGAATGATTCTTAGATTGGGGGGAGGGGGGAATAACAATAACAATAACAATAACAATAACAATAACAATAACAATAACAATAACAATAACAATAACAATAACAATAGTAATCAACAAAACCCCCCAACCAAACAAAAAATAAATGAAAACCAAGGCCAAAGGACTTTTTTTGTTTCATTTTCAAGTGTTTGCATTTGTCCACAGCCTGGCTGCAGTCAACCCTCAGACCACCAGTCTTCTCCCAGAGGTATTTTAATCAGTCCTGCTCAATGGAAGAGCTGAGGTTTTTAATTAAATTCCAGGGATTTGTCATTTAATTGCCTATTAAATGACTTCATAAGCCTGTGTCTTCAGTGTCCAGACCTGGAAGACCCTTCTTCTCCTGCCAGGGACCCTGAGCTCTTGGCTTCTTCTCCTTTCCCATGCAACTGCTTAAGCCCTGCAGATCTTTTTAGTTTATATGGATTAAAACCTCCTCTGGCATATGTTCATGCTTCATCTTCAGGACTCCATAAATTCCTTCAACATTCTCCTCCAGACCTGCTCCTCCCAAGTTTTCATCTATTCTCTCCAAAAGAAGAGCAGAGAGAGACTCCTTCTTCTCCCCCAAACTGGCAGAAGCCATAATTTTGAATATTAATTCCTTGAAGTGGTCAAAAAGTGAATCACTGTGTAAACACAACACTTTGTTATTTATGGGCAGGCAAATCACCCAAAGACATTTTAATAATACCATGTTTATCATCACAAAACCCTCGGCAACGTTTCTGCAAGACTGAGCAGCTGCAGCCCAGAGCCTTCAGGTTATTGTGAAAGGCACCCACGAAAATGTAAAACCATCTCAGTCTCTAGCAGAGCATAAGCTGGGTGGAGCAGGAAGGAAAGTTTATTTATTATTTCTAAATCCATTTTATTCTAACCAGGGCTAAACAAGGTGTTCCTGGATGGCAGAACCTGCCTGGATTTGTTATTTGGAAGCTCGTGGTTGGGTTTTCAATGCCTGTGAACTTCCAGTGGGGCTTTCCCTCCACCTCAGGTTTTAATTTGAATTCTTTGCTGCCTCGTAAGGAATGATTTCATGGCACAGACCTTCCTTCAGTGGGAGAATTGATAGATTCTCTGTCTTCCTTCGGGCTACCTACTTTCATTAAACTCCTTGGAATCAGTACTTTTGCAGCCTTTTTCTCTCTGCCAGGTTTGGTTTAAACAGTCTGTAGCATCCCAAAGCCACTGGGGTGGAAGGACTCACCTCAGCCATCCAACATCCTCACAGGTAGAAACTGGAGATAGAGCTGGAAAAATGTGGAATTTTTGACATGCCTCAAAAATGAGGCAGTTCCCATGAATGTGTCAGTGTCACCAGCCTCATAAATTCCAGGGGAAAAAAACTAGATTTCCTGAGATAAGAGTTGCAACTGTTGCCTGAGTGTCTGCTTCAGCTTGCATACCTGAGGTGCTTCTGATTTGTGGACAGGCAGAGCTGGCAGAGCAAATTGCCCTTCTCTGGTGGATTCCTCCCTCTTTTCCCTTACCCCTGCCAAGAAGGCAGGAGTGAAGTGACCACTCCCTGGTAATCAACCCACATCTCTGCATTAAAAAGGCAGCATCAGGCTTCTGCAGCTTTTAATCTGACCTGCAACATGTTGGGGCCGGGCAGAGGGAACGGAGCCTTCGCTGCGCTCCTGGGGAGAGCTGGCAGAAATGTGCTTTGCCCTGCTGGCAGATGAGTAGGGACAGGGCCCGAGCATGGAGACAATTCTGAAGGAGCTACAAGTCTGAAAACACTCAGGCATTTCCACCTAGGAAGCTTTTCAGTGCCCTCCAGCAGAGCTTTGGATGCTGGTGAAGAGAGGAGCCAGGTAAGAGAGGGAAAGTGCTGCTGTTTTTCAATCGTTCCACCCACCGTGGAGGGAGGCAAGAGCCAGGAACACATTTCATAACATCTCTGATGTTTTGCCCTCTGCAAGAAAGAGCTCTCAGTTGTGGTTCTCGCACTCAGATAAGATCACAGGGTGCAGGGGCAGAGGGGAGGCACTGACTGGAGCTATTGTAACTCACTGCGAAGCTCCTCAGTCTCAGGTAGGAGCCACGTGAGAGCAACATGTGCCATGGGAATCCAGGCAGGAGGGGCACTGGGGCTGGATCTTGTTTATTGTTCTTGCCTGAGCCCAGCCAGGAAGGTGAGGGGGAGCTCAGGAGGACACGATGTACCCTGCTCCCTTCCTGTGTCCACCTGAAGGCAAATTATTCTCAAACTGAGCCGTGGCCCCAGAGCAAAATAAATTCCTGTGTTTGGCTCCAAACAGAGCACACTGCAGCTAAGGAAACCTTCAGTGTAAAATGCTTCCCATGTGGGAAAAGCTGGTGGAAAATGATGGGCAAGGGTTTGTCCCACATTATTGGCACTCCTGGCTGTAGCAGAGGGTTTCTTCTGCCCTTAGGAGGGATTTCTATTGGGTTCACACTCTTGTCTTACCTTCAACTCTCCCTTTTGGGTTTCCCCAGCTATCCAGCTTGTGCCCACAAAGCTCCCTCTGTCCTGGAAGGATCCTGGATAGTTTGAGGAGGTCATGAGAAGGACTGGCAAGGATCCCTGGCTGTGGGGATGGGCTGGGTGCCCCACAGTCCTGGTTCCCCTGTTGCCCAGGCCGGGGTCTCGGGCTCTTGGTGCCACACTGAACCCCCTGTCCCAACAGGGAGCAAAGGTGTGTCAGTGGCGACCAGGGCTTCAAGCAAACCATGAATGGTACTCAACACCATCCTGTGTCTACAGGACCTTGGTCTTATTCGTGTTGGATCAGGTCAGTGCCCTAATATCTTCTGGAAATAAACACAAATCACAGAAACTCATAAAACTAATGGAAAACAGAGCACTGGCAGAGAAGATTTCCCCACTCAAACTCACTTTGTCTCTTGAAAATATTCCCTGGGGATGTTCAAAATCCATTCTTTTTCCCTTGGACTTAGAGGAAGACGGAACAGGCAAGAGCACTGGAGATATTTATCCCTAATTATCATTCTAAGAATGGAGATGAACCTGTTGCTGTCATAATCTGAACAGAGGGGCAAGCATCTGTCTGTCCTCTACATTTATCAAATGCAATGGAGATTGTTTGCTCCTGTCACCTCCTTACTGTGATGAGCTCATCAAACCAACCCCCCACTGATGTCTTCTGCAAAAAAACCACCAGGGCTAGACTCCCTCCACAGCCAGGGAACATTTCTAGCACACAATTCATCTGCTACACATCTGTGTTTGGAAAACTGAATCAAACATCACAATCAATAATCTGGGCAGTGACATAACTCACCCTGTGTCAGGCACCTGCATGTGACTGGCTGGATCCCTGCCCAGATTCTGTTGGCTATTTTAACTAAATCTCCTCAGGGCTCCTAAATCACAAGGAGACACCTCTGGATGCCTTCACTGGGTGCCTGTATCAGTAAGAAGGATCTGATCCCTGTGTTGGCTTTGTGAGGTGGAAAGAACAGCATGGAACATCCCTCTTGTCTCTGATCTCCACTGAAAGGGAGGGAAAAAAGGTAAATGGAAATTTCTCCTGCCTTGCCATCAGCCCTGGGATTTGCAGTGTTCTGTGGACACCACAGGTGGGTTCATCGACACCACAGGTGGGTTCCTCACCACCACAAAAACAGAAGCTGTTTTTAAACCAGATTAGATTATCCTTATGGTAGGTTGTGTTATGCTATTCCAACACAACTGTGCAAGCACCCAGTGTTCCTCCTTCCTTGGAATGGCAGCACCGAGGAAAATACCTCAATATTCTCTTACTTGGAAGTGAGTGGAAGTGAAATCTGGAGAGGTGAAACTACACAGAATCACTGAATGGCCTGAGTTGGAAGGGACTCACAAGGATCATTGAGTCCAACTCCTGGCCCTGCACAGAACAGCCCCAAAACTGACACCCTGTGCCTGAGAACAGAGCCACACTTTGCCCAAGGGATGTCCAGCTAGCTGGAAATGGTCCCTTGGTTTCTAAACAGACAGTGAGGACCAGGCAGGTGCTCCAGGCATCCCAGATTGTGAATAACCATGGGAACTGCTGTCAGATCTGCTGGCACATCACACCATAACTTGCATCTGAAGAAAAAGGACCTGCATTTCATCCCTAGCTGCACACCCTGCCCTGGGCTGATCTCCTTCACCAGAAAAATGTTTTCAGGCTGCTGGGTTTTGATATGCTCAAGTGGCAGAGTTACAGTACACCAGCCCTTGGGCACCAGCTACTGAAAAGCAGCCCTTCTGTTTATCTGATCCAGCTCTTAGCAAGACTGCAACCCCTCCTTCTGAGCAGGATGGAATTTGCTGGCACTGCTGCCAGCCTATTCCATCTTTTCAATAATTGCCATGACCGTGCAGCGTCCCAGGGTGTTGGCAGATGCTCTCCAGAGTAGGAGGGCATTGCTCTGTATGCCTTTGCTTTCATTAAAAAAAAATTCCCCAGAATTATTATATTAGCCCCTATTCCCAAAATACGTCTAGACAGAGTTATTTAGGGTGGGCTGCATTACGGTGTCCTACCCCAAAGAACTAACCACCACTGAATTGTTCATGATTTGTTTGTTGAGAGTGTTGCAGTCAGAGATTCCTGTCTCCCTACATGCTTGTCAACTAGAAAGAAAACACTTGAAACACAGATATCCATCACCTAAAGCACGTACAACCTGAAAAAAGATGAAATAAATAAAGAGAGAAAAGAAACCAGCGCGTAAGAGCCCAAAATTGTTTAGGTTTTAAAGACCTTGGGGCAGGCACGGAGAAATTCAAGGGCAAAACAATGGCTTTACCTGTTTTTTCTCAACCCAAAACATTAAGAATTGGTTTCCAGGGCAGGTCTTTAGCAAGAGGGAGTGGGGGAAAGTATGAGGATTGTTTAGGTTTTGTGAATCTTTTGAACTTTCAAGCTTAGAACAAAGTGTAGCCGGATATTTTTTGAAATTGGGGGTATCAAGAAACATTCCTCCATGTAATTTAAGACATTGTTTGTACAAGCGAGATGCCCTGATTGATTTCTTTGACTTTGTAACTGAATGCAAGACTGTGTTATGCAAGCTTTAATTATTCTTTTTTGGAAACAATTTTCTCTTTTACTTTCAGGGTTCTTTGGGGAATAGGAGGCAGCTCAAAACAGCAGGATTTGCCAAAGCCAAAGCTAGGAAAATCTTCCAAAAAGTTTCACTCTGTTTTAAGTCCGTGTTGTAGCAATTCTGATAAACTTTAATTTTGGCAGAAGAATGTGTCTTCTCCTAATATTCTCTTGGGTACCAAATATTATCCCAGCACCATTGCTTCAAAGTAAAACTCTCTGAGGATTTAGTTCACATGAACACTTCAGGGTCTGACAGTTTCAAGAGAATAACACCAAGTTCACTGAGATTGAAGAAGCAAACATATTGATGTCAGGGTTTGCACATTTTACAAGAAAAATAAAGGAGTAAAAAATGTTGGGCTGGCTGGAAATTCAGGGTCGAATCCTAGTTTAAGCCTCTGGACCAAGGACTTGTCTACACTAGAATTCTAGTTGAAATGTCATTCTGCTGCAGCCATACTGATTTTTCAATATGAAGCACTTCTGTATAAAGTCAGCAACATTTCTTGTAAATACCAAGAAGACATGTCCCTGAGAAAATAGAATCATGAGTATTTAATCTTTCCACTTTGACCTACGCCATTCAGAAGAGTTTGTGCATCCTACAGCTGTGGGACAGGTTAACTTTCAAGATCAATAGATAGAGGGATGATATTTTTACTTTGAAGGTCTCACTCCAGGACCCACTTCAGACCCAAATGAGCATCATGTCAGGCAATGAGGGTTTGTTTTTTTTTCAGTGTGGAAATAAACTCATCTGAGCTTTCAGGTTGTTTCCATGTTGGGTCTTTTGTTCACTTTTTTTTCTATAGTGAAATTCATAGAATCACAGAGTGGCCTGGGTTGGAAGAGATCTTAAAGATTCTCTATCCCAACCCCTGTTCCATAGTCTGAAGTCTGTACACAGCCTTGCAATTGGTCACTACATCCCTCTTGTACTCTGTTCCTAATGGCACAAGTGCCATTTTCTGAGGAAAGCTATGGCAAATGGGAGCACTGGGAATGTCCTAAAGGTTAATCAGGTTGTCTTGTATCAACCTCCATCTTGTCCATCAAGTCACTGTTGCACATCTGGGCACTGTGCCTGGGGATCTGCTTTTACACCACAGCTGGGAGGATGACACCTCCCAGTACAGACTGGGACAGACAGAACCTGCTATGGAACATGATGTGTGATGGTGTCTGAATGCCCTGACAAGGTGTTGCGGTTGAGTTCTTCCTCCCTTTCCCATTTTCACAGGAAACAGCAAAAATATCAACCCCTCCTTACCCAAATTTTGGACATTTCCTACCACTACATGCTGCAGATGATTGGGCACACCCAGCCAAGAGAAGACGGGAGCAACCTGGCCTAGGGGAAGGTGTTCCTGCCCAGGGCAGGGGGCTGGAACTGGGTGATCTTTAAGGTCCTTTCCAACCCAAACCATTCCATGATACTTTGATCCTATGATTCTGTGATCAGGGTCAGCTGTTCTGAAGCTCATTTCCCCCAAGCTTCCTCTTGCAGCCTCATCCCCCACACCCACTCTGTGCTTTGCAAAGGACACTACCTCCATCCCCTTCATGCCCCCACCCACCCACAGCTGCAGCACTGGGAAATTTTGGACCAGACCAAGGAGGGACAGTCCCCTCCATGCTGTCCTGTGCCAGGCAGCCTTTCCCAAGGTTTTTCTGAGATCATGAGCCTTTCCAGCCCTGGCATTGCTGTCCCATGCCTTGAGAGTCTGGAGCACAAGTCTTATGAGGAACAGATGAGGGAACTGGGATTGTTTAGTCTGGAGAAAAGGAGGGTCAGGAGGGACCTTATCACTCTCTACAAGTACCTGAAAGGAGGTTCTAGACAGGTGGAAGGGTCAGGCTTTTTTCACAAGTAACAAATGGTAGGTCAGGAGGAAACAGCTTCAAGTAATGCCAGGTGGGGTTTATACTGGATATTAGATAAAATTTCTTCACCAGAAGGGTTGTCAAGCACTGGAACAGGGAAGTGGTGGTGTCACCATCCCCAGAGGGACTTAAAAGATGTGTAAATGTGGCACTCGGGGGTGTGCTTCAGTGTTGGGTTAATGGTTGGACTCAATGAGGTCTTCTCCAACCTTAATTATTCTGTGATTCTGTGAGTGCATCCCCCTACTGAGCTGTCAGCTTAGCAACAACCCCACCCCTCCACCCTTACCCCTCTGCCTCCCCTGTAAAATGACATCACTGCAGACAATTTACTGCTGATCAATAGGATTTCCAGAGGCAGATACAGCCCCAAAGAAGCCGCTGATGCAGCTCTATCCCCCCAGCAGCCAACGCCTCCACGTGAACGGAAGCATGGCCTGCCTTTGTTGCCATTTTCTGCTTTGTCTCTCACCAGCATTTGCATCTCCTAATGAAATAAGCATGGGCAACTGTATAAATATATATATATAGCATTGCATGAAAGCCCTGGGATCTGTCTGACAGCCCAGCATGATGCAGCAGCATTAGCAATGTTTGCTGTTTCAAATGACCTCATTTGGAGGGGAATTGCAGCCAGGCCGTGCGTGCTCTAACCCAGACAGTTGCAGGCACATGGGTTTTAGTAGAAATACATCCACTGAATTTCGTTTGGCTGTCCTTTTCTTTGTAAAGGCCATGAGTGCTCTTAGTGAAGCTAATCTGTGCCTGTGTGGCTGTGGATTACATTCTGATGTGTCCCATCAGATAAGTGAGCTGTCACGCTGTGATGCCAACCTGTGGGGAGCTGACAGATGATTGATGCTTGGGAAGCTGCAGTTTGGCCTCCTCACACACCAGGACCAGGTCTTCAGCATCTTCTCCCCCAGAATGTCTTTCTCTTCCATGCACAGGATGAGCAGCGCTTCAAGGATGGGTCAGTGTTCTTCTGGGGAAGGAAGAGCTGTGATGAAGTAAAAGTGACAGGAGCAACTACTTGCTTTGGAGGGTGGCCTTCCCCTGCTAGCCTTACCTTTGAGGAGGATGATCTAATCTGTTCTACAAGGTCTTATGTATTATTTCCATACCACCTTTTTCTAAGTAACCAGTGCAACTCCAGGCTCATTTACACACAGATCACTGTAGTGCAGGGCAGTGTCATGTGCAGCCCAGGCTGGAAATGTTTTTCCACTGACATCAAGAGTTGAATTTGGTCCAGAGGTGACTTTACAATCTCAGGAGTCATCCCTCTTCTCCACTGAACGTGGCCTCCACTGTTCTCTGAGCAGCATGACCCGTGTCAGCTATTGCTCAGCAGAAAACAAACAGCCAAGGGATGATTTAGATTTCTTGGGTTACCTACAAGCTGGTTCTTAGAGCATCAGTGAGGGTGACAATTAACCCTACCCTCCCAGCTGCCAGTGTTTAAATATGTTTCTTAGTCTTCCAAGCAGGAAGCAGGATGATGAGTTAGATTATCTCACCAATATCTGCAGGAAGGAGGCCAGCTAGGTCAGTACAACGCTGCTTAGCGTGACAGACGGTGTATAAATAGGATCAGGACTTACAGATGGTGACCAAGGTTAAAAGAATAACCAGTCTATAAATATTCTGTGATCACGCTCAGATTCTGCCTGTATTTCCTGTGCAGGAGGCTGAGCATGACCAGCACTCATGAACGACCTTGATAGGAGCATCAGGGGATCTCTGAAGGCACCATGGGCAGACAGGAGAGGGCTGGGCCCCTGCCAGCTGGGCAGGGTGGATCTGTGCTCCCCATCAGCTCCCCAGGCAATGATGGAAATCAGCTTTCCCCTCCCCCTGACCTGCAACAGATGCAGCACGGGACTGTCATGAGGACCAATGTGTTAATAAGATGCCGATGTCTCCAGGCAGGCAGAAACCTGGAACGATGCAGGGATGCCCTGTCTGTGGAGGCAGGAATGCTGGCATGGATCTGGAGGGTTATTCCTGGGATTCATGCTTCAGTGAAAGCCAAACTAAAGTGTCTTCTAGAGTTCACAGCACCATTCACACAGCAGAGGAACCTGCTTGGAGAACTGGCACTGCTGAGAAGATCAAGAGGGATGGAAGGGAATGCTCCCTGCCAAGGAGCAGACCCTGTTCCTCTACACTCAGTTGGCAAAGGAAGCAAATAAGGGTCAAAATTCTCCCTAGTGCCTTCAAGAGGCTTTTAGGCAGGTGAACAAGGTGCCAAAGAGCTCAGCCTAGCCCACATTCTGCACAGGCACTGAGCCTTGGGAAGCTGAGGATCATGCTTTCTCCTCCAAAATCATGGGCACTTAGTGCTTGTTGCCACAGAGGTCTTGAGTTTGTGCATTTCCTGAGAAACCTCTCTGCCTCAGCAGTGACCTACAGCTGATGAGAGCAGCCTTAGCTTTTGATGGTGATTTTCCATCCTTTACTTCCCTCCCCGCCAAAAAAATTATATAACCCTGTCCATTTTTAGAAACACAGACCAAGAGCTCAGCAGATCAGGCTAATATTGATCATTTCAGCCCTCACAAATTCAGAAAAGCCAAAGCCTCCACAGGGCAGGACAGGGCAGGGGAGTGAGAACAGAGCACATAGAGGACATGGGCAGCATTTCCTGTGTTGCAGCATGTGCCCTGGTGGAATAGAGGTTGTGTTATCCTTCTTGCACCACATCTTCTGACCTGCTTTTGACCCAAGAAGCATTTGCATTCCTAAATACTGGAGCTGTACCCCTGGGAGGTGAGGGAAGAAGAGGGAAGGAAGAGAGGGTTTATCAAATCTGGGATCGCTGCAGGACTTGGAAAGAAAACTTCCTTCCTCTCCCTTCCAGCCCAACTGCAAACCAACACTGCATCCAAGAGGGCTTGCTGATTAGCCCTCGGTTTGGATGGAGAGTTTTCACCAAGACAGCACCCCAGTCAGTGACCTTTGGTTGAGAGCAGAGCAAAACAGATTCACGAGATCATCCTGCTCCCCTCCATGCCTCCAGGAAGGTGCTGACTGAATGACTTCATTCTGGGAGGTTTTACTCAGTGCTGCTGTTCTTCTCCTGAGAAGGTCGTACATCAGAAACTACTCAGCTCTCCACTTTACTCTGTGAGAACCCAGAGGGACGGGGGAGAAATTTGGAGACAACTCAAGGTGGGTGGGTGGAAGAATGAGAATGAAAGCCAGCATGTAACTGGAAAGATCAGAGTACCACAGACATCCAGACCCTTGTCCACACGTGGAATATGAAGCACAATTTTTGCTCTCCAAAAAGACCAGCAAAACTGGAAGAGATACAGACAGGAGCAATAGGAGGTCTGAGACATGGATCTGACCTTTCATTTCAAGAAATCAAGCATTTCAGCTAGAAATGGGGTGTTGCAAGTGGAATTAAATGCCTGAAAGAGCTGTTAGATAAAAAATCAGTGTGAACACCAAGCCCACCTCTAGCTCCTGAGCCTTGGCTGTGCCACTCTGACTGACAGAGCTGGCAGTCCCCAGTCCATGTGTCCTAACAAGTGGTTTTTCTTCACAAGGGATTGCACTTGCTAAGTCAGGCAGGCATAGCTGAAAGATAATGGTTTTCTTCTGTTGAAAATTATTTTATGCCTGCAAGAGCAGCCAAGGCACGCTATGGAAAAGCAACCAGAAAGCCCTAAGGATGCACCTAAAGGACATTTATTCACAAATTTTAAATCTGTAGGAACTTGCTCTTGCTGTAGAGGTTCTGTGGGTTTTGTTTAGGGTTTACTTAAGATAAGGCTGCTCAGTGGGAAGCAGAGATCCAAGTTCAATTCCCTACATTCTTTGCTGGTTATTTCCTCTGGGATCTTCATTACATCCCTCTGTGCACTTCAATTTTCCCAGAAATGACTACCTGTCTGAAGAGCTGGGGGAGATACAATAAAGGCTGTAAAGAGCTGAGATAATGTTGTAACAGGAGCTGTAAAAATACCTACAGAAAATAGAGATGCCTTTATATGACCACTGGAGCTGATATGTGATGCAGCTTGTGGAAAAGGCACAGCTGCTGGAGTGTTTCAGGCTCACTGGGAGAATCCAGTTACACTCAGCACTAAAATCACATCGTGTTGTTTCCCAGCCTCTGAAAGAGCAGCCAAATGTTTACACACAACTTCCACTTTCACTTCAGACACTGTCTGAAAGCTCACCCCGTGCCTGGGGAAGCAGCTCACATCTGAACACACAGTCCTTTGTTTTGTTGCTGCTGGTGGTTTTAGGGGGCTTTTGGGGGTTTATAAAAGAGAAGGAAAGAGCCTTCTTATACAGGCAGTGATATGACAGAGGGGAACAATTTTAAACTAAAAGAGAAGAGTTAGGAATTATGAAAAAAATTGTTCCCTGTGAGGTGCTAAGACCCTGGCACAGGTTGTCCAGAGAAGCTGTGGCTGCCCCATCTCTGGAAGTGTCCAAGGCCAGGCTGGATGGGGTTTGGAGCAATCTGGCCGTGGCAGAAGGGTTGGAATTCGATGGCCTTTAAGGTCTCTTACATCCCAAACCATTCAATGATTTGATTACTTTTTTTTTCTTTTAGGTAGCCACATTGCAAAGTGAATTTTGCTTACACAAAAGCAAGTCATAAGCATGAGGGTGAGGGAGAACCTGATTTATCATCACCAAAATATTTCCTTCCCCTCTCTGAAGCTCTATCTGAGGTGATGGGCTCCATGCAAGGACACATTCCTCAGTGACAGATCGTGTGCTGGGGACTTGTGAAGGAGGAGTAAGAGACACAATCCTGTCTGACTTAAAGGCATCTCATCTTACCAGAATTTGATTTTTTTGCCACCCAAGGAATTTTGTGCACGAGTAATTTACCACGAGGGCATGCGCCACAAATCCTCGTTGCAAAAGGGCATGGTCCCAAGCCGGATAGAACCCCAAAAATACATCAACAGCAGAGTCACAGTGCTCCCCTGGGAACTGCAGGTCACCTGAGGAAGAGGAGAGGACGGTGCAGCCTTGGGGACAGCCGCTAGATGGGGGCACGAACACACACGTCCATAGAACCCCGAGCATGGACGCCAGGAGGTGACACATCACCGACCCTCCCTGCCCCTTGGCACGGAGCTGGACTCCCCAGGGAAGGGGATCTGCTACCCACCGAATTCACCCGGGTGAGCCATGCATGCATCCACTCCCAGCCCCTCCTCTGGGCTAATAAGTCCTGGCTGTGTTGTGGCTTTGGGGGCTTAGGCTGGGCCATGAACACCAGCTGGACACCCCACGTGGCTTCCACTCGAGATCGTGATGGAGACACAGAACTTTGGTATCAGAATCTGCTCCGAAAGATGTCTTTGCTCAGTACTTCCAGCCAGAAAGGTCCCTGCCCTCTTCTCGGGAGACCTCAGCTCTTCCAGACCATCACTGGAAAGAGCCTGAGGGTGCTCTCTGCTGCCTGCCTTCTGACAGGGTGTCCCACAAATTGGTTGTGACTGCACACAGTGCTGCTTTCACGGAGCCTGGGGGGATTGGAGCATGTGAAACCTCCTCCCGACACCGACACATCCAACGTCTTCTCTTGGTGAAGGACCAAGTCCAAGAGGCTGCCAAACACATCAGCCCTGCAGCCTGAGCAAATCTGTCGTGAGCTGTGGTTTATACACTCACAGATAAATTCCCTCCTCCAAAAGGAGCCGTGCAGGGAAGGGGAGTTTTTATCCTTCTGGCAATGCTAAGCCCTGTTTTTCTGACCAGCTTTGCAGGAACATAAAGAGGCCTAAACAGTTTCCATTAATGATGTGTCATCAATTAAGAAGTTTTATGAGGGAAGGAGGTTTAGCTAATGCACAATCCTGACAACATATCCACAGAAAGGGCTCTTGAGCAGGCACTACTCCATACCCATCCTTCAGATGGTGAATGAACCAGAGAAACTGGGACCCACTTGGCTTCTTGACCCAGTGACAAAGGGAAACAGTGGAGAGCAGTTCCCTCCCTGTGTTCTCAGGGATGCTCATAGCAGTTTTTCCAGGCACCCTCAGATGGGAGCCTACACAGCCAGCCTGTCTCCTGAAATAACCTTCCTCACCCCCAAAACAGAATGGCCCCCATCATTTCTTGTCTCCCTGCTGACTAACATTGGTCCAGCAGATTTTTCCTCTGCTCTGAAGCAGAGAATCCCTGCCATTCACTTTGAAAACCTCTGGGAATTCAGTAGTACATGAAAGATCATATGTGACACAGAGGTTACAATAAATCCACATCCCTTTTCATCCTCCAGCATCTCATGGTCACCACAGTTTAGAAGCACTTAATCTGAGATTTGGGAATTGCAAATAATTCTGTCCAGACACTTCCCAGCCAGCCTGACCCTTGATAGCCTCTGCTAGCTGAGGAAACAGAGAGGTTTTTCAGATGCTATTGTTTTCTCCCTGTAACTGAGGCTCCTTGTTCAATGCAAGAAGAAAATAGCTCATTGTCAAGCCTGTCTTTGCCACCGACATGTGACCAAAAGATCAGTTTCTCCTTTTTGCTAAGGCCGAGCTACTCCTCTGCTGGTGGAAGGGAAATCCCTGGAAGCAGAGAGCAAAGTCAACAACACGCAGGCTGTACCCCATGAGTCAGCATGGCAAAGTCCTCCTCATTCCCCCTCTGCCAGACCAGAGCTGCTGGGAGGACGTTGTTGTTGTTGTTGTTGTTGTTGTTGCTGTTGTTGTTGTTGTTGTGTGGATTCTGGAGGTTTTTTAATCTCAGCATTTTCTGGAGTAGGGCTCCTGACCCTGACTTCTTCAGTTCTGCTTGTGATGTCTTCATGTGCAAGCACTGAGGAGCTCTGGGTCAACTTAGCATCTGAATTTAAAAAAAAAAAAAAGCTGGTTTCAACCCTAGACGGCAAAGCATCAAGAGTCTCAGCTCTGCAAGGTTACATTTTACTTTGGGGTGAACTTAGGAGCAACTTCTCCTCCAAGACCTTCTCTTGCCTTGAAATGCCCTTTTCCTTCTCCTGTTTTTTTGTCTCTTTTGTATTGAGACACAACCTCTACTGTGGCAATGACAGCTAAGGATGGCAGCTTCTGTTGAAATTTTGGCTTCACTCCCCTTCTTGAGGCATTCAAAGGTCTCAGCTCTGCATGCTTGGAAAGCCTCTTACCAATAGCTGGGCACTCCAGGAGGGCTGGCTGGGCTTTGTGCCCTGAGATGGACAAAGATTTTCTCCTTGATCCAAGGACTTCCAGGAGGGTGGAATGGGCTTCTTTGGCCAAGGTCACCAGCCTCTTTATTCTCTTGTTTACAGGCTGGCAGAAGGAAAATGCTGATTCAGCAGGCACAGGAGAAAATATCAACAGGGGAAAATGCACGAGGGGGATCCTGGCAACACTTCTGCCACTTATTTTCTCCTTTTTTTCATTCTGGTTTCCTTGTTTCCTGCACCCAACAGATACAATTGACAAAGTCTGGTTTTCAAAACCAAGGATGCTCCACTTTGTCCATTTTAAACACTTCCTATCCCAAACCACAGAGGGGGTTGGTAGCTGTGCCCAGAGTCAAACTCAAACAGAGCCAGTATTTCTCAGAAATTTGAGCCAGGTTGTAACATAACCAACCAGAGAGGAAAATAGGTGACAGTGGCTTCTGTGAAGACTTTTGTCCTCTGAGGCTCTTGGGGAGGGAGTTTCTCTTGATCTCCTCCCAGGTAGGACACAGAGAGTAGTGGTAAAAAGAGAGGCTGTACCCACAGATCTTCCTGCAAGTGCTGAGCTGATTTCCACAGACCCATTTTGTGCTCTGGGTGTCCCAGTGACCCACTCCTGGCCCTGCCTCTTGCAGACTGCCCGTCTTGGCTTGTTGCTTCTATTCATTTCCAAAAACAACTCAGTGTCAGCTGTCACATGCTCAGGGCAATTGTCCATCTGAAAGACTTCATTAAACATTTCTGGTAAAATGTGTGTGTCACTAAATGGCTTTAAGATGAGACTTTCAATTGAGTCCATGTCTTTCATCGGGTCTTTGCTCCTAGAGTAGGCATAAATTCTTTTTCTTACATAAATAAACTCAGATTTTTAGGCTGGAAGTGAGATTCGAGGAGTTCAGTCAAGTCAGGGGGATTTGGATAACCTCCTCTCTTCAGGTTCTGAAGAAATAGGTCTTTGCTAGAAGCATCAGACAAAGCATCAGCTGCAGGAGACCTTCAGGGTGAACTTGATAAGATATTTTACTTCTCTATGCTTCTGTTTTACCCTCTGTAAAATGGGGACCTGGTTCTTTACCCCTTTCTTTTTAAAGATTTTTGGGCTCAGGGGCTAAAGATTCTGCATAAAACCTTGGCAACATTTTTATTTATCTACTCAAACAAGGGAACTTGGTCTTGCAAAGACATCATTTGGTTTTAAGTCATTCCCCAGCTCTCAAGGAAAACGGTCTGTGAACAGGCACATAATTAGTCACATGAGGAAAACAAGCTGTTGGGCAAGTTTTGCTTTTTTTTTTATCTCCACCTGCTATCCAGGTTTCAGGTGTTTCACTTGGGGAAACATTGTCAGCCATTATTGCTGCTGTTAGAGGATCATGGAATCATTAAGGCTGGAAAATAACTCTACACAGTGCGTGAGAGACTGTGAGAGCTGCCTTGCTTTTGTTTCAAAACATAATGAAATAGACCTTCCATTGCTCATTGTTTCAGGCCAAAAGGAAAAAAAAGGAAAACACTCCAGAAAATATTCAGAAATAACTGACATCCTTTTGAATATTACTCGAGGCAGCAAAGGTGCCTTGTGTGTGCATGAAATGCTTCTCTTTTCATTACTTTCTTTCTGCTGCTTTGTAACCACACATTTCCTTTGCCTTCTCCTCTTGCCATGTCCTCGGGTGCCTGTGCTGGGCACGCACCTCCTGCGTGGCTCCTGCCTGCAAAATTGGGCAATTAATCTGAGATTGGCTTCTGTCACCCCTGGCATTTGGAGCCACAGAACCCTGCTGCAGGATTTCAAGAAAGCAAAGGGCAAAGATCTCGCCTTACACCAAGGCAGAACTTTATGGGCTCATTAGAAAATTGCCCGTTATTAATTCCTGCTGAGAGTAAAACCAGCCTGGTGTAAAACAGCCCAGCAACAAGCCCTCCAACCCATCATGTTGATTTATTCCAGCGTGTTGTCTGGGCCAAACTTAACCGTGGTCAGCATTGCTGGACCCTTAGATAACAGGTGCCAATCTGCCATGTGTGAAACATCATCAGCTTGAAACCTGAGATTTAAGTGAAGCAAGAAAAATCAGCCTGAAGCTGAAACCACTTGAATTACCAAATCTAATTTGAGGGGGAGCAGGCAGCGAGGAAGATGACAGGGGATGCAATGCTCCGTGGCACTTCTTCAGAAGATTTTTCACACCCATATGAATATTTGTCAAACCAGACCACAGATAAGACCCTGCTAAAAATTTTTATCTGCTTTTGGCTTCAGGCATCTGCTAGAAGGGACCCCTTGGTCTACATTATGCACATCTTGTGAAATTCACAGCAGTTTTTTTCAGAATTAGGCAACAATACACAATTCATCCATTTTGTGTGTGTGTGTGTGTTATCAGCTTGCAAGGAAGGGCATAAATTAACAAAACACTGTGAGATCATCCATAGCAACCCCTCATTCACTAAAAAAAAATTTATCACTGCAGCCTGACCCGGCCAGGGGACTTCAGCACAGCTGTGTGCCAGTCACTCCAGGTCAGTGGCAGAGTGCAGAGCTGCAGGGCAAAGGCAGGAGGGGATTTCATCCCGTGTAGCCCAGGGCAGGTACTGCAGAGCCACCATCCCTGCGAGCAGAGACGCTCCCGCCCGAGCACACTCGGGATTGTTGACTTTGCTGCAGACAGTCAGGCTGGGGCAGACTCAGACAGCAACAAACCCTTTATGAAAGCAGCTGGGAAAGAGAATCAAAGACTTCCAGTAACCACCAGTTCCTGCTGGATAAATTTAACCCATTCAGCATTCCCAAACAACCAGTTTTCCTGATTGGCACCTGCTGGGTCCTTGCCTTGGCTCAATTAAACCCCTAAATTCAATGTCTCCAGAAACACAAACTCACAAAGCATTTCCAGGGTCCATCCCATAGTCACCCCATAATCCAACCCCCACCTTAAGTTTCTACAGGATCTTCTCAAAAGCTGGTGGGTGCCAGGATCAATTTCCCCACTCCTCAGACTAGCTGAGAAGCTGTCACAGAACTCCCTGTCCTGGTGAGTAGGACATGTCCTTGGCCTTAAGGTCTATGGATAAAAGAACACCTGGCAGAACAAAGTTCCACGTTGCTTGTTTTCTTCAATGATTGCTACAGAAACTGTGAGCCAGGGTGGCCCCAGCTGTAGGTGACACCAGTGAGTCAGAAGGACTGGAGAAAGAGTAGGAAATTAAATCAGAGCGGAGCTGAGGGAAGAGGCAGAGCTGCCTTCAGCCTTGGAGCCCACCTGCTTGGACCTTTAACTTCTTCCACACTGCTGGGGATGTAAATATTGGCTCTCAGGAAGACAAAACACAACAGTTTATTCTGAGCTGGAGTAACTCAGTGAGTGCAGAACCAGCATGTGGGTGGACAGAAGGGGACATCCCAGACAAAGCCTGGCACTCCCACAGAGCTCCCCTGGGAGGGGCATGGGCCTGCCCCAGGGGTGACACCAGGTTTGTGCCCATCTGCTGCAGATGGCACCGTGCCACTTCACAGCTTCATTTTGCCAAGGGATGCTGGATTGGGGCAGCATCTTGCTCAGCCCTGGCAGGGTTTCTGTCCCAGGGGCAGGTGGTGACCTCTGAGCAGGCAGCAGACCAAGCAAAACCAAGAGATGAGTGTGGTGGAGTTGGCCAAAGCAATCACAGTGAGATGCTGGAGGACAACATAACCTTGGGGAACACAGTGCCTGTTTCCCTCAGCCCTTGTGAGGGATCCCAAACCCAAGTTTGTACTTGGATTTTTGCCAGTGCCAAAGGCCTGGTGGATATTCTCCCACCTTATCTGTGTTGGTTATAGTTTATCTCTCCCATTTTATTACGTCTGAAGTAGCTCTTTGCCATCAAGGCCACTAAGAGTGCACACAAACCCTTCTGTACTCGCTGTGTCCACTCTGCTGAGGAAAGGTCCATACTGCAGCATCTGCTGAAAGATGCAGAACTGATGTTCCTCAGTGGCAGGTCCTCATTTTAAGTTCCAGTTCATTTTAAGCCTCTTCTTCCTTAAAAAGGCATGAGATGAGATGAGAGGAGATGAGATGAGATGAGATGAGATGAGATGAGATGAGATGAGATGAGATGAGATGAGATGAGATGAGATGAGATGAGATGAGATGAGATGAGATGAGATATGTGCTGGATACTTCTTTCTGGGGTCACACCAGACATCAGTCTGCAGGAACCACTTCCATGAAACACAAGTTTTATTAGTAACACAAGTTTTTTAGCCAATGCTTTGAATCTACTGCTTCAGGGGCTTAAAATATTATTCTGACTTTATAGATTGATCAGAAAAGAAATATATTAACTGCTATCAGATGTGTTTATATACATACACACCCATGCAGTGTGTGGGTAAATGTCTGTCTATCTATTTATATATATATATGTGTGTGTGTGTGTGTGTCCATGGACATCTCACTGTGTTTCAGGAGACTTGACTTATTTATATCAAGGAGATTCTAACTGGGATTTATCCTAACACTTTGCCTAGAAGCCTTTAGGGGATTTCAACATCCATCTTCCCATTCCTGCACAACATGCAGATACAAAAACAAAAAGCAGGGGGCTTAGTAGTTGTATCTACCTATGAGATGCCATGTGCTGAAAAGCAATTTTCTGAAAAGCTCACACTGTGATCTCAGGTGTATTAGCATTGATAATTGCACTGACAAAAAAACTCAATGCTCTTGGAGGTCTTTTCCAACCTTAGTGATTCTATCATTCCAGGAGAGAACCCCTGGCCATATCATGGAAATCCAGGTGTGTCCTGGGTCATTTTGGCACAGGAAAGGTCAGCATGGGTGAGTCCCTCAAGAACAGCAAGGTTTCCCCTGCTTGTGGGATTTCCACCTCCAGAGGAAATCCCAGCACAGCCACGCTCACACACTTGGAGAGGACTTTAATTGGAATTATTTACCTTTCCCACTTTCTTTCCTGTAAAACAGGGAGACTCCACTGGCTGTCTGACAGCCACAGGAGGGTTTCCTTTAAATGCACTGGAATGAGTTTGTCTGATTGGTGTGAGCTGGGTTAATGGCCAGGGCAGGAGGCAGCCAGTTATTTGGATACTTTTTGGCTCTGGGAGAGGTTAAGTGAGGACAGTGCTGAGAGCTGCATTGAGATTTGGCAGCCCCAAAGGGGAAGCCTGTCTCAGAGAGCAACCGCCTGTTTTTCAGCTGAAAATCTATTTCCTCAGCTGTCTCTGAAAGTAAAGGTTAAGCTTAATTTAAAGCGGAGATTTAGCAGCCTGGAAAATAAAAGTAGCAGGAAAAAAAATACTTGTTTCTCTTTTCTGCCACTCTTAATGTTATTTTTGCTATCATTGTCTTCTCTTCTGTCATTGTAACCACTCCCCTTCTTGCCCTAAGAAAGATTTGGTTTTTTTAAGTCTCAACAAACAAGTCATCCAGCATTTCTTCCAGCTACCAGGAAGAACTTCCAGATTTCCTTGCTAAATCCAGGAAAACAATTCATCTGAGTACCCTTTCAGCTTCCCTGTTACTCCTGACACTGCCTTCTTATGCAGAGCAGTAACCACCCCTATCTGATTGGGTTGTTGTTGAGAAAAACAATGGAAATGCAAAAAAAACCATGTGGGAATCAAAGCTTGTGGTAACTGGAAACTTGTCAGCAGTGGTGATAAGATTTGAGCTGGGATGATTTAAAATTTTGTGGTTTATTGGGGGAATGAAAGGCAAGGCAAGTGATCTGCTTGCACAGGGTCACACCTGTGCCAAAGCACGGAGCTGAACCCTTCTGGAGTGGCCAGGAAAAGGGGGGAGAGAGGGATGAGTGAGGAAAGGAGATGACAGGTTTTTGTTGGACGTTATGTTAGAGTATGTAACATCAGGCACTGTCAGATCCAGGATATGATGCAAGAGGAAGGTAAATCCAGCAGCCTTTGATGGTGCCTGCTCTGATGGTTATGAACCCAATACCATCAAACACCTCACAGCAGAGATAAGACAAGGAAAAGAGGCTTTTTTTAAAAGGAATTTTCCTATGCAGAAAAACTGACAGCAAGAACAAAATAACCATGTATAAGCACACACACACACAAAAAAGGTAAAAATCTTAGAATTTGATGTTTCCCTCCTCCCTGTGTAAATATGTACAGTAAATCTAACAGAGCAGGGACAAATGAGGAGGGATCTTGCCACTGTTGGTCTGATCACTCAGCTCTGCCATTATTAAGTGTAACTTGGTCTCAGGGTGGATGAGATGCAGGGTGACAAGTGACCTTTGAGAGCCAAAGCAAGCAACCCTGGATCTCATTAAAACCCTGAGTTTGCCACTCAGCAGTGATTATTCACAGACACAAAGGTTGGAGCCTGAAGGGGGTCACTGTGAGCATCTCATCAGCCTGGTAGTGACTCAGCTCTGCTGTCCTGATCGAGCTGGACACTTTGTAGGAAAATATCCTGCTTGGTTTAAGGTGAAGGGATGGGACTCAACAGCTCAAACACAGTCAGATCTATCAAGATCTGAGCCAGTTGTTTCCAATGCCAATGAAGAGAAACTGTCTGGACTGAGGGTTATTGAAACTAAATAGGGCAAATGAATCACACTTCCAGGTGCCTGATGTCTTCCAGGGATTGAGAAGGAAGCTGTCAGTGGTTAGCTCGAGGTGACATCTGCACAGCACACACCAAAAGTGCAATTTAACACTAAACACTGCTGTCTGGGGATAAAAAGTCAAGTAAATGTTGTTCCCCTCCATTTTCACACATCATTTCCTGGATGTGTGTGGTTTCCTGGGGTTGCAGGGGAGTCAAGCATTCACCACAAGTGAAACCCTGGAAGGAAGCACAGGTTGGAGCTGGACAGCTGGATTCCAGACACTGCCCTGCTGGATTCCCACAGATCCACAGATTTTGGAAAGCAGGTCCAACTTGGCCTTGCCTCCAGCCAGCTCCCAACATCCCTTGGCTTCCCTCACCCAGGACAGGACACAGCCTTCCCAAAGTGAGTAAAACCAACTGGTGTAGTCAGCACTGGCTTCTCAGTGGGGATTCCTCTTCTTGGGACAGGACATGAACCACATGGATGCAGTGGGATTAGGAGAGAAGGAAAGGAAAACCTCTGTCCCTTGACTTCAGCTTTTGTGGTCCCAAATTCCTTCTCACCTCCTGGGAAGAGGAATATTCCAGGCCAGGAGTCATGAGAAGCCTTCAAATCCCTTCTCTGGTCCTTCCAAGCCTGGGGAGAGAGAAGAAATTGCCTCTTCTGGGCTGTAGGTTCAATTGCAATGCCAGGGAATGCTGATCTAAGACCATGCTGCAGGACTGAAAACACAGGATTCAATCACTTGTCTTCTGACAGGTGTGAAGGCCAGATTAGATTATCCTGGTGCTCCTTTCTGTCTCACGAAGTTATGACTATTCAAAAACCAGCATTCCAAAAGGGGTCAGAGAGCCCACACTGATGGTTTGGTCTTTCAGTGCTGAAGTAAGTGCAAAGACAAGTCCAAGCCTGAGCTATTTCACCTGACACCCAGAATATCTGCTATAACAACAAAAAACAAACCATTATTTTCCCTTGATCCAAGTGAGGTGACTGTAATCACAGCTTTGTGCACAGAACCTGCCCAATGGTGCCCACTGAAAATGCTTGGATTGAGAAGAGAGACAAGAAATCCTGGCAGTCACAGCTGTGTTGGATGTGACCAATAATCTGACAGAGAGCAGGTTTGGATTGGGTAGAAGGAAGAAATTCTACAGTGTGAGGGTGATGAGGCCCTGGCACAGGTTTTTCCAGAGAACCTGTTGTTGCCTCGACCCTGGAAGTGTCCAAGGCCAGGTTGGATGGGGCTTGAAGAAACCTGGGATAGTGGAAGGTGTCCCTGCTCATGGCAGGGGGGATGGAACAAAATGATTTTTGAGGTCACTTCCAACCCAAACCATTCTGTGAGTCTGTCATTCCATTTGCCTTTGCAGCAAGGCCAAGGCACTCCAGTGCCACAACACCACAGGGAATTAATTCATGTCTGTGAGTCCTGGGAAGGCATCAGTCCCCTCCATCCAGCCCAGAGCAGGGTCTGTGTGACCATGCCAAGCTGTCAGCATGAGCTACACCAGCCACAGTGGGGCAGAAGGGATGAAAACTTCATTAGCATTGTCCACCCCTCTTCATCTGTCCAGTAAATCCTATCCAAAACTGTGGAGGGTGAGAAGTTGGTTTGTCTTTGGGTCCATCCCCTTCCATATCTTCCTTCAACCTCTTAAACTCTCCTCTCCCTCTACACTGCTGTCCTTTGTCCCCCACATTACCACACATCTAGAAGGTTGTTGTTGATGTAATTTTATTCCTTCTAATTGCATTCCAGGTTGTGAGTGAGGCTGGCAATCTGCTCTTCTTCCTGGATAAACAGGCTTTTTTTTTTTTTTTTAATTTTCATTAATTTCTCTTGAATGCTCACAAAACCAAGCATGTCTGAGGATTTTCTACCCATTTCTGTGCATTAGGTTAATGGAAAATACAGTCTCTGTATAGCTGGGGGTTTATATAATTTGCCTGTGAATTTGAATTCCCACATGTACACAGAGTTTTACTTTTTTCCCTTGGGGAAAATGAAAACAAACCACTTCATTTCTGCTTAAAATCACTTGAACCCACTTGTTTTGTTTTGTTAAGCAGAAATGAACCATTTTGCTTGGGTCATGCTGACCTCATGTTCTGCCTATTTTCATTATACAGGGACTTCATAAAAGTGCTTTCCAGTGTCTTAGACCTTTTTCTTCAGCTGGGAGGAAACATTCCAGGATGGACAACATTTTCCTTGGTAAGCCCCAGACCCTGACTTGCACCATGTCCACGTTGATCCAGCAGAAGAGGGGAATGCAGTGCCTGGTTGGGGGTAGAAGGGAGCCTGAGACCATTAAACCCAAACACAGATGGTCTCTGACAGCTCAGAAGGATTCAGGTTAATTGGTATGAAAAAACGAAAAAATTCTCCACACACACACACACACACACAAAAAAAAAAAAACCAACCAACCAACCAAAAACACACATACACACAAAAAAATCCACCACCCAAACCAAAACCAAAACAAAACCAGAAACCCCCCACCCAAAAAAAAAACCAGCAAAAAACTCAATGGGCCTGCAGCTGCAACAAAAATATTAATTTTAAAAAATTATTAAGAAAAACAAAACACACCCAAACAAACAGAAACATGATTAAATCCAAGAATTTGAAAATGTTTCCTTTGGACTAGAAATACCATTATAAGGTCTTTCCAGAGACATGTTTAAAGGGAGGGACAGCTGTTCTGGAAACGAGAATATTTCAGACTGGTTTTGACTAATTTGGGAAGAAAATAATGGCATTTTTTTTGGGCCTGCAGCTCTTGTTTCAACTGGCTGTAACCCAGCCCCACATCCAGCATCTCCAGACCTTCTGGGAGCTGGGAAATCCACATCCTTCATGACAAACACAATTTGCCCAGGCTCTTTAGAGGTTGGCTCCTGTCCTGGTCGGTACAAGGAGAGATGGAGCGAGCTGGAGGAAAAGACTGCAAGAAAAATGGGAAAAGAGGATTTGTGGAAGAGCTTGTAGAGCTGAAAGAGGAAATCACGAGAGTGGACTTCCCTTTGTCTAGAAGGAGAAGGCACAATTTGAAACTGGAGTGCTCAGCTGAAGCCTGCAGCAAGGGCACGTTCCCTTTGCAGGATCACATGAGAGGCAGGACTCACACGCTGTCCCCAGCCCCACCTTGGAGGGATGAAGTGCAGCACGGCACTTTGCAGTGCACTCGACTGGAAATGATCTCTTTGGGACAAAAGGCCTTGTTGGAAGCGGCTGCCATTTCCAAATGCCAGCATTTGGAAGCCTGCAAAGAATGACAGTCACAGGAACTGGGATTTGAACAGGAAAAGCCGTGCCAAGTGCTATATTTGGGCATGATTGTTGCTGTGTTTGTTGTTATTATTATTATTATCACCACTCAAATTATAGCTGTGGTTGGAGACCGTGATTGAGATCAGATCCCCTTTTAGCAAGGGCTGTCTGCAAATATTGTGAGACATGGTTCGTTCTCCCAGGGCAAAAAGAAACAAAAACATTAAAAAATATTTCTTTTCAGTAACAGCAAGGTTGCCCTGTGTGTACGAGGAGAGGGGACTTCAGGATATACAAGATAGTTCTGTTAAGTGCAGCCCAAATTATCTGAGATAGCTCCTCTTACCAAGGAATTTTATCTCCCAGTAGATAAGAATGAGTGAAGTTTTGCCATCTCCTTCTGAAGCACAGGGAAATGAAGCAACTCGCCCCAAAACCTACCCAGAAGATCTCCCTAAGCTCAGCCTTCCTAGTTCAGAGCCTGCAGAAACCTGATTTCTTCTAAACTGGAGTTTGGTCACAGGTTTTGATGACAGATGTCACTGCCTGGCCCAGCTGACCCAGGAGAACCCACCTCCTAAAGTCGGGCTTCCAAGGAGACTCCCTAAGGGAACCTGGTTGGACTGGTCTCCTTAGGGATTCCATGCCATTCCCAGCCCAGCTGGTGTTTTTAGGGACTAATTTAAAATAGGCATCTGTTTTCTAGGGCACTGGAGTATTGGGGTGTAGGGAGACCTACAGTACCCAAGGTGACACAGGGCCAGGGCTCAGCTGAGTAAATACAAGCATTTGGGTGCCTTTCTTTCCACCCCCTGCTTTCCCAGAAGGTTCCAGTTGCTGCTCCCCAAGGCATGGATCTCTCACAGACCTCTGTCATATCTGCCTGCCCCACGTGGGGACATCTCAAGTGACAACAGACACCTCTGTTTAATCAGCAGACCCTTCTCTATGTGCAGGTGTCTCCCAAACTCCTGTTACAGCCAACAGAGACCTAGGGCTCCCACCAGGCACTCAGAGCTGCCAGGAGTCAGGGGAGATGTTCTGGCTTTCCTGAAACGTCTGAGCAGCACAAATACATAAAACATAAGGCCTTCAGGAAAATTATTCCCTTTTGGAGTGGCAGCTGGAAGGTGGGAGGCACTGTAGGGCCTCAGCTATGGCTCAGGACACCTCTGTTGGGAAAGGGAATCGTGTCCCTAACCTCTACAAGAAATCCCGTCTGTCCAGTGCATCCTCCCCTGCTGGGTCATAAAAATCTCTCACCATCTTTCTTATGAGCTCATCTGTTTTTGTGCCTGTTTTCCAGCAGCATCCCAAAGGACCTTTCCAAAGGAAAAGGATCTGTTTCATGGGTGAGGGAAGTGTGGCACAGAGAGGTGAGCTGAGATGCCTGTGGTCATCCAGAAGGCAGAGCTGGGAACAAAGCCCAGTTCCCTTGACCATCAATCCAGGCCCTCTAACCACGAGGTGCAGCTCTGCATCCCAGCCTCTGATCCTCAGATCCAGCACAGGAGTCAGTGCACTCCAGCTGCTGGCTGAAGGCTGCTTCTTTTCCCATAACCAGAGGTTGAAAAGTAGTGAAGTTTCCAATATTCAGTTTATCCAAGCCCCTAAGCCTCACTTATGAAGTGACTGGAGGACAGATGTCCATCTGATTTACATTTTGGGACCCTCAGAGGAAGGTTTTGAAGCACGTGACTATATCCCACTGCTTTAATGCACCCAGAATTCCCACTCCCATTGCTGCCGGGCACTGAAAATTTGAAAATTCCCTCTGCCTGTTCCCCCTCCTGGCTGGGAGCATTGATATTCTCCACCACCCCAGTGCACTGATCTGACTCTGTGCACTGAATTTCAATTAGTGGGTAGGGGGTACAGTGCTCATGCAGAAATCCATTAGAAGCTGCTTGCTATTGAAGGGCAGTGAGCAGATAAATGTGATTGTCTACAAGTCTGAAAACAAAGGGAATGTGCTGTGATTTTACTGGAAGAAAAGTACTGTCAGTGGGAATTGTTCAATATAAAAACTACTCTCAGCTGCTGCATTGAAAAGTTTGAGAAAATTGAGATTAATAACAAAAGCAATTTAGCTAGGAAGGGGGGGAATAAGGGAGGGGGAAAGGAGCTTTATTTTATTAAATTACAGCTCTAGCTTCCCTTCTTATTTTGAAAATTCGTGGGGTGGTTGAGACAAAGGTCAGGAGCCTCATTCTTCCAAGCTGATGTTCAAGCCCCAAGCACAGCAGTTCAGAGCAGAGGTTGCCTTTTCACACCGTGTTCCTGACGTGCCAGACATCCCTGGGGTTTCCTGGGCAGCTTCCTAAGAATTTTCTGATGGATTCTCTCAGCTTTAGCTGGAGCAGCCACTTTCCCTGCGTGCAGGTGAGTCAGATAAACCCTCCATAAAGGCCTATGGGTGGCTGAGTGCTAAAGGAAGCACCACACCTCGTTATTCCTGTGGATCCAGTGCCAACCAACACGACCTGCCTGGCCTCCAGCTGCCAACCCCAAAGGCAGCCCTGTGGTCCTGTAGCTCCTGGGTCACCTCTGCCAGCTGCACGTGGAGGTCTCATACCTGGGGTGAGTTTGAGCTCATGAATCAAGGTCCTGAACAGGGGTGAGATTATTGCCAACAGCATCCCTAAATATCTTTGGGCAATTCACCTGGAGCTGGTGAGTGCAAAAGTAAGGCAAAAGCCTTGACAGCAGCAATCCCCACAAGCTGTGCTGGCATCTTCAACTGCAGGTCCTCAGAAAGGTGTGATATTCATTTAACTTTAATTCTTCATCATGGATCTCAATGATGACAATGCCCAATTCCCAGCCAGGGCAGGAATAAGCTACAAACTTACTCAGACTCATCTCTGTTTCACCTTTCTGTGCCCTCCAAATGTGAGATTTCAACTTTTCTGCCCTGCAGGCTCCATCTCCCAGCCTTCAAACAACACATCTGTCTCTAAGTGTCACAGCTATAATTTGCATTTTAGTGCAACTCTCTAGGGTTTTACAGAACCACTAAATAGCAGGGATGAGTCTTTAAAGCAGGAAAGGTGTCCATTGATGGTGTTATCTGTACTGTGTCCTCCTTTGACCTTTTCATTGACTTGCAGGAAGGAAGTTTGTCATTCCAACACAAACTCTGTGCCCAAAACACAATTTTCTGCATGGTCTATGATGGTACCAGCACCAGTGCTTGAAACAGGAAAAAAGTGAAATGAAGAAGGAATCACAGAACGAGTGTAGAGAAGTGTTTTCACTGCCAGAGCACTTCCCTCCTGCTCTTCAGTTCTGCTCTCATTCCCAGTTGTGTGGCCTCACCGCCTTGAGGCTCCACATCCAGACCCCACTAATCAGCTCTTCCAAGCAGACAGAGAAATCCCACTTATGGTCCCTTCTGCCTTGTGGAGTTGGCTGGGACCAAATCCAGGATCTTGATGCAGTTGGTTGTTTCAACAGCACAGAGGCACCTGGTGCCATTTGAGACACCCCTGGGTACCTGAAACATCTGCAAAGGACCTGCAGATGTGACACATCATCTGTGGGAGGTCAGGAGCAGATGAAGAAGGTGGGAAGCCCTACTTTGGAGCAAATATCTAAAAGTTCAGAATCCTACACTGAAATATATAAATAGTTCTATAGTAGACACATAAGTCCTAGACATCAGAATGAAAATAGTTGGAATCCCTATTGCTCTCCCTGCCTATTCCCCCAGATTTCTCCACCCAAAACACATCAGACGGTATCCCTTTTCTCCTGACTTTTAAGCTTCCATTCACCTTCTGCATCACACTCCCATATCCCTTCCAGTCATGACAGGGTTACGCATCTGCTCTCATTTCTTACCCTTCCCCAACCACACAATCTTTTTTGCAGAAATAAAGCTATTCCATGCCTTCATCCACATCCCAATTCCTCCTTCAGGACACCCTGTTCCCTGCCTGGCAGGTCTTCACTCAAACACCTCCTTAAAACAGACACTGGAGTGTCTGTTTTAGGATGACACATCCCATAATGGAAACAAACAAGGGGAAAAAGTTCAACAGAAACTAAATTTGGATCAGTGCACGTTATGTCACCACTTGAAGACCTGAAGACTTGGTGGGGCTGAAGGAGAGCCCAGCCTTCAGTGGGTGTTTATTTTACCCTGTTTTTGCAGAGAGCAAAATTTTATGGGTGCTGGTTTTACTTCAAAAATCACGTGGTAAGAAATATGCATGTTCTGCAGGCTAAATAAAAGCACTCAGAAACCCTTTGTGTGTGGCTGATCCTTTTAGAAGGGCAGATGAGCAGTTGTGATCAATCAGGTCCTGGTTGCACCTTTCCACCACGTATCAATACAGAGTGTGCCACATTTTTAGGCTCTTTACTAGAGAAAGAACAACCAGAAATGCTGTTGCTATCTCCCATGGCTCCTTTTCTTTCAACTGGGCTATAGCAATGAGAGATAAATCTGGGATTGCAGGGTGGTCAAAATGTTGGAGCTACATGAAGTCATGTGGCATTAATGCACCAGAGAGCTTAATGCTAAACTTGTCCTTTAATCATTAATCATCTTGTAAATAGCATTAATCTGAGTCTCGAAGGAATTACTCTGCAAAAGGCTTTGATCCCAGCTTTTTGGGGAATAAAGCCCTTTGTGAGTGATTTTAAAATCACTTTCATTCTATCAAATATGATGAACTGAAGAGAATCAGCACCTTCAGTTGTTCTCGTTGTGCTTTAAAGCAGGACAAAGATTTCTTCAGGGTTAGCCAAAAAAGGCAAAATTGCAAACACCTGAATTCTCCTAATTTTGTTCGAAGTTTTTATTTCCAGACATACTTACAGGAGATTATGCCAACCTTCACTGCCTTATCCAGAGTCAGCTGTTCCAGCTTCCCAGAGCATATCACAAGTCGGCATGAGGCAGAGATAAGCCTCGCAGGAGGTCAGAAAGAGTTCAAAAGAGCAGAACGAGGACAAAAGGCAAGAAGCACCCACGATAAAAAAATGCAAATGCATGAGGCTGAGCAGAAAGGCACATGAAGCACAGCTGTATCCGCTGACTCTGAAGCTCGTGGAGGGCAGGTTGTCTAGACTGTGCAGCTGCAGGACTCAGTGAGGGATGGAGCCACGTGTGATGGAGGGAGGGCAGCAGGGGGGAAGCGTGGTCTGATAACAGCCCCTGCCATTCCCATCTGCCTCAACCTATTTACATCCAGAGAGCTCCAGTTAAAAGAGATGCAACCAAGACACAGCATCAACTTTAGGGTTTCTGAGAGGCTGGAGATTATAAAAAGCTACTCTCAGTAACTTTGAGAAACTGGAGGAAAGGTTCACGATTTCTGGTGCAGGCCCATCTCCTTGGGACATCCCTCTTAAATTTGCTCTCACACCACTCCATCACCTCTGTAATGCACACACACATCCCTCAGAGGCAGGAGATGTTCTCTGCGGCTAAAGACTTTTTTATTTTAGGCAAAAAAAGTTGTCAGGAACTATGTGGCAAAGATGGACACAAAATGAGTCATGCTGTGAAAGGATGCATCTGAAAGGAAACTCAAACCAGCAGCTTCCTCCTGGTCACAGGCTGCAGTGTGCAGCCACATACAAGGGGCTGAGAGGAGAGTGTGAATGTGTCCTTTCTGATCCATGGCCTGGCACATCCAGCGTTGGAACCAAAGTCCTGGGCTCTCCCTGTGCTCACACTCCATTTCCCCAGCCAAGGCTGCAGTTGCAGAAGTGAAATCAGATTAAATTCTGCCATGCTTCAGCACAGGCCAATGAGAGCTTTGTACTAAAAAATACATGATGCTGCAAGTGACGGCAAACTCAGACCACAGGCAAAGTTCCCACAGTGAAGTGAAACTCGAATTTCTTCACCAGATCAAGCAGAAACACACCAGGTTCACCTGAAATCATCAGACAGAAATTTTCTCTTCACTGACGCAGGAGAGGACAAATATTCTCTGATTCCCTGGTCCTCTGCTTGTCTATACAAAACCCTGCACCCCTGTAACTAAGATGATCTCATGAGGGAAAATTGGAACTTAAAATAAGAGAAAAGTTTTTATTTTAAAAAAATAGCCTTGGGGGTTTGTTCCTGGTTTGGTTCTGTGGGTTTTCTTCAACTTTTTCAGAAGCCACAGTCTGCCTTAGTCCTGTGTGCTTACAGACACTCCACCAAGCCAGCTGGGACAGGGGCAGCTCAGTCTGAATTTATACTCAGTGCAGACCATCAGAGTCTCATGGGTCATTGGTTTCTCTTCTCACCCCAAGATTGTCCCCTCTCTCCTACTTATCCAGTGACAAAACACCTCCCACCAATACAGTGGGTAAAAATGAGGAAGAAAAATTAAAACTGCATGGATTTTAGCAGGCAGTGGCTATTAAAAGATGTCAGTCCACCAACTTTCTTAAAAATCAGTTTCCAAATTCTTTTTCATCTGTGATCATTTGCTGAATCCATGCACAGTGAGCTTCTGCCTGTCTGAATCTCTGCTTCATGCCAAGACCACCCTCTCAGCCCAGGTCCTGAGCCTTGAAAGTCACTGGGAGACCAAAGTCCTCAGAATCATCCAGTCCTAACCCACATATTGCCAGGCTGGGTCTGGTAGGAAAATGAAGAGAGATGGAAATGGGTTCCCCATCCCCCCGTGGAGGCACTGATTGCTTTCTCAATTATCTGAAGTGGTGAAGAAAAAGGACAGTTTACATTACAGGACCTTGAGTCACATTTGACCATGTTGCCTCCCTTTTCCTTTACACCCTTAGGCAATCATCACAGCGAAATATCCTGCCTTTATTTGTCAACCAAGCTGAATATTGGCATTTAACCCAAGGCCACGATTTGCCACGAGCACTGACCAGCTTCCCACAGCTTCCTACAGGAGGCTGCCACCCCCTTCTAACATCTTTCACCTTAATATTTACTCCTTTTCCTTCTGCTGACATTTCCTGGCTCTGCAGCTTCCACATGACTCAGAGACTTCCCGGACCCCGACTCGGAGCTGACATCAGCCCTGAGAGCTGAAGTTCACAAACACCACTCCTTCTGTCAAACTATAACTACGGGGGAGGCGGGGGGAGGTTGTTTGGCTTTTTTTTTTTTTTTTTTTTTTTTTTTTTTGAGTGAGGATGTTGAGCTTCCTCTAAAACCGTGTTTAGACCTGAGCTGCAGCATGCCTGCTGTAAGGAATCACTGAGATTTTAATGACCAAAGTAGAGAAAGGGGATCACAGGGCTTTGTTTTGGTCCCGGGTGTCTCAAGACACAGAAGGATGTGTAAAGCAAACTGTGCAGCAGAACACCTGGTATAAACATAAGGCAAAAGTCCAGCAGAGCTTCGAGGTGATTTCCGTGTCCTGAAGTCACCCCTGAGAGTGACTTCATCTCCAGGAGACTCGGCGACTTAAAAAAAAACCAAAATAAAGCAAAAAACAAAACAGTGAAGATATTTCAGACATGCCCAGCATCTGCCGGCTCAAGCAAACATTAGCAACTCTATAAATACATCTGCTTTCCCTGCTTGATGTTCTACATTCACTCTTTGCTTTTAGAAGAAGTAAATATCTCGTCCAACATGGGCAAGGTGAAGCAGTGCTGGGGCAGCAGCAGGTGAATGTCAGAGAATCACAGAAATGTTTGGGTTGGGAGGGACCCTAAAGATCGTACAGCTGCAACCCCCTGCCATGTCTTTCACCCACTTGATCAGTTTGTTCAGGGCCCTATCCCTCCTGGCCTTGAACAATTCCATGGAAAGTTGCAGTATTGATACTGATTGTAGTGGCTTTCAGCACAGCAAATTTTGCACCACCTTAACCACAAGTCACTTTAAATCCTTCGTTATATTACAGATTCTCAGCTTCCACCAAGATTTACTTAAAATCACAACTTTTCTGTATTTTTTTTTATATTATCTTTGTGTGTTTTGTTGTTTTTTTTTTTCTTTGCAAGGTTTTCAGGTTCACCTCCCTGATATCTCAGTTCCTCAGCCGGAGTTCAAATAGCGCCACTTGCAACCACGTCACCTTTTCTTTCCAGGACAAGGTGACACACCTGCAAGCACTACCTGGGGCTGTGACTCAGCTCTGCCAGGAGTCACGAGCCCCAGGGACCTGCCAGGCCACAGGTAACTGGTGTTCACACAGAGGGTGAGCCCTGAGCTGTCACCAGAACAAAGCGTGAACCAGTTGGAAATGCGAGCCAGGCATCTCCTGTCAGCACAGGGACCAACCAGATCACAGAGCTGGGGAGGTTCTTGCAGCACTTCCAGGCTGAAACAGGTGACTGTTAAAATCTGATTTATCATCAGGTCGTACGAATTTCAGCAAAGTAATTGAATCTACCTCACCACGTTAAAAAAAAAAAAAAAAAAAA